>CAAE01013974.1:0-46423 GCA_000180735.1 Tetraodon nigroviridis | reverse complement strand
GACGTTTAAAGCTTTATTCCGTCATTATTTTCTCTGTTCATTTCTCAGGTGTCTGATCTGGTCATCATCCTGAACCAGCGCAGAGCCATCGAGGCCTTCACCAAGGGGGGGGAACCTGACGCTGGGTGGGAACCTCACGGTGGCCGTGGGACCTGTGGGCAGGTGGGCTCCTCTGTGTTTCAGAGATTGAGGAAATCATAAACAGTCGCTCGTGTGCCGAAGCCCGAAGCCTTGTAACGCTTTCAGACCAGCTGAGCGTCCTCTCGCAACCTCACTTGTCATCATTTGTGTTCATCAGATTAGTAGTGAAAAAACTGACCCGGAGGGTGTCCATGGAGTTGAACTGGTTTAGTGGAACCATTTGGAGGGGGTGTGGGCACCGAGAGGATTTGAAGACAAAAGCGGATAAAACTTAAATGACAAAATATTTTTCAATTCATACTCGCCCAAAGGCCAGCAACAGGGCCTGTCTTGGAACTAAGGAAGAGAGAAGGCCCTCTAGCGGAGCAGGAGCATCCAGCACCAGCGGTACTTTTTATGTACCTTATGAGCCCAGAAGAGAATAAATGAGGCCTAACTCAAAAACCCATCCTCCTCACAAAGTATTTTTCTTGGCAGACAGTTTCGTGGGTCTGTCATGGCACATTTTTTTCAGGGGAATGTTCCCGTTTCAAGCTTTCGAGCAAAGCTCGAGACTGTAAAGTGTCACATTGCAGCGTCTCCTTCTGACCGGCCTTTTCTTATTGAAACAGTGATAATTATGGTTGATAGAACTTCACCCCTCCGGGGATCTGGAAGCGTTTGGCTCAGACCTCAAGTGCTGTTGCCGAGCAGCGGTGTGTTGATGGCATCGGTGAGAGAGCATGGATCAACAGACCAGATTGTATCATAAACAAATAATAGACAAATTAGGATAGTTGTACTTTTCCATGTGGGCTCAGTCCCACTGACCTCTTTGGAGTTTGAACTGTTTGATCTTGGAATGCACTTGTTTGCATAGAATCGCTCTTCTGCTCACATCAGACACAAGCACAACGCAGCAGACACGTTCCGCAGTTGCAGTTGTTCTTTTTACATGAAAAGTTTCCCGCATTTACTTGAAGTTGTAACCGGTCAGTTTGTATCATAACACCCCTGTTTTTCTCAGAAAGGGAATCGTATCGCGTCGTTCCACAGAAATGACGGCCTCCTGTCTCTGCAGGAACGTGGAGGCCGACGTTGCTCTCCGCAGCACGGCGGCGGTCTTCACCTACTGTCGCTCCAGAGGTTTGTTTGCCGGCATCTCTTTGGAGGGGTCCTACCTGATGGAACGCAAGGACACCAACAGGAAGTGCGTCTGACGCCAACCCTTCACTCCGTTTCAGTCAAATCATCCGGCCTGGCCTCCATGTCTGGGTCTTTCTGGTCCGCAGGTTCTACTCCAGAGACGTTCGCGCGTCAGGCATTTTGAACGGGGACGTGGAGCCGCCGCAGGAGTGTTCCGACCTTTACCACATCCTGGAGGAGTACACGGAGGCCTACACGGCCGACTGGACCAGCAAAAATATGGCTGCCAAGGTACCGGAAGCCGTCAGCCCCAACCCAGCACTCTGGAGAACGTTGAGCTCAGTTTTGTGTGTCTATTCGGTCCAGTTTTCTGGTCCTCCATCCAGACCTCCAGCTCCCCCCCAGCAGAGAGCGTCAGCCAGCTACCAGCCACCACCAGCCTATGGTGACGCCCGGCGGAAAGTTGCTGCTTCTGCCGATGCAGAAAGTGCCTGAATGTTTTTTATGTGTTCAGATGGGAGTGCTGGAAGGAAAAATGCCCTCTACCCCAGTATTTCCGTCTATAAGTCTGAGACCTCAAGTAAGTTCTCCCCTGGGCCGTGTTAGTGGTCTTTTAATCAAGGTGGATGTGCTTTGGGGGCTGAAGCCTCTCCTGTGGGCACAAATCTGGGCTGCAGTTGGAGGCAAATCCAGCCCGAGCTGATACGGTTTATAATGACATGATCTCGTTAGTGCCATCTCATTATTCAGTTCATGTTTTAAGCCGAGGCATCCGCCGGAGCCTGAGGCGACATCTCAACTTTAAAATGTTTAACCAATTTTCCATGTTAGAAAATTTAGCCAGGGACTTTTTTGTTTTTTGCAGATTAACTTTGGTACATTTAGATTTTGTTTTGCACTAATGTGTTTAAAAGTTGTTTTTTTTTTTTATTATTATTAATGTTATCGTTTCAGATCAATTTGCCTCCAGAAACCCTCAGAACTATGGTACGAAACCTAAAAAATCCTACTTCAGTCACTTGTAAATATAAATATATGTATCATATTTTGCCACTGTTTGCTTTATGGCTCTTTAGGTTTGTGGATTATAGGTAAATAATTGTCACTAGGGTTAGTTGATGTTGATGAGAATTCTGTTTTTCCTCCAGGGAATGGGTCGTCACTGGGCGGAGCTGCTGGGCAGCTGGTTGTCACGGCAACCCACTCGTTCACAGGCCAACAGCCCGGAGACCTGAGCTTCGCCGCTGGCGACAGCATCACAGTGATCACCAGGACGGACACCCAGAACGACTGGTGGGAGGGACGGCTGGCTGACGGGCGGGTCGGTATCTTTCCTGCCAACTTTGTCACCTTCTGACTCTTCTGAAATTGGTAAAAGTTCAGAAAAGACCAAATAGACTACGCTGCCAGCTGATTTTCCGGGGTGTTTGGGGAAAAAGACGTGTATTTATGAGATGTTTCAAGTAGGTGAAGGCTGAAATATAAACTAGGTGAATCTTTATGGGGGTTGGTCTCTAGAGGGTTCCAGAGGAACATTCTAGATATTATACAAAATTAGTCTCTTTCAATATGAAGAAAATGGTTGTAAATAAAAAAAATGTTACTGCTCGTTATGTTTATACTCTCAGAAAAGCAATAGTTCTTCTCTCGGCCTCGGATTAGAGTTATCCTCGTTCCATCGACGGATGAGTCTCCTCCTTTGACATCTAGGAACTTGAGCCGGTTCTGTCTTGTTTCGTTCAGTCTCTTGGTGTTTGATTGTTGGGGGACAGAACTTGAGTTACATAAAACTGAGTTTCACTTTTGGCCTAACTTATTACTTTGATGTTTGAAACTGCTGTTTTTTCTACATTTGTAAAGGGCTACTGAATAAACACATTTTCTATTTAAAACAGCGATTCTGCTTTTAAGTTGGGGTTTTGTGGAAGGAGACCAAAGGGTCACTTGATCATGCCCACGGAAGCAGAAAGGCTTCCGTTTTAAACTGGCCTCTACAGTTTGGCCTCGCCCACTCTTCGTTCTACCACTCTTTTCTACAGCAACAGCGCCCCCTTCTGCCTCTTCTCAGAACAACTTTTAGCTTCAAAACTTGATGCTGTTTTAATAAATCTGATTAGTCCAAACATTTGATTGCAATGCTAATATCCCTTCAGCTCTTTAAACCACATTATTATTCAAAATTGGAGGTAATTTATTAGATTGGTTGTCAGGTTATTTAGTGTAAAAGTATCAGAACTGCAGTCTGATAAAAACCTGCCAAGTTGCTGCAAGTTTGTGCTGTCGGCGGCTGAGAATCAGCTTCTCAGCCGGTGAGGTGAAAGAATGGAGATACTGGTTTGTGCTTCAGATATTCAGTCTTTATTAAGGAAGGAGGTTGGGCCACGGCAGTGCAGAAATTGTGAAATACACAACAAGAATGGGAACGCTTGTTCTGAAAACCTTCCCTACAAATGCCAGCACTCAAAATATTTAAAAAGTAACATTATTGTACTCTGAAGTATTCAGAGCAAAACCTTCAAACTCAACATTCTATATAAAAATATTTGTACAAAGTAGACACTTTGTTATTTTGCGTTGCGTATCTGCCGTATCTCCGGCGGTGGTCCTTAAACACATCGTCTGATGGACGGTCCGTGTCCCATCATGCCGTGCGCCCGTCAGGCTGGTAGGCTCCCGTCATAACGGTGGACATTGCCGACAGGGGTGTGGCGTAAACGGAGGCCACGTTCTGTAAACCAGCCAGCAAGCAACGCCAGCTGAAACGCAGCGCTTTCCCCACGTTCTGAAAAGATAAATCCGTTTATTCAGCTTTAGCTTTCCTTCAAATACTTTCAGTCCCTTAAATACATCAACATAGTATCTGAATATATCTGGAGTTGTAGGAATAGATTCATCTCATGTAAAAAGATGGGGATGTCCAAACTACGGCCCAGGGGCCAACGACAGCCCATGATCCAATATCCATTGGCCCACAGCAAATTCTAAAAATAATAAAAGAAAAATGCCCCACTTGAGTGTGGTGCTTGATTTTATTTTACTTCTGAGTTTTACCACTTGGGGGAGAGCTTGCCTTAAAAAAGTATTACAATGGAACAAAAAGGACCACAGAAAAAAACCGAACAGCCGGAGAGCGTAAGGATCTTAAATACGGCAGGAAAAACGCCGTATTTTCCACTTCTTCATGGAAGTGGAAAAAAGGTGCGCGTTTGTTTTGCCGTGTGGCTGCTGAGGTGAGGGGACGTCATTCAGGACGTCAAACAAACAGCGTTGTCCAGGAAAACGCTGCTCCGGTCCGCTAACGGGTAGCTCAACACCTTTGGCACCAGTCTGTGGAGTCTACGACGGCTCTGAGACGCCAGGAGACAACGACCAGCCTGCGTCTGCAGCTTCTTTATCAAACTGATTTGGCTCTGTGTCAACCGGTCGGGGTCAGAGGTCAACGCTAGTGTTCCCAGTCAATGTTTAATCACCTGAAGACTTGTTTCAGGTTTCCCTCTGCACCTTTTCCCCTCACGTTTGGTTTTTTTGTGTTTTTCCTCCCACCTCACCGATTCCTCAGCTTTTTTTCTGTATTTGTCTTTTGGAAGGCTAACAACTCCTTCTTTTTCACGGGTTTTTGTTTCTGCCATCTCGCGTCACAGTGTTGTTAAAAGAAGAGAAGAGATTAATCACTAGATAACTACGAAGGCCGAGCGTTTGAAATCCCCTCCTCGTACCTTCCTGTATTTCTTGTAGCGTTGCTTCTTCTTTCTCTTCTTCTCCTCCTTTCTCTTCTTCCTCTCCTCAGATGACTCCTGGATCTCCTCCTCCTCCAGCTCCTCAATCAGGGGCTCGTATTTGTCCGGCAGAAGGGCGAAGTAAACTTCTTTGGAGCATTTCTGTTTCCCCGCCGTGGAGCCCGTGCCCTCCTTCTTCACCTGAGCTCCCATTCCTCCGTCCTGCTCCACCGTTCCACCTTGTTCCCTCTGTTTGTCCTCTGACCTGCTGGTTGTCTGGCAGGGGGAACTTTGGAGCGAGGAGGAGTCCATCTTTATGAGTCGCCCGGAGCTCCAAACACAGGAAACTCCCCAACATGGAACACTAAAAACGGGCTTAGAAGAAGAATGTGGACACTGCTGCTGGTTGGAATGAGTTCCATGAACCTTCATCAGCACTTTTCTTCTGTTTGTTTTGCAGAATAAACAGTGTTGAGTCAACACCCAAAACTAGAAAAACATGTCAAAGACTGCTGGAAGCCATTCTTAGATACTTTTGTTTCTAAGGGAGTTGAACTTTAACAACGGGGTGAGACGTTCAGGCCGTCTGACAAGCACGCTACCCAGCTAACAGCTTCGCAAAGCTGCAGTTAAATTACAGTCGTGGGAATATTTCGTCCAAGGCTCAGTGGCTGCAGTGGGCGCTCATGCTGGTGTGAGGCACCAGTGTGTGATGTGTGTGGTGCACTTGTTTTGCGTGACATCTGGTTTGTATTTCTTTTTTCCCGGCAGCTAGAAGAGGTCCCCAGCAAGCCCCTGTGTCGGCGCGGAGCAGGCACGCGCTTGCAAAATGCTTCAAACACTGTTAATAATTATGATAACCACAACAGAGGTGGGTTCACCACGTTTGTCCTCCATTTACAGAAGAAACTTTTTGTTTTTAGGTCTACTGCTCAATTTGTACCCCTGCAGAGCTGCAAGTATCCGCTAGAGGGAGCCAAAACAAACACCTAATGACAGCTCTGTTGTAGCTGAGATCATTTTGGACAAAAGTAAATGGATTAAAAGTAAACAGGATTTTTTCTGGGGCTTAAATAGTGGCAAGAACCAACAAGTGTTGGCTTAAAAGTAGACGGAGTAGAGATGTTCCTGTCGCCAACAGCTTTTAAAGCAAACACCTTTACCAGTGTGGAATATGAACAGTCTAGTGTGCTAGTTTCTGCTCTTTTTAGGACATTTTTGAAAATGTGTCTACTTATTAATACATATTTAAAAGTACGCTGTCTGTTATAGCAACCAGAAGTAACCCGCTTCTCATTTCCTCAGCGAGATGACAGCGACAGATAACCCTGGACTGGAGTTCTGACGCTGAGCTCACCTCTGAGGCCCAGAGGGAGGAGAGAGAGGAGGAGAAGGACACACACCTGAGCTGAGGAGTCCAGAGCTCCTCTCAGGCCGGTCAGTTCTTTTAAAATTCAAAGAATCAACCAAGCGCCAAACAGAAAGAGAAAGCGGGGAGCAGCCCTGGCCTTCGGTGCCTTGTCACTGGCTAATGTAACATGTGCTATAAAAGGTCAGGAGGAAATAAAACCATCGAACGCGTTTCATTTCCTCATTCTTAGAAAAATACCTGAAATATTCATTACAATTTTTAGAACATGTGGTGAAAACCTTGAGCTTTATTGATCAGACTAACATCAGCCTGGTCCTCCAGAGGCGCGGGTGTCGTCCCGGAGCGTCGGCCCATTCCGCCACCTTTTGCTGCCGTTTCAACCTGGACAGACGCGGAATGAAGGAGCTGGGTCAGGTTTTTGATGGTTTGGTTGCGTCGGCATCAACAGGAAGCTCCAGCCGGTCGCACCGAGAGCGGAGCCGGCTGAGAACTGATCAAACCCGTCCAAACCAGGCAGGTGGAAAATAAAGTCAGTCGGGTCAGACCGCACTCGCAGGCTGACTCGCCCAAATGTCAAGTCACAGATCGAAAACCCGACGGCACTGGCAGGAAGTGTGTAACGTGTGGGTGTGTGTCTGCGTGCGTGTTTGGTGTTGCAGTGTGTTTGTGTGTGGAGCTGCGTGGATTCTGGTTTCAGTGGTTTTCTGACTTCGAGCCTTTAGTTTCATTTGTGTCGGCAGCGACTGACCTGAAACCCTGAACCAACTACCGATACAGGAACCCCGGAGGAGAGCAGAACTCTGAGTCCAGCCTCCCGTCTACCTCTGAGTGTGAAAACAAGCCTCACGGTTGACGCTCAGGCCTCTGGGGCTGGGATTCATCTTCTTCTTCCACAGATAGTAAAACTCCACGCACTCCGGGACGGACTTGGTCTGGACCTGAGCGCACAAACACACGTGAACAGGCCCCCAGAGCCGAGGGAAGGGTCAGCCTGGCGTGGAAACGTACCGCTTTCTGGATCCGGCTGAAGTCTTTGTGATAAAGCTGCAGCGATTTCACCAGCAGCCTCTTCTCTGCCTCGCTCCACCGGACCTCTGCAACCACGTTTGGCGTCAGTCAGCGTCGTCACAACACTGATCAGAAATGATGCGACGGCGGTGCGAGTGTGTACGTTGATACTGTTGATGGCCGCCGCTGCTGCTGCTGGTCCCAGGAGGCGACAGCAGCTTCTCCACCGTCAGCTGGAAGACAGGAACCGAGTCTGAGCTCCGTCTCGTTCCGACCTGAACCACAACCGTGCCAGCCAGCCGTTTGTGTTTTTTACCACAAAGTCTCCTCTGCATTGCCTCAGCGTGTGGAGAGCGGATTCGGGGCTGGCTCCGCCCCCTGGCACCACGCTGGAGCGAGCCATCATCAGCAGAGCTTCCACTGGCGGTAAAAGCGTAGGGTCAAGGCTGTCAGACGGCTTCCTGTGTGTGTGTGTGAGAGGCTACCTCTCTGCTGGTTGGCAGGAAGGTCCAGTTCCTCCCATGCGGACCACAGCTGAAGCGCCTTGTGGGAGTCGGCCTGGGAGCGTTTCTTCTCCTGGAGCAGCGGGATTTGGGCCTGGAAGCTGGGGCCCACGTTGATCTGCCTGTGAGCGACAGCGGCCTGATCAAACACCCACGTCCTCTTTCTTTGACCAGTCCTAAATGATCAGAGTAGCTTTTAACGCCATTCTCACGGCTGATTGGCTCCTGTCCTTAGTGTTCCGGGAGGAGAGCCTGTCTCCATGGCAACACAATCATCTGTGAACCACATACGAAGCTTAGCGGCGCGTCTTTGCTGCGTTGTTAGCTTGTTCCAGCCTACCAGGTGTGTTGTGAAGCTGTATCGTCTGCACTCTCCTCAGCCTCCTGCCGGCGAGGGAGCAGTACAGCCCCGGCGCCGCCCTGACGGGACACAGCATGGGCGGGGGGGTGTAGTGTCTGGCCCCCACACCGTCGCCCGTGGACGCGTCCTCACGCAGCAGGCTCTGATAGAGCGCCGTCTTTCTGGAGGCCGCAAAGGCGCCGCTGCCTTTCTTGTGAGCCCGTCCTTTGGAGTGGACCGGCACGCTCACGGGCATCACCATGGAGACGGAGGGCGGAAGCGAGGGGTCGTCGCTCTGTAAGGAAAAGGCCTCAACGCTGGCTGTACCACAAAGAGCCACAGGGGCAGCTGGTATGGGTTGAGGCGGGGCTCTGACCTTGCTCACACACCCCGATCGGACGCCGCTGTGGGAGCGCATGTGCCCATTTAAAGCCGGCAGACTCCGGAAATCTCGCTTGCACATCATACAGACCAGCCTGGAACCCACAGGAGACGTGTGTTGTAAATAAACCAGCAGACTGTTGGCGTCTCGCCTCGGAAGGTCCACAGCTGTGGGGAGTTACCTGCAGACGGGATTCTCGGCACTCCTTTTAGCTTGGAGACACTTTTTCTAGGACAGAAATGACTTTTACAGAAGAAAAAAAGGAACATGCTAGCTTTGACGGCGTCAGGGCTGTAGTATTTCTTACTTACTGCGGTGCCGGTGCCCTCGGATGCCCAGGCCACGTCTGATGGCCCGTGTCCAGCAGCCATTCCACCATCTTCCCTCCAGCTCAGGCCAGCCGGAAGCCTGGGAGACGGGGAGCTGCCGCCGACCTCCTGGGCCATCACCTGTGGGCACAGACCGGCGTCGAAGAGTCCCGACTGGTCCTGGATCAGCTCATACTGGCTCATCAGGAGGTGGTTTGTCGGGGGGACCTGATGCTGACTGGTGTAGCCTTCATACTCCTGGAGACTCGGGCTGCTCGACTGTGCGGATGTTTGGGGATATAAGTTCCTGGTTTCCTCCCAGGATTGCATGGGAGGGCTGGATAGAGTCGGGGTTTGGGGGTACTGAGGGCTGGGGCCTGGGGTGGTGGGGCTACAGAAGGGCTGGGGGGCTGTGTGCTGGTAATACTGGCTGCTGAAAGCTTCCTCAGTGGTGGGTGAGCTGAAATCCATCAAGCCCCATCGTCCCAGGTGGTCCTCTGCCGACGTGGAGGCCTGCAGCTGGGACAGCGCCGCCTCCAGAGACCTGCACGGATCCGGAACCGCACACAGCTCATCGGGCTGCTGGTACACGGCGTTGGCGGGCGGAGTCTGGCTGGTACAGGACAGTCTGTGCGCGCACGCCGCCTGGTCTTGAAGGGGGATCAGACTTGAGTTTAGCTGGTTTTGGTTCTGCAGGTGGAGATTCGGGCTTTAGTGACACCAGTCCGTCTGCTGGAGTTCCTTTAAAACAGTTCTGCTGCAAGTTTTTCAGCTTTGGGACCAGAACAGGATCTTACCTGATAGGAGAAGGTGTCGCTCCTCCAGTGGAAGGACAGCTCCGAGCTTCTGGTCCAATCAGAACCAGGGTTCTGGCTGTAGGCCTGGTGGGGCGGCGAGAGGAGCTCTGCCGGGGACGCCTGAGGCTGAGCAGCAAAAGGGGGCGGGATCAGATGCGGTTGTGGTTCGAGGCTGGAGGTTACGTAAGGGTGGGGGCAAACGGGGAAGGTCATCTGCGCCCGATTCAGGTGAGGGGGGTTGACTGGGGGCAGAAGGAGGTGAGGAGATGGCGGCTGGACCGGATGGAACCAGTGAGGTGGGTTTGCCTGGAGCTCCGCTGCCATGTGAGGGAGGCTTTCTGGAGGACTGCAGCCATGGGGAGAGGTCAGACCACCAGCCGCGGGAGGATCCAGAAGGTGGGACGAAGGTACCTGCTTCTGGGCTAGCGGTGAATATGAAGGGACCTGGAAAGAAGTCCGGAATTTTGTCAGCGTCGTAAATCCATGAAGGGGAGAGAAACGCTGCCGGTTACAGAACAGTGGTTCGTACGGCGGAAACCCTATACGTTAGTTCCTAAACATATAGAAGCCAACGCAAAAAAAAGGTGCTAAAAGTGTTTTAGGACGCTGTTTTAGTTGCATGTTGTGTTCACAGTGTCGATTTAAACGTTACATTTCACAGAACTGACACAAAGAGCGGATTGAAACTTGGTGCCTCTTCAAGGACACAAACTAATTTATCTCCGAATAAACACAACTTAAACAACCCACGTCATCTTGATGTTTTCTGGGAACTTTTCTAAACGCAAATTTAAAATGGTTTAACCGCCCATAAAAATGAAAAGAACTAAAGTGATAACAATGGACATTTCCTCTCGTTTCGTCCTAAACCTGCTTAGAAGGTGACTTACTAGAATATTAAACATAAATAAAGAAAGATTTTTAGAGAGTCTTAGCGTTGATGGAAATTAAAAGCACTTTATGAGTAAACAAGTAACAAGTATCATCGCCAACGTTGTTGAAAGTAAAAATAAAATACTCTCACCTGAAACATCACTGATCGACTGACTGATTCTGTGTATTGGTGATAGTGGCGGTGGTGTGTGTGTGTGTGTGTGTGTGTGTGTGTGTGTGTGTGTGTGTGTGTGTGTGCGTGTGTGCGTGTGTGTGTGTGTGTGGGTGTGTGCATGCGCATGCATGTATGTGTTAAAGTGAGAGCTGTAAGGATGTGGTCACATGTTCTTCCTCTCTCTTATGCTCTTCTGGGTGCTTCTTCCTCCTGATTAAGCTGGTGAAAGGTGGAAACATAAAAAATAGCCTTTTGATTCAACATATCTTTTGCTTGTAAAAGTGTCTGCAGTGTACAAGTAACAACTGTGGAGAGTGAGGGCTCGGAGTGGAAGGTTAAGGAAGGTTAAGAGTTATTTCTGGTTTCTCCCCCCATCCCCCCTCCCCCCTTGATAATGTGACCATCTTACCGTAAAAGAACTAATAAACAGGCCGGAACTAATGTCAAAACAGCATGTAGCACCGGGACAAGGTTAGAGCAGCACGAAACAAACTAAGCGGAGGTAGATTAACCATTCTTTCACAATAAGTTGACGTAGTCTGTTGACACAACAAATAGATCACTTAATCGGTTAAAATCTTACAGAAGTCCTACATATCGACCTAATTTAAATCAACGCTGGCCATAAAGGCAATTAAACGTGAAAATATTCATAGTTTTACGTCATCATTTCGACTGTTCGTTTCTTTTTGAAAATCTGTAACGGAAGTGATTCGTTGACGTGGTGCGTTGACTTTTCCCTTCCCCCTTCGGATCAGGTCAGAGACACGGTCAACAAATATGTTTTTTAATGAAACTATAAACACAGCGAATAAAGTAGAAATGTATTTTCGTCCATTAAAGTCAATTTGTTACGCTAAATATGTATTGTGTAAATTTTATAGAACGTAATAGATGCTAACGCTTAACAATGGATTTGCAGGTTTTTTCCAACGACAAAAAGTTGTGTCGTTCTTTTCTGTAAAACGAAGTTATTTTATTGTTTTCACAAACAGTTAAGTTTTCTAATAAATGATTATTACACAAACGTGAGTAAAAACACAGATCGCTTGATCATTTTCTAATAATCAAACATATACATTTGTTATCCGTTGACTTGTATTAATGTGGTCAATAATGCAATCTTTAATATTGTTGCAGTCAGAATATCACTTCCAACGGGACGGAGGAGGACGTTGCAGTTTTTTAAACATGTGAAGGAGATCCAGCTGGGAGGAGGAAGCGCCATGATGTCGACGCTCAGGAGGACGCTGCTGGGTGCTGGAGGCTGCTCAGGTGTTTGCAGGTGTCCAGCCAGCGCCCAGTCAGTCCGGCCCAGCTCCGCATCCAGCCGCGACCTGTTCAGCAGCCACACAGGCCTGATCTTACTGTCTCGCTCCACTGACGTGTATCAGAATCTGGCTCTGGAAGACTGGATCGACTCCAACGTGGACCTGCAGCAGCGCCACATCCTGCTGCTCTGTAGGAACCGCCCGGCTGTGGTCATTGGGCGCCATCAGAACCCCTGGACCGAGTGTGACCTGTCAGCCATGAGGAGCGCTGGAATCCCTCTGGCCCGTCGGCGGAGCGGTGGCGGGACTGTTTTCCACGATCTCGGTAACCTTAACCTGACCTTTTTCACCTCCAAGAAGGCGTACGACCGGCAGAGAAACCTGAGGGTCATCACGGAGGGCCTGCGCAGAATTAGACCACAACTAGACGTTCGCGCCACTGCTAGATTCGACATTTTACTCAATGGACACTTCAAAATCTCAGGTAAAGCGGAGGAGATATTTTTAGACACTGTTTGAGATGAGTTGTTCTTTTATTTGTCTTTGTTGTTCGCTGGCAGGCAGCGCATCCCGGCTGAGCAGGAAGTCGTCCTACCATCACTGCACTTTGCTGTATTCCGCCGATCGCTCTGCCCTGACCGCCGTGCTTCGCCCTTCTTGTCCCGGTATCCAGAGTAACGCTACTCCCAGTGTTCCCTCACCTGTCACCAATTTGCTGGATCACGTTCCAACGCTCCAGTGGGAGGAGCTCCTGGATTCCCTGGCCCACCAGTACAGGACAGGTACTGAGACTCCGGTGAGGTTTGCCCTCTGCTGACCGCAGATTGCAACAGCCAAAAAAGTCATCTTTTTTCTTTCTTCAGAGTTTAACCTCGGCGCTGCGTCGACCTTTGTCGACCCAGATGATAAGTCCGCTTTTCCGGGACTAACTCAGACGGCGGCGGAGCTCCGCAGTTGGGAGTGGATGTTTGGTAAAACGCCTCAATTCAGTGTGCAAGCTACCCTGGACCTGGTGGAGGATGGATCGTTAGCTCACGGCTCTGGACGGCTCCGGATGACGATAAAGAAGGGTGTGATTGAGAGCTGCGAGCTGGACGTCCCAGCAGACTGGCTCCCCCAGCGGCTGTGCAGCGACCTGGGCAGCGTGCTGATCGGCGAACGCTTCTGTCGGCATCGGGCGGCTGCGGCTCTCGCCACACTGCTGCGATGTGAAAACGGTGCCCTGCAGAGCAGACTTCGCAACTTGAGTGATACATTGGTGGCTGCGATGGGCTGAAATAAAACTGACAAAAAAACAAAAAACAACAACAAGCAGTAGGGTTTGTTTTTAAGGCGCAGAAAACTGATCCCCTCATTAGTGCTCTTCTGCCCCCTACAGGTTTTCTGAAAATCGTTTAACACTAATTGACTTTAAAATGGTTTTTTTAACCTCGTAATAATATGAACATTATTTAGAAATAACGAATGCATTGACATCAAGGAGGCGTGAAATTCTTAAAACTAAGTTTTAATGTTTTACAAACGTTTTCTGCTATAAAAGCGACTGATTTTTAAAATTTTTATATTATTATTGTTATTATTATTATTATTATTATATTTATCATCTGCATGTTAAGTTTTTTTAAATAGAATATAATTATAATATCTTGACACAGTTGATCCACGCGCCGGGTTATAAGGTGGCACGCATGCGCAGAGTATGTCAACGCTTGCGCGAGCGTTCATTACGTTTGAACGATGAGGACACACTCCGGTCCCGACAAGAGCACGCTGTTAATTTATCAATGTATTGGAGATTATATTCTATTTCTACGTCAATCACTACTCAGTTTTATTAGTCATTAGTCAATTTTATCGACGTGTTATTTTTTTTATCTCGTGAAAAACCATCTAGCAGTTGAGTTTTAAAGAGAAGCGTCAAGAGTCGTCGGGCGAGCAAACGTAAAGGAGTGAGTCGTCGTACTTGTGTCCGGCAGGTTACGATCTTCGTCTCAGTGTGAGCCGTGGTGTGTGGTGTCACTCGGCTGAAAGGAGAACGGGACAACCACTACGAAAGGATGGGGAAGAAACAGAAGAAATCTGGAGAGGACAGGTAGGGAAAAGTTCTTCTGCCTCTACATGTTAACCGATACACCACGACAACATATTCGTGTCAACAGCCCTGTCGCGTTAACAACTCTGCGGAGGCCCGTTATCCCGCTAGACACCGTTAGCATATCGGCTACTTACGCAGACATATGCTAACCACGAGTCACACTGTGCGCACAGGTGAGTCTTTAAACAAAACACAAATGGCCCAGAATTAACCACACAGACAGTAGCCGAGTCTACCTGGCGTCACCTCGGTCTTAGCGTGTTTGGTAACAGCTGGTAAGGTTTACCCACGCTTCCTTAAGAAGTGAGTCCCGGTAGCTAGCTTAGCATTAGCTGTGATAACGATGGTTGCTCACTACTTTAGCTCCTCTGAGATCTCAGATTTACACGTAGCGTTAATTCTCGACATTTTCTTCAGCAGCCAATGTACTTCTCTGTAAGGGCAGAATAAACTTTAATTCATGTATGCTGGAAAAACTGTGATCGAGGCCACGGCGTGGAAATCCTCCCCGACCACCGAGCTAGCTCGTATCTCTTCTCCGAGTCCTTGTGTAGTTAGATTATAAAGATAGTGACAGCTAACTTGTGCTCTGGAACATGCTGATTTAATGTCACCTTCTTACCTCATTCATTACTTGACACCACGCTGAATGAGTTAAATTAGAATGATTGAATGTAAGAAAGCAGCATTTCATCTCAGGTCAACAAAGCACCTCAGAAAATTAAACATGTTGAGTCAAAACCAGAAGTACAAACTAGCAAAACAATCATTTATCGAGGAACACACGTCTGTCAATGAATTGTCTTTGTCTCCAAGGGTTTTCCGGACACTGATGAATTGACACTATTCAAAAGTATTTGTTTAAAAAATGGTGCATTTTTGATTCTGCATTCGTTTATGTTGATTAAATGTTTCTTTGTTGTTCTGGAGATAACAGTGAATATTTGAGGTGTTTTTCTGTCAGGTTGCTGCTCCCCGTGCCAGAGGGCTGAAGGGAGATGAAAGAGAGTGCAAATTCAGCAGCTTTTCGTGGCCCCGTGTTGTTGTGACCCTGGGCGCGGGGTCCGGCACAGCGGGCTGAATAGATGAACGTGACGGAGCGATAATTGATCGATGGACGTTGTCTTCAACCTCTCTGCAGTGCCAAAGACGACGGCGTCGACATCGACGCTCTCGCCGCAGAGATCGAAGGAGCCGGAGCCTCCAAGGAGACAAAAGGGAAGAAGAAGAAAAAAGGAGCCAAGAAGGATGACTTTGAGTACGGGACTACATCTCCTCCCCTCATTCTCCTTTCTTCCATCCCCCGTCTCTTTATCTGATGCTGCTGGAGTACACACGAACCATCTGATCAGCGTGTTTAGGTCAAATTTCACAGGTTTTAAGATGTTTGTTGACTGTTGTCCTTCTGCCTGCCTGCAGTGAGGATGACATCCTGAAGGAGCTGGAGGAGTTGTCTTTAGAGACTCAGGGGGGGAAAGCCAAGGTGAGCGCCACCAGTAAAACCCGCCCGGTTTGACCACAGTTCCACAGATGAACACCCAGTTCTTTCCCCTCCAGAGAGCAGAAGAGCACCCGGAGAGCACCGAGCCTCCAAAAGCAGAGAAGAAGAAAACCAGGAAGGAGAAGAAGCCTGGCGCCAGCCCTGACGATGAGGAGGGTGAGGAAGGTCACCCTGTGGAGGAGAGGAACGGACAACAGAAAAAAAATAAAAAGGTGGAGCTCGAGAAACATGAGGTTGATTTGATGGAAAATGTGAGTTTGTTGGTTTTTGTAGCTGACGTTTGCTTTGGTTTCCAGCCGACCTCTGCTGCTCCGCCGTCGGACTCCGACGATGACCACAGCCCTTCATCGCACACCAAGAACAAAGACAACAAGAAAGGACAACGCAAAGCGTCAGATGACCTGGACGATGACAGAAGCCTGAAAAAAGGAGAGAAAGACGACGACGACGAAGACGACGACTCTGAGGACGAGTTTGCCTCCCGCAGAGATAAGAAGAAGAAAAAGAACAAGGGCAAGGCTGCCAAAGAGGAGAGCGAGGATGAGGAGGAGCAGGACGGCGAGGAGGCCGGCAGCTTCAAAATAAAGACGGCGGCCCAGAAGAAGGCAGAGAAGAAAGAGAGGGATCGAAAGAAGAAGGAGGAGGAGCGGCTGAAGCAGAAGAAGCTGAAGGAGGCCAGCGCAGATGTGAAAAAAGAAGCGGAGAAGAAGACGCCCGCGGCCGAGGCCACGCCTCCTCCACCTGCAGCCGCGATGGAGGAGGAGGAGAAGGCGGAGCCAGCTGCTGAAGGTGGGTTCACGTCCACCTTCTAACCCTGGTGGCTCTTCCGGCCCCCTCTTTTTGTGCCGTCTTTGTTGTGTTCTGGCTTCATTCTCGTATTTTTCCTTCAGAGGAAGCTGATGGCGACAAGAAGAAAAAAGACAAGAAGAAGAAGAAGGGAGAGAAAGAGGAGAAGGAGAAGAAGAAAGGCCCCAGCAAGGCTACGGTGAAGGCCATGCAGGAAGCTTTGGCCAAGATGAAAGAGGTGCGGCTGGCTGGGAAATCCTTTCATCCCGGTTTGACCAGAGCCCCTTCGATGTTTAACAGCAACTGTTTTCCAGGAGGAAGAGCGACTCAGGAGGGAGGAGGAGGAGCGACAGAGGAGGCTGGAGGAGCTGGAGAGGCAGCGGCAGGAGCAGGTACGTCGCCGTGGAGCTGATGTCCTCAGAGGCCAGGCTGTGACCTCTGACCCCGGCGATGCTCCCTTAGGAGCGCCTAGAGCAGGAGCGCAAGGAGAAGAAGAAGCAGAAGGAAAAGGAGCGCAAGGAGCGCCTGAAGAAGGAGGGGAAGCTGCTGACCAAAGCTCAGAGGGAGGCGCGCGCTCGAGCCGAGGCCACGCTGAAGGTGCTGCAGGCTCAGGGTGAGAGGGGCGGAGGGACCCGCCTGGCTTTGCTTCCTGCTTGGATGCGATCTCGCCTTTACTGTGGGGCTTCCTGCAGGTGTTGAAGTGCCATCCAAAGACTCCGTGCCAAAGAAGAAGCCAGTTTACGGAGACAAGAGGAAGAGGAAGCCCAACGTCCACACTCCTGAAGGTGCCCGGCCAAATAAAGAGACGGCAGCGTTGTTCAAGATCAGACTGTTGCCTGACTGAGGCGTCACATGATCACACGTGATCATCCTCAAAGAAAAACCCCACGTCTCCCGTTTGTCCCTCCTAGAAACATCGCAGGTGACGTCACCCACGTCTGAGACGCCAGAGCCGGTTGCCACGGAGCCGGAGGCCAAGCTGCCTGCTGCAGAGCCAGGTGAGAGGAGGAGGAGGAGTTTATCTACCGATGGGCATTTAGCCTCGTCAATGGGTGACGAAGGCTCCTCAGGTGGTGGACGTGACCCCCAAATCATGTTTAACACGAGATCGTCTGCAGATGTGAAGCCAGACGCTGATGTGGACGACTGGGAGGCCATCGCCACAGACGAGGAGAAAGGTGAGGTTCCGTTCGCTCCGCTGCTTCCGTTCCAGCATCCAAAAGTGGAAAACA
Organism: Tetraodon nigroviridis; assembly: GCA_000180735.1. NCBI lineage: Eukaryota > Metazoa > Chordata > Actinopteri > Tetraodontiformes > Tetraodontidae > Tetraodon > Tetraodon nigroviridis. The sequence continues at coordinate 28,798 of CAAE01013974.1, read as the reverse complement.
GGATATGAGTTTACCTGTATGAATATTCCAAACTGTTCAATAGACTCATTTCTGTCTGCGTCAGATTTGAAAAAAGTTCACATTGAGGTGAAAGAGGAGACGTCGGCCCCCCCTCAGCCTGGAGGCAGTGAGGAAGAGGAGGAGGACGACGATGAGGATGAGGACGAGGAGGACGACGATGACGAGGACGACGTGAGCGAAGAGGAGCCAGAGAAGGAGGTGACGGTGGCCAGCCAGCAGAAGAGGCGGCGGGCGAAGGAGAGCGAGGACGAGAGCAGCGCGAGTGACGACGACGACGGCAGGACGAAGGAGGAGCGACTCTACGACCGGGCCAAGAGGAGGATAGAGGTGGGAAAACGGGCAGGAGGGACGGCTCCTTCCTATCTTACTGTCTTTGACTTTTCTGTGTGTAGAAGCGGAAAGCAGAGAACCTGAAGAACATCAACCTGGACATGCTGAGAGCGCCGGTGGTGTGTGTGCTTGGACACGTGGACACGGGAAAGACCAAAATCCTGGACAAGGTAAGTCCAAGAACCAACTCCTTCCTTCCTGAATGCTAATCGTTTAGCTCTCTGGTTGTTTACAGTCTGCAGTGGGAACGCTGCGGCTCAGTTTTCCTGACGCTCCTGTCTCTTTTGGTGTGTGTAGTTGAGACACACTCACGTTCAGGACGGCGAGGCCGGCGGGATCACGCAGCAGATCGGAGCCACAAACGTCCCCAAGGAGACCATTGTGGAGCAGACAAAGATGGTCAAGAACGTACGAGCACGCACACGCGACGACTGACGCCGCGGCCGCTTTGCTTTATGATCTGTTGATTGGAATGTTTGTGTTGGAGCAGTTTAAGGAAAACCTGAAGATTCCCGGCATGCTGATCATCGACACCCCGGGACACGAATCCTTCAGGTAGCCCTCAAACAGATAAAATCAGATCATCTGTCACCTGCTAAAAACCCCAGAAAGTGAGACAGCCTTTTCGGATTGGTTGCTGTTTCCCTTCAGTAACTTGAGGAACCGAGGCAGCTCTCTGTGTGACATCGCCATCCTGGTGGTGGACATCATGCACGGTTTGGAGCCTCAGACGCTGGAGTCCATCAACCTGCTCAAGGAGAAAAAGTGTCCCTTCATCGTCGCGCTAAATAAGGTGCGTGGCCTGTCCCCCGTCAGCTGGGGCCCTCGTGTTCCCGTCCCCTGACAGCCTTCGCCTCTGACCTCAGATCGACCGTCTTTACGACTGGAAGAAGAGCCCAGACACCGACATCGTGGCCACACTAAGGAAGCAGAAGAAGAACACCAAGGACGAGTTTGACGAGCGAGCCAAAGCCGTTATCGTGGAGTTTGCCCAGCAGGTGTCCTCATCAACCGGTTCCGAGCCTGGAAGAGCACCGTCGCTGACCTCCAGTATCTTCTGATTGCTCCTCAGGGTCTGAACGCTGCATTATTTTATGAGAATAGAGATCCCCGCACCTTCGTGTCGCTGGTTCCGACGTCAGCGCACAGCGGCGACGGGATGGGAAACCTGATTGCTCTGCTGGTGGAGCTCACCCAGACCATGTTAGCCCGCCGGCTAGCTCACTGTGACGAGCTCCGCGCTCAGGTCATGGAGGTGGGAAGCTTTTTTTTTAAATTTTCCCTCCTTTTACGGTGTGAAGTGTGGCTCACGGCGATCGCGTGCTCAGGTCAAAGCCCTCCCTGGTATGGGAACCACGATAGATGTCATCCTGATCAACGGCCGTCTCCACGAGGGAGACACCATCATCGTTCCAGGTGTTGAGGGTCCAATTGTAACACAGATCCGAGGTTTGCTGCTGCCGCCGCCTCTGAAGGAGCTCCGAGTCAAGGTAGAATGATCTGAATACGCAGATTTGTTGCTGTTCGAGGATGGATTAGGTGATTGATTGTTTGTGTAGAACCAATATGAGAAGCACAAGGAGGTAGCAACGTCTCAGGGCGTCAAGATTCTGGGTAAAGACCTGGAGAAGGCTCTGGCAGGGCTCCCCCTGCTGGTGGCTCACAAGGAGGACGAGATCCCTGTCCTGAAGGTAAAATGCGGAACGATTCATAGGTTCAAAGTCCAGTTGAGTGACTGGTGCTGGGTTTCAGGATGACCTGGTGCGGGAGCTCAAACAGACTCTGAACTCCATCAAGCTGGAGGAGAAAGGAGTCTACGTGCAGGCGTCCACGCTGGGCTCTCTGGAGGCGCTGCTGGAATTCCTCCGAACCTCCAAAGTTCCCGTGAGTAGCCGCACGTGAGGCCGCCGCTGCCGTCTCCAGCCCCCTGACCCCGGACGTGTGCGCTTCCCTGCAGTACGCCGGGATCAACATCGGTCCGGTTCACAAGAAAGACGTGATGAAGGCTTCCACGATGCTGGAGCACGACCCCCAGTACGTCCCCAACAGTGGTTTTATTTACTGGTTGGTGACTGGCTGGGGAGAGCTTGAAGTGTCTTCTCTGCGCGTGCAGGTACGCGGTGATCCTGGCGTTTGACATCAAAGTGGAGAGGGAGGCGCAGGAAATGGCCGACAGCGTGGGGGTGCGGATCTTCTCGGCTGAAATCATCTACCACCTGTTTGACTCCTTCACCAAGTACAGGGAGGAGTACAAGAAGGCCAAGCAGGAGGAGTTCAAGTAGGCCGCCGCTGGCTCCCACACCCGGGAACACACAAGCCCCGCCCCCTGACGGCTTTCCTCTCCTCAGGCACGTAGCGGTGTTCCCCGTGAAGCTGCGGATTCTGCCCCAGTTCATCTTCAACTCCAGAGATCCCATCGTGATGGGCGTGTGCATCGATGCCGGCGTCCTGCGGCAGGGGACGCCCCTGTGCGTCCCCAGTAAAGGGGTAAGCCACGCCCCGACCTGGCCGTTTTTTTATTTTAATGAAAGTTGATTCACTTGGTGTCTTTCCCAGTTTGTGGACATCGGCGTGATCACCAGCATCGAGCTGAATCACAAAGCAATTGACTGCGCCAAGAAAGGCCAGGAAGTGTGCGTCAAAATCGAGCCCATTCCCGGAGAGGCGCCCAAGATGTACGGCCGCCATTTCGAAGCCACCGACGTCATCGTCAGTAAGGTGAGGACGGGAAGACCCTTCGGCCAGAACAGCTGCTCGTTAAAGGTCTGACGGCGGTCGTCCGTGCTGTCCTCCTTCAGATCACACGGGCCTCCATCGACGCTCTGAAGAACTGGTTCAGAGACGAGATGCAGAAAACGGACTGGCAGCTGATCGTGGAACTGAAGAAGACCTTTGAGATCATCTGAGGGCCTGAAAAACACACAGATCGACACACAAACACACACATCTCTTTTTCTTCCTCAGAAGGGAACGGAAGGGTAAAAAGAAATGATAAAAAGTACATGAAAAAGTGTTTTTCTGTGAGAAACGAACTCTTTTTCCACTGTTGTAAACAGTGATAGTTTAGATCACACACACACACACACACACACACACACACACACAGAGTATTCCAACGTGCCTGTTCTTCATCGTCAAGTTTTTTCCTCTGATTTTGGCTGCTGCGCCACCGCCTGTGTCCCAGGCTCCGCCCCTTCCCCCCTTCACACCAAAACCAGATGCATTGTGGGATTTGAGTATTGCTGGAGGAGGATTTTCCCGCCCCTTCCCTTTCTTAAAACACCGAACCACGGAAGCGCTACAGCAGCAGTCGACTGTACAGACTCTAAAGACGTCGATCGGGTCCTCGTCAGCCACGTTGGATTTTAAAGAGGCGGGCTTTCACTGACAGGACACGAGATTTTAAACTGTCTGGTGATGCTTGTTTAATAAATTCCAATGATTCCGATTAAATCCAGCAGAAGCATTTTTTTCCTGACATCGTCAGTACTTGCAAAAGGGTCAAACAGTTGCCTTTTTAGCAAACGTAGCTGTCTGACTACATTTAATGAGGAAATGTGGCTAAAAATACTGTAGATGATTTCTGACAACAGGATGAAGGCGAAGGAACGTCAGACGGAAGCTGGGATGAAGAGTCCGTGAAGGTCCAGGTGGACGCTGGCGGGGATGGAGGCCCGGCCCACCTCTGTGAACGTTTTGGCGTCGAGGACGAGCATGAACGAGGAGACGTTCGGATCCGAAGAGACGACGGAGGACAGGATGACCCCTGCAGAAGAGGACGGCACATTCACCACCGTCCCAGACCAGCAGCGTTCAGCGAAGGCCTCACCGTCATCTTCCTCAACGGCCCCTGGAGATGCCACGAACACTGGCTCCGACGGGAAACAGGACTCCTGCTTCCACTCGATGTGTTCCCGAGTGACCACGTCGATCTTCGCCAGCTGATGGGGCAAAGAATTCACCATCGCGCGTCCGCTCATGCACACACGTAGCCGTTTGTCGCTACCCTGCTAGCTCGTTGAAGTGTTCTAGTGTGGTTCTCACCTTGTAGGGATGTGGAGAAACCTCCACCCTGGACCCGTAGAAGAATCTGTACTTCCTGGAGTTGAACTTGTAGTTGATCCCCGGGAGCTCGAGACCTGTGGGCGGAACAGACGTGACCGTCGGGCGTGTGGAGCCTTCGTCCGACAGCGCCGCGGCAACAAGCAGGTAGGAACCTTCAAACAGGGTGTCTGGTTGGCAGTAGATGGACCCGTCCTCCTGCATCTCCGCCCGAGCCGTCGTGTCTGTCAGAGTCACCAGATTGGAGCCTCGGGGGGAGTCCTGGAGGGAGCGTCGGAGTGTTACCGCAGACCTTCAGGTGAGTGGAGGTTTGGGTTCTGCACCAACCGCACCTTGTTGGCCTCCAGCGGGAGGACGAAGCGCTTGCAGACGGGCGGGGAGAAGCTGTGGTTGGACTGGACGAAGGTGCTGGTGTCCTGTCTGATGTTTCGGATGTAGAACAGGTCGTAGAGGCTGCTGTCCCTGTAGGTGATCAGGTCGCACACCAGGTGCCCGCCGTCCTCGTAGGTGTTGATGTGATGGAAGGTTACCAAGGCGTCCCCGTAGAAACGGGAGGAGACGGCCTTTCCGGTCGTCCTGTTGATGACGTGAAAGAAGGTCTGCAACAGAAGGGTCGGGGTCATCGTTGCGCGTCTTTGGCATCTCTGGTTCCCGGTTGGAGGACTTACGGCGTCGTCCTTCTCGAACTTCAGGCAGCTTCCCCAGGTGACGCCTCTGAAGTAGGCCGTGGCCAGTTTGACCATGTCCAGTTTGAAGGGCTGCTCCACGAACACGATGTAGTTCTCGCTCATCCCGAAGCTGTGGAAGTAGCTGGGAAACAAGGTGGAGCGGAAGGGGATGGAGCAGACCTGCTGGACCTTCCTCAGCGCCGGCTTCCTGCGCTCTTGATCTGAAACGGTGGGTCGGCCTTTCGGTCACGCGCTCAGGTGTCCTCGCTCGGGGACCTTCTGTCCTGGCTGTCCTCGTACCTGAAGCCTCGGCCGGGGTCTTGAAGATGACGTACTTGGGCGGGCCCAGGCCCATCAGCGCCGTGCCCATGTTGTAGGTGTTGCCCTGGTCGTCGTAGTGAGGGTGAGCCGTCGCCAAGTTCAGAGCGATGTGGTTGCGGTAGTTCACCTGGACAAATGTGGAGTTAGCTTCAACCCGAGCATTAAACGTTTGCAGGGGGGCGGTACCCTGCCCACGGTTTCCAGGGTAACGGGGTCGATCTGGTTGATGTAGTTGATCTCGGAGGCGGCGTAGTAGTCCTGGCCATAGCGGATGATGTTGATCAGGTTGTTGTCGGTGAAGTCGGGGATGGCGTTGCAGAGGTGTGTGAATGCTCTGAGGACAAACACCTTCATCAGAGATTTGGTTCTGATGTTAAGGTTGATTGGCTTGTTTTTTCCCACCTGGAGAAGATGTTTTTGCAGGGATCTGGATAGGCCATGGTTCCGAACTCGGACACAACGATCCGGTTGGACTTGCAGTTCTTTTTGTAGGTTTCGCTCCTCAGAAACTTGCTCCTGTAGGTCACCTCACCTGCAACAGCCACACAAGGTTAAAACCCCACCTGTCCGCCAGCCTGCCCAGGTTTTCTCACCGTGTTTGAAGGTGAAGCTGTGGATGAGAGACAGGCCATCGAACCAGTGGTTGTACTCCGAGTTGCCCACAGAGAAGAGACCGGGCCCGTTCCTCAGCAGGGTGCCCTGCAGCCACGACGGGATGGAACCTGCAGGTAAAACTCTTTTCTGTAAGGGTCGGATTTATGTTTCAAGTAAAATGTCTGTGTAGGTTCTCAGTCATCCAGGTCATAGTTATCCGAGAAAAGATTCTGTGTTCATCTGGACGTTTCAATTTTCTTTTTGGAAAACGTTTCGCCTTCTATCCAAAAGGCTTCATCAGTTCTGATCCGTTACAGTGCAGAGCTTGAAGATATAGCCCTTTTTTTGACCATTGGCTTCAAGTAAAGTTCACACAAACTTGAACAAGATTCAAGATAGGTTTAAGCGCTTCAGGATCAACTTCTGTCTAGCGGTCCAACAGCGCCCCCAACAGGACAGTCGTTTATTAAACGTGTTTGCGCGAAAACAAACTTCTTTTTTATTAAAAATACAATACAGCTTATGTGCAGTTCTGTTCACCAGAACACTTTTAACCTGATAAACGTCCCTCTTTTAAATGCACAGAAAAGCACACACGTGTTCGTTGTGCGTCGGCTTCGAACTCACCCCGGACCTCAGCCTGGACCGGCTCCGGAGTCTCGGATCCGTTGGCCCCGAACACGGACTCCATGTGTGCGCGGTTCCGTCTGCCAGTCAGCAGCCCACAGACGCGCTTCTGTGGCCGTGACTTCTCCTATAGGTGCTCGTCTCCGCGCGTGATGACACACACACACACACACACACACACACACACGGATTACATAACCTCCGGGGTGGACTTTAACTTGATAAAACATGTCAAAGGGGGCGTGGCCAGCACCACAAAAACTCTCTAAAAACAGTAAAAACCAGGTGAGAATGTCCAGCCACGACCTCCTTGTGATGACATCGGTCTGCTCTTGGTTCTGCAGGGAAATCCTCCCGTTTAGCTCCTGTTTGAGCTGATTTATGGGCCAGAATCCTGAGTCTGGAAGTGAGCAGGAATCCTTGGACTCTTCCCAGGTAACCCGGCCCTTGTGGTGACACCTGTGTCTTTATCTAAAGGAATCTATATCTTTGTCCTTATCTAAATGATCTCTTATTCTGCACAGGGAACTCGACTTTATGCGTTCATTAATTGGCTGTTATTCCAAAGTTTACCTGGCCTGAGGACGCTCTGGTGGCCCACATACACACTTGTTTTTAGATGTTTGCATAAGTCTAATTTAAGGGGACAGATAGGGGGAAAAACTGCAGGTGTCTTTAATTTCAGGTTGACCTGAGAGACTTTGACCTCCAAACTCATCCCAGTTATCTTTGGTTCTCTAATTGGCCAAATGGGTTTATTGTTTTACAGCTGGCCTTGCTGGCTGCCCTTTAGAAACAGACGTGTCTCTGGTGGGATCTGTGCCTGAACCGTCAAGTAAGCGCCCACTCTTTCGGATGAAAAATGAAGTTTATTACAAACAACGACAGAGAGCTGTTAGCAGTCACTTAGCAGCTGTTAGTTCTGTACAAATACCACCGTTTGATTGGCTTATTGAGTCGGCCAATCGCCGACGAGGCTCGGTCTCAAACAGCACCCTACGCCCTTTGTAGTCCACTCTTCTCCACCCTAAACGTGCCAGTGAATACTTTCATAGCGCACTGCATTTTATGCTACACCCTGCATAGCATCTAGAACCGACTAGGCCCTTGGTTTTGTGCTATTTTTCACCCTAAACCCAGTGAACTAAGTAGGACCCACGTAGGCGAGCAGGCCCACCCGTCCAGGGTGCACTACCGTCCACCCTAAACTCTTCATCATGCACTCCCTTCCGTGCACCGTCCCTGTCTGGCACACTTGCTAGCACACTTGGGTCTGTCCTAAAGCCTTCTGTGCACTCCGAGTTGACTAATCGCAACGCTAAGGTCCATTTTTGACCCTAATAGAAGTTATATTTCTTAATTTACTACAGTTTTTTTTTTTTTTTTTTTGCATTCCCAATCACAACATTGACATAGACAATAATAACGTTCCACACGTGAACATGGAACAAGGTAGCGACCTGTTTTTTCAGCCGTTCGCCAGACTCATGCTGTGTTCATGTTATGTGGGATTTTAAACCATCTTGTTTCGGATCAAGAGGGGGGGTGTATTAAAAATACTGTTTGGTCACTATTTTTTTTTTTTTTTTAGAAACAAATATATCAAAGCTTTTAATTGTACAATAGACCTTGTGTGAAGTTTACTGAATACTAACAGTCAGGAAATCTGATCTCCCACATGACATGAATGGTGCATTACGTAACATTTAAATGCAACACACGCTGCTCACGTCACCGCTTGATCAGCTATAAATTGGTCTGTAGAAAACAACTCATACAAATGAGGTTTGGATTATTTAGAGAATAACTGTGGAGCCTTTCGTGTGCTAAAATCACATAATATTCCAGGGCAGAACCAAATGACAACCACAAATAAACACAATCGAACAGAAACCCTTTTGCAACCAGTCGGCCTAAGCAAGGTTCAAATAAGACCACGGCTACGTGCAAAAACAGAGTGTGTCGCCTTTAAACCCGAACCGGCGTCTGTCTGAGCCTCCAAACACACCGTTGTCGATTTCACTTCCACCAGCTGAAACATCAAGTCTGAGCAGACGCTGAACTTCTCCCATGGACTAACACGTTTGTGTGTTTGGTGTCTGAAACAACGGGACTATTGAACAACAACAAAAAAAGCTTAGAAAAAGTGTTATTTCTGTCTGTACGACCGTGATAGTGCAGGTAAACTCCGCCCACCGCTGTAGCACACCTGACAGGCTGTAGCTCCTTAAGGACCGGGGTGTTGTCTGAGAATGGCACCAGGAAATTAGAGCGAGAGACGGACAGAGAGGTAGAGACAGAGAGAGAGACAGAGAGAGAGATAGACGAGACAGACGAGACAGTGAGACAGAGAGAGTCGAAGGTCAGACGCTCACAGTTGAGTCCGACCGTCCAGGCGGAGAGACGGACGCTTGCTGGCGGAGGGTTGGTCTGTGGACACCAGCCAGGGTGCATATTCAGAGTCCCGGAGCTGACCAGAGACGCCCCCGCCGGGGAGGGAGGATGTGGGTGGGTGGGTGGGGGCAGGAGCGCTGGGTCATGAGAAAGGCCCCGCCCCCACAAACAAACACACAAACAAACAAACAAACAAAGGTAAAAGGGCCGGTGTCCCCGTAAACACGTGGCGATGCTACATCGGGACACCACCGAACTGTCCGTGGAAAAACCACAAACTCACAGAACGCCGCCACACACACACACGCACACGCACACGCACCCGCGCCGGGCTCTCTCTGACACACACACACACACTTTCAAACATGAATATGACAAACGCTTTCTCTCTTTTCTATTGAGGTGAAAAACAGACTCTATTATGATCGTAATCACATTACTATTCCTCATCATAACCGTGTGTGTGTGTGTGTGTGTCCTCAGTCTGATTTTGTACACAATATGAACAGGATGGTGTGCAGAAAGCTCAGTTCTGATTGGCTGATATGTCACTTTGTTTCCAGGAGCCTTCCTCGGGTGTGTCCACGGTAGCTAGGCAACCGCCGCGTCCCACCATCCCAGCCCGCGGCTACCGGTCAGACGCCACCAGCACTGTTTTTGGTGAAGTGTTGAAGCACCAGAAAGGTTCAGGAGATGATAACAGTACCTGCTGATGTGTGTGTGTGTGTGTGTGTGTGTGAGCAGCTGTTCAGGGCCTAACGTTGGGACCAGGAGTGTTTCCAGGACAAACGCGTCCTTTCTCCCGTCTTTGCCGTAAACGCTGGGATGTCGCCGGACGGCGACGCCTGTCCTGCCTTCCGCCATCTCGACCAGTAGGGGCAGCAGAACAGACGACGTAGACGTATGAATTGCATAATCTAATCAAGTGAAATCATATTAAAGATGTCATAAATTATTCACATTATTGGTCCGGTCGTGGGTGATGTCCTGGGTTTTCCTTGTTCGGCCCAAATACATTTCCAACAGTTTCGAGAGTCTGGAGTCCGCGTGGAGGATGAAGCCTAATCCCTCAAGAATTCCCCAGCATGCTTTTGGCGCTGTTAGCATGTGGTGTTGTCAGCGGGCGTGTGTGTCTGTAAACCAGCCTGTAGCCCTGCTGTCGCCGTGTTCAGGCGTCAGCGCGTCTTGAGAACGCTGCGCGGGACCCAGCCCTCGGCGGCCGGCGAGTCGCTGTTGGCCGGCCTGTAGACCAAGCTCTGGCCCTGCTGGTTGGACGCCAGGATCTGGACCTTCTCCCCGCGGAACACGGAGATCTCGTCCTCTCGCACCGCCACGAAGTCCTGCAGCACCAGCACCAGCTCCTGCAAGAGGGCGTCCCCGCGGCGTCAGCCAACGGCGCCGGCCAAGCCGCCTGCGCGGTCTGACACCAACCTGCTCGTCCTGCTCGCTGTCGGGAGGAGGCTGAGGGGCGTGGCCGTTGGGTGTGGGCGGAGCCGACGGCGGTCGTCCTGACGACAGAGGGCGGCTGACGGTGATGCCTCCCTCCTTCCTCTGGTACTCGATGGGAGACTGAAGAGCTGCAGACGCACAGGTTTGTGGATTCAGAGCACTTCCGTCACCTTTGACCCTTTCATGGTGGCCAGACCTGACAGGAAGTTGTTCTGGGCGTCTAGCAGGATGGCGATGGTGTCCACCCAGGTCATCTTGACGCCGGCTGAGGACGCCTGCAGGGTGAAGCGCTCGGCCGAGCCCCGCGACCACAGCACGAACTTACAGGGATCGCCCTCCACGCTGTCCTGCATGGCCAGGTAGCTCACCTGGCAGGGTTGGGGTTGGGGTTAGGGTTAGCCTCAGACCTGTTCAGACCTGGGATCACACCTGCACGGTCGGCGCCGGTGGGACAAACCTTGATGCTGTTTTTAAACTGGTATCCGGGGTTACTGGAGCCTTTGCGCAGCAGTTCGCTGAAAATGACAATCTGCTCAAACAGGAAGACCCTGCGCTCTTTACTCCGAGACAGGACGCCTCCGTCCTGCTCCCAGACGCAGAAGGTCTCCTGCTGCAGCAGCTTTCCCTGAGACGTCAGTTTTCCCTGGAACGGGCAGACAAGGACAGCGGGCGTCGGTCTCTTTGGTCCGCTCCGGGTTGAAGCCTCCCCTGACGCAGCTGTACCTCGTATCCCTGCAGGCGTCCCAGGTTCATCATGTCGTTGCAGCGTTTTGGCACCAGTGACATCAGCTCCAGGGCTTTCTGGACCCACAAACACACACGGTTACAGCCTGAAACAGGCGTTCAGCACAACCTGCTGCTCACTGAAGACCCAGGTTCAAGTCCTTGGTTCCCCTTCTGATAATAAATCTAATATTTGTTATTGTTTGCTGCTGCTGGAACAGCGCAACTTCCCTGTTGTGGGATAAATAAACAGATATTCTTCTCTTCTTCTATCCTACACGCAGAGTCTCGACAGCGCCCCCAGAGGCCACCGGGAGAAGACACCCTGAGACTCACCTCGATCTCCTCACAGTCCAGGCCCGCTTTGGACGTGTACTTGAGGAAGTCCTGAAGGTGAAAACCAAAACAGGCTGAAGCACATTTGTGGGCGTGCGAGACGTGAGGTCATAGGTCAGCTCACCTTCAGCAGCAGCTGGTATTTGGTGATTCTCTGGATGGGTTTGATCAGATAATCGCTGACGGACATCCTGCAGCTGATCTCATGCTGGATTTCCTGCAGCGTCATCAGGGCTCAGGGTTAGATTCGCTCGATCAATCAGACACTTTCAGCTGCAGGTGGTGTTCACGCACCTCGAAGAACTTCTCATACTCGATGACGAGGAACTCCGACCTCGGCTTGTTCTGGCAGTAAACCACGTACATGTGAAGGCGGCGCTCCTGCGAAACACGCCAGTAAATTAGACACCCGTTGCGCAGCTTTGTTACCGTGGTAACCAGAGGTCAACGTGGGTGAACCTGACGGCGGTGAACTCACATGTCTGATGAAGAGGTCGGCCAGCAGGTCGTGATTTTGTAGGCAGCGCTCCAACTCCACCAGGAAAAAACTGAGGGAAAACAGAGGGTGTGAGAGGAGGCCCGTGTGTGTGTGTGTGTGTGTGTGTGTGTGTGTGTGTGTGTGTGTGAGTGTGAGTGTGTGAGGGAGACGGACTCGCGGTGCCAGTCGTAGATCTGCTGGATGTTGCCGAAGACGATCTTGTCCTTCCCTCTCATGTCTTCTGGAATTCCTCTGACCTCCAGCCTGGACATGAAACCCTGAGAGACGCACGCCGGCGTCAGATGGGACCGCCCTCGTGAATCACATGACCCAGCAGGCTCTGACCCACCTCCACGATCACGCCCAGGTCCTTCACGTAGTCCTTCTCCGACTGGATCATCTCGTTGACCACAAACCTGCGGAGAGCAAAGGGAGCGTGAACCCGTCTCCGCGCTGGCCGCTGGGATTTCCGGGCTCTTACACGCGTCCTCGCAGCGCTTTGTTCCGCTGCTCGCTGTCCGACTCGTTGGAACCCTGATCCGAATCCAGAGCCTGAAGCAAACACGAGAAACAAGATGGCTGTAGGTTAAAGGAGAGGACGAGGCCAGAAGGGCCTCGTGCTTTTCTCGTCCGGATCAGAACCGTTCCTGCTCGTCACCTCGGGGTTGTTGGGGTCTTTGATGATCTGCATGGGTGGTGGCAGAGGGGTGTGACTTTCCTCCTCGGGCTCTTCCTCTCCTCCGCTCTGCCCGGACTCCTCCTTCCTCAGCTTCTGCAGAGACAAACCAACCACTGTCCCATCTTTTCCTTTTGGGTAATCTACATTTTATGGTAACGTCGTGGGGTTTTTGGTGTGTTTACAGTCACCGTCACTCAGCATAAAAGAAAAGAATCGATTCGGATTCGGTTCTGGAAGGTTCTGGATGAGTAGAGGTAAATCGGGGTCTGTAGCCGTCCTCCCTTTGGGGGGCTTCCAAATCCACCACTGGTGGCGAACCTGCTCCGTTTCCAAGGGCTCGAATGCAAATGTTCTGTTCTTTGTTCCGGATCCATCCGGGCGTCTCCAGCATTCAGCTGCATTCTAGTAAACCACGCGCTTGCACGTCGGCCCCACCTGTGCGTTGCCAGTGAGGGGCGTGGTCAGCTCGGGTCTGTTGTCCCGCCTCCGGGTTCTGATGGGAGGCTTCTTCTGTCCGTCGGCTTTTCCTTGACTGAGCCTCCTGACGGGGCTGGTCAACCAGCGCTGCAGAGACACACCAGCCCATGGATGGAAGGTCTATTTATCGCTGACGTAGTTATCGTGGTTCCGTCTGATCACCTTCAGGGTGTTTCCGGTTCCTGAGACGCTGCGTTTCTGCCCTGGAGACCCGGCCGCGCCCCCTGGCGGCCCGCCTGCTCCGTAAACTGTGGGTGAAGTTGCACCTGAGGACACCGAGGAGGCGTCAGAACAGAAACCTACTTGGACGGCTGTTCCCGGACACGGTGAGTAGGTACAGGACGACTGTCTCACTTTGGCCGGTTTGGTTCTGGAGCCCTTCGATGTTGTACACGCCAGAATCTGCAGAAACGACGACACAAACAGGAAAAAGTCACATTTAGCTGCTCAGGTGGCTCTTTAATACCCGCAACCACAACAGCGCTGAACAATATCCGTCTTTCAGCTTTAGAAACGCTCACGTGATGCTTGCCAGCACGTCGTCATGACAACGGTCAAGTTTCCCAGTACTGTAAATCATTAGGAGACAAAAATAATTCTTGTCTTTGAACTGTCCTGAAGAATGCAAACCTGCATGTCCTGTTCAGCCTAGTCAGTCAGTCAGCCACACCGAGCAGACGGTAAATCCAGCACCGGCGCGCCCTCCCGTCACTCATTAACCCACATATTTCCATTGTTTCCTCCGTCTCTGGAACCCACCTCGCTCGTCCTCTCCCTCGTCCTCTCCCTCTCTCGTCATCCACTGCTGAAGGGCCACACAGGCCCAGCATGCGCCTCTGCCGCGCTGCATGCTCGGGATCAGTCCATTCAGCACGTCAGAAACCAGGCGACAAAAGAACAGCGCCGAGAAGCTTTCTTCACCTCACCAGACTGAGCGAGGTGGCAGAAAGCAGAGGTCAAAGGAGGCGCGTCTACTCGTAAATGGGCGGGGCCGGCCGGGATGGGGGTGTGGTTACATTTTATAATGGAGATAAATAGTTTATAAAGACTAAGTGGCCCTCTGATAAACAGGAGGTCGCGGGAGGAGCGAAAAAGCAACAAAAATGCGGAAAGCTGGTAGAAGCTGTGGTATTTTTAACCTGCAGCTGATTGTTCAGCGACGGGGGGGCCAGACGCCGCAGGGGGCCGGGAAGTTCAGGTAGAGGTTCCTGCTGAGCCTGAAACTCCTGCAGGTCAATGTTTAATCCTGAAACCGCTGCACATCTGGAGCCTGTGTGTGTGCGCGTGTGTGAGAGAGAGGGAGGAATCTTGGCAAACCAGATTAGGGACTAGAGAGTGTCTTTATCACCCTGAACCACATTCCCTCTCTGGCACATGACGTCTGTTTTGTCAACAAACCAACACGCAGGCAGCTGACGAGTGTGTCTGACAAACCTGTGTTTAAATATTAAGACGGCGCACGGTGACAGACAGGAAGTGGGGGGTGGGGGGTCTCTGGGCGCTTTAAATAGGTTGAGGATGTTTGGGGGTTTCCTGCGTTTGAGGAGGAGGAGACGTGGAAAACCAGGGGGGGGGAGAAAACCCCAAAAACAGCATGGACATTGGAAGGTGCTGCCGCAGCGGCGCATCAGCCACGCTGCTGCCACCTGTGCAGCCTGTTAATGCCTCACGACCCCCCCAGCCCTGACACTCACCCCTCCCTGTGCTCAGAGTCGAAGAGGAGTTGGAACTGTTGGAGGAAGAGGTGGTGGTGATGGTGGAGGAGGAGTTGCAGGAGGAGGCCGCGGGGGTGCAGGTGGAGGAGGAGGCGGTGGAGGCCGGGATGAGCCCCTCCATGTCGGCTGCACTGTGGGAGTGTGACAGGCAGAGGGCGCTCATGGGCAGGAGACCCTCCTGCAGGGAGGATGGAGAAGGAGAAGGAGAATGGCAACTTACTGCCTGTTGATGGAGCAGCAGTCATTCATTAGCACAAGGAAAGGAAGGGTAAAGGAAGGGTAAAGGAAGTTCCTTCAAATTTAAAACTGATAAATTGGAATTTATCTGCAGTTTTGATCTCTTCTGCTTTGTTTTCATCTTTAAGGTCATGAGAAAATGGTGTTTTCTGGCCGGCGCGGGTCCTGCCTGGTGTTTGCCCCGGCCCCCTGGCGCCGGGGGCCCGCCCTGCTCTTACCTGCTGGGGCGTTTGGTCTGTGGTCCTGGCCAAACACCACCCAGGCCGCTCGGCGCAGCGCTCCACCAGCTCCACCGTCTGGCCGCAGCGGACGCTCAGCTCCCCCGCTGCCCCGGAGGAGAAGTCCAGCAGCACCACCACTAACTCGCAGCCGCCCGACAGCTGCAGACACGTTCAGGTGACAGCGTCAGTCCTCCAGCTGGGGCTGCACCGCTGGTGTGTGTGTGGCTCCCAGAGGGGTGTGTGTGTGTCGCAGCCGTGACCTCACAGCTGCAGACGGATGGACGGGTGTGTGCTCGAAGGTTTTAAGGAGGGAAACATGAGCTTTTTCAGCACTGCTGGGTTCAAGCTCCAGAGGTCCTGAAGACCAGAGCGTGAACAGATATTAGATATTAGAAAACAGACGACATAACCAGATCTGTGATGGCGTTCACACTCATTACTAGATGTCCTCCAACCTCTGAGCACACAAGACCTATTTTAGCTCTTCAGCGGATGACAGATGGAAAACACACATGCATCATTGCGCGTGTGTGTGTTCTCTAGGAGAGCGTCATGTGATGCTAATGACTTTTTGTATCTGTTTAGGTAGTTAACATCCAAGAGGAGATCCACCAGGGAAAGAAACACACACACACACACACACACAACGGGGTGTTCCCAGGCCAAATCAGATGCAGATGTAACCAGCTGCTGTCCAGCATCACATGTACACACACACACACACAGGGTGAAAACACCACAGTCCGTCAGTGTGTACACGGTGTTTTCTTCACGCCATCCGTCTGCTGCGAGGCTACAGACCAATATTTCTGCTACAAAAAGTTGAATGGAAAGCCTCCTGAAGCTAAGAACCCTTTAAAACCCTCAGAAATGTGACCTAACGTGACTCCCAAACACGGCTGGACCGTCCCGCTCAGGTGGCGGCACCCGAGAGACGCCCACGCCGGAGGAACGAGGTCCTCCTGGGCAGGGAAAGAGAGCAGGCTCCTTTAGAAGCGCGCGGAGGAACGGAGCAAACCACCGACCCACCTCCACCTCCAGAGCGGGACAAACCACCGATGGAGGGACGGTAGGGCGCTGGGACTGAACACGTCAGCTAAAAGAGGCGGAAAAGTACGAACATACCTGGTGATGAGAGCAGAAACGGAGCGAAAGTTTCAAGAAGGAATACTCGGAGGAAACTCCCTAGTATATCCCAAAGACAACACACACACACACACACACACACACACAGAGCCAGCTGCAGCCAGTAATGAGGTCATGATGTTGGGTGACACACCCCTCTGGAAGAACACTGTGTCCACGCGTGTGTGTGTGTGTGTGTGTGAGTGAGTGAGTGTGTGCGTGCTACCTTGTCGCTGTCTGCCGTGTTCTGTGACGTGCGTGAGGCGATGGAGACGGTGTCGGGTTGACTGCTGGCGTCGCCCAGGCTGTCTGCGTCCTCGCTGGTCTCCCTGAGAAGCGGAAAAATAAAAGCAGGTACTCCTCTGATCCCGAGGGTCAAAGGTCAGGTGGTCCAGGTGCCCTCCTGTCCTCTGATCCCGAGGGTCAAAGGTCAGGTGGTCCAGGTGCCCTCCTGGCCTCTGATCCCGAGGGTCAAAGGTCAGGTGGTCCAGGTGCCCTCCTGGCCTCTGATCCCGAGGGTCAAAGGTCAGGTGTCAGCTCTGACCCTGCTGACCTGCGGCTGATGCTGCGCTGCCGCCCCAGGGTGGGGTTGGGCGTCTTGGGCAGAGGGATGGGCTCCCTCAGCGCGCCCCGCAGGTGGCCCCGCCTCTCCTGGATCACCTGGCGGATGCTGCGGACCCACTCCTGCTTCAGCTCCAACGAAGACGCCTGCAGAGTGGGGGTGGGGTGGGGGGTTAGCCGGCCACGGACGCAGGGGCGGGGCCTTCCGCCGCGGCGGGCACCAACCTTCAGGACGGTCTTGTTGTCGGACGTGGGCGTCCGTCCCACCCAGAGGGCAAACTTACAGGGGTCCCCCTCGATGTGCTCGGTGACGCCGAGCTCCGAGGTCTGAAAGATGGAGGCGGAGAGGGTCAGGAGGGAGGGCTGGACCTGGGGCGGATGAACGAGAACCTTCCCATCCGCATGATTCCTTAAATCTTTTGACAGCATGAGACCGAAAAGCACAGAAACGGATGTGTTTGGGTCACAGGGTTACCATGGTTACTCTGCATGGGCATATTCAGCCTCATTAGCTCATCTTTGCTCTGGTTGCACGTCTACTCTGGTCTTATCTGAGTTTCTGGTACCCTCAGGCGGCTCTTGTAGAGGTACTTCGTTCGTCCCGACGAGTCTTTGATCTCCTTGCTGAAGATGAGCGACAGCTCAAACAGGAAGAGGTGTCGGTCCCGGCCCTTCCTGATCAGCGACTTGGGCTCCCAAACCAGGAAGGAGTCCTGGAGCAGGAGCTCCCCCTGCACCTCCAGACCCTCCTCCAGACCTGCGCCGGGACAGAGAGCGTCTCCGCTGTCAGCAGCACTCCAGCTCGTTGTAAGTCTCCGTTCCTCGTCCTCGTGTTCACGTGTGTTACCTTCCAGCATGCTAACGTGCATAGCATCGTTAGCTCGCTTGGGGACACTCAGCATCACGTCCAGACCTTCTTTGATTTCCCCTTTGCCCTCCTCACAACACGCCAGCAACTCCTGGAAATTCCAAAAATATTCCTTTTGTTCTTCGAAACTCACTTTTGACAGAATGTTTTCGCAGTATTTTATGTTTGTTTCCGTCAATAACTTGCTTTTTTGAAGGCTAACAGCTGTTTCCAGAGTTACCTTGAGCAGCAGCTGGTATTTGGTGATCCTCTGCACGGGTTTGATGAGGGCGGAGGAGACGGAGTTGGCCAGGCCGTGTCTCCTCTGCACCTCCTGCACATCACAAAAGCGTTTTAAAACTGGGAAATTGGAGATAAATTGTCAAAACAAGCCGCTTCTTAACGGTCACCTCAAAGAATCCCACGCCGTGCTGCTGGATGAGTAAACTGGAGTCCGGTTTGTTCCTGCAGTACGTCACGTACATGTGGAACTTATCAGCCTGACACACGAAGGAGGAAGAAGAAAGGAGAGCTTTAACCAAGGAAAGGAGCGATTGTGTTGCTGTCACAGCGGGATGCGCCGTTACCCAGGTAACAAAGCAGTGACCGACGTCTTCAGGAAGCTGCTCGTAGTTTTCCAGTTCCTTCAGGAAGATGCTGGAAGAGGGAACAGACAACTGCCCTGAGAGCCGGTGGTGGTGCGGGCGGAGGAGGCGGCGGAGGAGGCGGTGTTCTCCACAGCCCCGCCGTCCTACCTGTTGTGAAATTCGTAGATGTCCTGAATGTTTCCAAAAACAATGTCGTCCTTGTTGACGAGACCGGGAGGGACGTCCTCCGAGCCGCTGGTCATCTCCCACAGGTAGGTCTGCACCAGAGGGCGTCACTGGGTTACCAGAAGGTTAATGCACGCCGGCGGCTCTGCCAGCAGGGGCGCCACGCACCTCGATGCACTCCTGCAGGTCTCTGACGTAGACCCGTTCGGTCTGGAGCAGCTCTGCCATGATGTACCTGAGACACACGGACATGCGCGCTAGCCGGACCCGTGCAGCCTGGTTAGCGGCCTTAGCGTTAGCACCCCGCCACTCACTCTTTCTTGCGGGCGGACCGCCTCTTCTCGTCGCTGACCTGATGACTGGGGTCGGACAGGTTCACCTCGGGATCGGAGTCAGACAGGCTGTTGGGAATCAGCTCCAGCTCCAAGTCCTTGTTATCCTGACAGCGCCACCCACACACACACACACACACACACACGCCGGTTTTGTAAACGGCGGATGGAAATCCAGGCTGGGTTTGGGTTGGCCCACCTGTGAGCATCCTCCCAGCTCCGCCTCCAGCAGGTGGCGGTACTGCCCCATCCTGACCGTGAATTCGCGGTATCTTTTATCCACCGCGGAGACGCAGCGACGGAGCTCGGCGCGGTGGGCGTGGCCTTTAGCCAGCATGCTCTCGGCCAGCTGGATCAGCAGGTGGACCTTCTCCTGGGTGTTCTGGGGAGCAGGTCAGCGCGGTCAGAATCGCTACAAGGCGTGTATTTTCGGTGCCTCCCCACCTTAGCGGACACGCAGAACTCTCTGTGCTGGTTCAGGAGCTCTTGCGTCTCGGCCACCGTTGCCCCTGGCGACGTATGAGTGGACAGGTAGTGATCACCTGACTGCTGCAGCCAGTCCATCGCCTGGAAGGAGAAAGCCCTTGAAGACGTCTTTATCTTCGTCACCAGGAAGTCCCTTTTCCAAACCTGGCTCCGACCTGTTGGGCGTGGCTCTGGAACATCAGGAACTGCTGGCACTGGTCAAGACGGCGCTTCTTCAAAGTCCAGAAATGAAGAACTCTGTTTTCCCTTTGGAGCAGCTCGCTGAGGATCCCTGCATCACACACACACACACACACACACACACCCAGGTGATCCCAGTTAGTCCTGGAGTTCCTCACGGATCTATTCTGGGCCCACAGTCACTGTTCTGCTTGTGTTTGTTCACCTTTGACCTGCTGCTCCGGAACTCTGGAATGTCCGGTGACCTCGGTGACCCCGGAGACGGTGAGGCTGTGCCCTGAGATGTTGGCCATGGTGACGCTGTTGCGATGGATGTACTTGAGGAAGACCTCGGCGTTTCGTCTGGCCAGAGTGCAGGCCTGAAAGCAGGAGCAGACCTTGAGCTACGTTTAAAGGTCACTGCTGCATCCTCCACCTTTACAGCCCTGGAATGCCAACGGGAACGTTTTCACCTTCAGGAACGCCTCTTTTTGCTCCATGTGTTTGTTAATCAGAGGCATGAGCTGCTCGGGCTGTCTCTCTCCGCCTCCACACCAGTCCTCCTCCCTGCGGTACTCCTGCTCCAGACTCTCCAGGACCCCGCACACCTGCAGGGGCACACACTCCGGTGGGCGCGGGGGCGGACGCGTAGGCCGGCTGGCAGGCACACCCGCAGGTGCTACCTGCTGCGACGTCCTGTAGAAGGCTGCCGACGCGTTGACCAGCTTGAGCCGATCTTCAATCCTCAGCATCAGCGTCTGCCAGTGTAGCGCCACCGTCTGGGCACAAGACCTCACTGCATCCGGGTCGTAGTGGCCAGACCTGAGGGGTCGCGAGATCAGTGACTGAGACTGAGAAAAAGCCCAGAGGGGACAGGTCGGCTCAACGGACGCTTGTGGAGGATAACGGACCTGACCAGCAGCTCGGCTCTCTGCTGCAGAGCCAGAGCCACCTGGTGGGTCCTCTGCAGGGAGTCGGCGTGAAGCAGAGCCTGGAAGTCACGGAGGAAAGTCCATCCCGGTCACCTGTTTGCACCAGTCCATCCCCAGGTGTGTGTGTGTGTGTGTGTGTGTGTGTGTGTGTGTGCATTAACCTCTATGGCCTGTTGGAGGCGCTCGTGCTCCCTCTGCAGCTGCTCGGCCTCGGACAGACAGCTGGAGTTCAGCATGCAGGACGACAGCATGACCTCCCCCTCCGAGATCCAGCCCAGCACCTGAGTTACACCCCCAGGTGAGCAGCCGCCTTTCTGCTGATGCGTGCGTGTGTGTGTTTACCTGTTTGACCTGGCTTTGCAGGTGCCTCAGCTGCAGGTTCTGCTCCAACAGTGTGTGTGTGTGATCTGCAATCTGCTGCAGCTCCTTCTGTTTGTCCTGCAGGAGGCGCTGCAGCTCCTCCACCTGCACAGACAGCCCCCCCTCCGCCTCCGACAGCGCGATACCTGACCGGCACACAAACCAGGTAGGAGCCTCAGACCGAGGCCTTCGACACGGAGGTCCTCAGAAGAACAGACAAACCTGGTTTCATCCTCATCTGTGTGTGTGTGTGTGTGTGTGTGTGTGTGTGTGTGTGAGGGCATGGATGCCTCGGTGTGTGTAGCTCTATGGCAAATTCAATACGCTGGTTTCCATGGGGACCAGCTGTGTGCTTCAGAGAGCAGTTTCCATGACAACCCCGTTCCCCTTTTTCCCCTCCCCCCATTATCCTCTCTGCCCCTCGTTTCCCCCTAATATCCTCAGTCGCTCCCGAACTGGTCAGGCTGACGCTCGGCTGGAGCGCACAAACGCTGACGGCTTCTCTTCTCCTTCATTCTCTTCTCCCATTTTCTGCCCCGCTGTGTTTTACCCTCTTTTGGCAGAAGAATAGCAACAATCGTTCACGCTGGGCTCAATTCTCAACTGCGGATTCTTGTTTTCCTCCACTTTTCTGCGTGATGGATGCCCCCGAAGCCCCCTGAAAGCTGGGGAAACCTTGACGCACGAATCACCAGACTGAATGATATTTTAACAGCATAAAACATTCGAACTCTTTAACTGTTCAATGTTCAAAATATTTTCTGTGAAAGCTCGCTGGGCTTTTAGAGATTCGTCAAAATTCTCATTAACAGTCGAGGGAACGGCGACGGAACGTTCAGGCAGACCATAATTTGATGTGTCTCACTCAGCTGCCTGAGTCCTACATCCAGGACGAGGTCGTCCTGATACCTGCTAGCGCTCTTCAACCAACGGGTCCGGGTCACTAAGGCACACGTGGCCCACCGCACCAAGATGGCGGGCCGCCTTTTTGCTGTGTTTAATCTCTTTCCTGCTTTAAAGGCACTGCATCCGCCCACATCAGCAAACCGGGTACAAAAAGGTGTGAACTGTGATTGTACCTGATGCCTGGACCTCAGTGATGTACTGCTGAAGGTCGTGACCTTGTTGAATGACCTCATAGATCATGTTGTTCATTGCCAGCCTTCTCTCCATGTGCCTGCACAAAAAAAGCCTCCGTCAGTCCCGGCTGTTGTCGTGGCGATAGTAAGGCTAGCGTAGCGCCAACAATGCCAACTGACCTGTGAATGCGCTGCTGTGCAAGCGTTAGCACCTCAGGGCTAGCCTCCATTAGCCGCGACTGTGCCAAGGCTAGCTTGTCCTGGTTTGAATCCGCTAACCTCGGGGATCCCAGCTTCTCGGTGTCCTGGGACTGTTTCTGGAGATCCTGCTTCCAGGCATCCATTTCCCCAGTTACCTACATGAGCGGAAACCAAGGAAGCGTGCTTCGGTGTCACAAGGAAATAAAGAATAAAAAAAGAGTACCTCCAGCGTGCACTGGTGCAGGATGCGGAGTTGCAGGTAAACATCCAGTCGGATCTTCCTCTGGTGGAAAAGCTCCTCCAGCTGAACGTGAGACTCTTCCAGCTGCTGGAGCACCGACTCCACGTGGACGACCGAGCTCCCCTGGGGCCTTAAAAAAAAGGAACTAAAATTGTTGAACACGAAGCTAAAAATAAACACAGCAACAAGGACTTTAATTAAAAAAAAAAAAAAAAAAAAAAAGATTAAAAGGAGCCGCCATGCATGAGCCGGGTCGACAAAGTGGGAGATCTAACGCCTCTCCTACTCCACACAGCTTCCCGCCCTCGCCGAGCAAGGAAACAAACGCATCATTTTGCACAAAAAATTACGTAATGTTCACCCCCCACTAAAAAACACCAACTGCACACGGCTCCGCCTCTGCACGGCCCCAAGGAACGCCCAAACACACCATTTCAACAGCATAACCGTCCCACCAAACTCATGAACGTCATTAAAAACCAAGAAAGCAAAGAAACAAACACATCTACACACCACAGCGGTGGTTTACCTTTTAAGATTCCCTTCGTTTGGCATTTACTAGAGCAGACTGTGGGAGACGTGTCTGTCTTCTGAATATTAATTTGCGAAGGAAACATTTATTCAGACTAATTTGCAGCGTTTATATTGACTCGTCCTTTGTTTTCGGCTGCGCTGGTGAATCAATCAAACGCACCCAGACTCTCCATGTTGTACCTGAGTTGCATGATGAGGTCTTCTCCTTCCCGGATGACACTCATCGCAGCCTCCTGTGGGTCAGCGTTACAAGGAGTGTTAGTGGGTTAGAGGTGAGGGTGGGGGGTCAGAGGTCCAGCGGGGGGGTGTTAGGATCGTTAACACCGGAGTTAGACTGCAGGGCAGGGTCAAAGGTCAGCAGGTACCTGTGTGTTGGCCTGCTGCTGCTGCTGCTGGCTGATCAGCGCCTGCAGAGCCTCCACAGAATCCGGGGAGACGCACAGATCCGAGGACAGCTGCTTCTGGAGGCCTTCCATCCACACGGAGAGCTGGAGGACGGAAAGACAGAGTTCCGTACCCGCCACAGGAAAACACCGTTACGGTCCTGGCGCGTTTGTACCTCCTTGGTGTGTGTGTAGAAGGACACAGCGAGGTCCAGCAGGAGCTTCCTCTGCTCCACCCGCTGGATGAATGCCTGCGAGCGGACAACAGAGGCTGGGACCGGCACCAACACACTCCACACCTCCCCTTTCAAAGCCCAGAACCTCGGCTTCTACCTGCATGCGCGTCCAGGTCTCTGGCTGCCTGATAGATTTCCTCCTCCTCACATTCTCCGGACTGAGCCAGCTGATCCGCCGCTTCGAGAAGCTTCTCGGCATTAGTGTAAGTGTTCTGACACACACACACACACACACGCACACGGGCCTCAGATTGGCTTTTGGTCATGGTGGTGAACCCAGATGTGCCGCACCAGCGCAGACGGGCGCAGGAGAGCGAAACTCCGGGGAATTCAGCCACCTCTAACCCGTTCTGACGTCGGCTTTTTCGCCTCCAGGTTTCCTACCTGAGCCACCTGCTGGAAGTCATCGTGGCGTTTCTGCAGCGCCCGTGCCCGGTGGAGACTCTTGCCCACGCCGCTGTGCTTGTTCAGGAAAACCTCGCCGTGCTGCTCCACCCAGTCCAGCACCTGCGGGGCGGAGAGGCGGAGACAGGCGGGGGTGTTTCCCCAACTCCCAGCACGCGTGCGAGGCGCCGGCTGCTCGTACCTGTCTCACGTCCTGCTGAAACACACACAGCTGCAGGCGCTGATGGAGGCGGAGTTCCGGTGCTGCCACGCCCCCTCCACCTTGTGTTGACCCTGAGCAGATGGGGAAAAAGAAAGCGTGAACCGCCGAGCCATCGCACGTTACCACGGAAACCAGGTGACACACACCTGCATGACCTGGTGCAGGACTCCCATGATGCCGTGGGCGGCGGCCGTCAGGTCCGGCTTGCTGGAGTCCGCTGGCGGGCTAGCTTGGAGCACATCCAACAGGGCCTTCCCGCTCTCGCTGACCTGCAGACAGACGGACGGTCAGAAGACGGCCGACCCGGACACACAGGTGAGGTGGACCCGGCGGGGAACTGTGTGTAGCTGGCGGCGATCTCCTCGTTCAGCTCCTGGTGCTTCTTGACGGCGGCGTCCAGCTCCGCCGTGGCCGACGGCAGCGTCCCCTCAGAACAGGCCTGGACCCAGCCCTCCGCTTGAACCAGGAACTGCGCCGACAGACGGACGGACAGACAGACGGTCAGTGAAGGCAGGGGTGGCGGTTGGCCGTCGCCCGCCGACCGTCACCTGCTCCGCCCCCTGGTGGAAGCCCGTGGCCATGGCCAGCGTGTTGCTACGCTCCTCCAGCGCCGACGTCAAGGACTTCCAGTCCTCCTGTAGCCGCGACGACACCATGGCGATCCGCTCCGCCCCGTAATGGCCGGCTTCTGCTAGCCTCGCTGCCACGGTAACAACACTGTCCACGTTCACGCTGCCATTCTGCACACACACACACACACACACACACGGGGTTTACCTGTACGGGACTTGGCTCTGTCTACGGTTAAGATGCTAAACGTGACTCCGGCTAACTTTCCCACCGGGGCGGTAAAGACTGACCATGCAGTTGGCTGTGAAGTGCTGGTGTTGCGTCTGGAGGTCAAGGGCATGCTGGTGGCTCTGGCCCACCTCCGTCAGACTCTGCACGAACAGGTCTTTACTGTGGGCGATCCACTCTGACATCTGACCCAAAAAGGAAATTCCATCAGATTCCATCAGATGATCCGGTGCGGCCCGGAGGCGCCTCTGGTTTCACCTTGGCGGCGTCCTGCTCGAACAGGTGCAGCTGCAGCGCCTGGTCCAAGTGCAGCTTCTTGTCGTTCCAGCTCTGCAGCAGGTGACTGCGGGCGGTTTGCAGCCGGTCCAGAAGAGACGACACCTTTGGCGCCACGCTCTGGAAGTCCGCCCCGCCTGACAGCCAGCTGCCGTGACTCCCGCCTCCGCCGCCTTCGGCAGAGGCCTCGCCGTGGGCGGGGCCGAGACGCATGCGCTGGAGCAGGCTCCGCCCCTCGCGCTCGAGGGAGTCAACGGGCGCGGTGGCGATGGTGTTCCGAAGACGACCGTGCTCCTCGAGCAGCCTGAGACGGAACAGAGGTCAGTTCGGCGTCTCGGTCAGGGGTCGGTGCGGCGCCCTGCCGTGCCCGACCCACTTCGGGCCTCGTCCACATCCTGGGGCTCTGGTAAACGGTTCAAGCCCGCCTCCAACTGATCCAGCTGGGCCAGCAGCTGCGAGGCCGCGCCTAAGAACTCCTCCAGGCCCAGACGCAGCTCGGTCCACTCCACGTGGTCGTACTCCAGAGAGCCGCCGAGGTCAGAGGTCAGCTGGGAGGGGTCAACGAGCCGGGATAGACCCTCCACCGACACCAGGCTGGTCTGCAAAGGCACCAGAAGCCAGGAGGAATCAGTATCTCTGGGTCTCGTTGGTCTGGCAGCAGAAACGGAATGCGATTCTCGCTTCGCCGCCCCAACTCCGGCGGGCCCGTCTCCTTGGCGACCTGCGCCGCCGCGAGGCTAACCTCAAAGCTGAGCTTGGCGCTGCCCAGGTTGGTCTTGTGTTTCTGCCAGAAGGTGTCCGGTTTGATGAGCAGCGCGCTGTGAATGCTGGACGAGAAGGACTCCTGCAGCGTCCGCAGCACCGGCTTCACGCTCTCCCACTTGCTGCCTCGCATGTCCACCACCACGGTGAAACCACGAGCGCGGACATCCTCGCTGCCGGAGGAGAAGACGTGAGCGGAGGCGCCGGGGGCAACAGCCGTCCCCCTGGGGGGACTCACCTGGGGATGGTGGACAGGTACGTGACCAGTCGGCTGAGGTCTTCCTGCTTTATTCGATCGTGGTTGGTCCTGGCGGGGAAGGTCAGGATCGGCCCACCGCGTTTGTCCCTCCCACCTGGGGAACAACTGGGTCAGACCAAGCCCGAAGGCGGCGGCGGCGGCGGCGGCGGCGGCGAGCGTGCGGCGAGCGTGCGGCGAGCTCCTCACCTGAAACGAAGGCCACTTTTTCTCTGAGCACCGTCAGAACGTCGACCGCCCGAACACATTCTGGTTTGCCAGAACCTGAAACATCAAAAGAAGCGATTTGACTTTCCCCCAAACAAACATTCTTACTTTATTTACCAATAATTATCAGCAATAATGACATATCTCAGCGTCAGCGGGCCGTTGACCCGGACGGCATTTCATACCACACCAACGCTTGTTTTCTCTTCTCCCTTTCTTTCTTGTCCGTCAGGGCGTTAGCATGAACCTGACAGAGCACACACACTTGCGGTGACGACCCTGGGACCCGCCCCAGTAAAAACAATGCCCTGAGTCCCAGCTGGGGGGGTCACGGGGGTCAGTCCACTGGAGTCCTTCTACTGTCAGCTAAGAGTAGCCGCCAGCGGCGCTAAAATGCTAAATGCTGAAGTGGCAAGTGTATTGAAATTTCAATACAGTTTGTTTAATTTTATATGCATGTAATGCTACCTGCTTTTTAAAGAAATCAGAGGACAAGAAGCAGCAAGCCAGCTATTCCCCCCCACCCAGCCAGGGGGAGCCAGTGAGGCTTCAGGGACGGTCGGAAGAGCTGACTCCTGCAGCTCCGTGTGTGTGTCGACGCTGCGCTGCAGACAGATATACAAGCCTCCCATGTGTGTCAGATCATCCAGCACAGCGGGGAGAAGATAATCCAGCACACACACACACACACACACACACACACACACACACACTCAGAGAGGGCATTAAACATCTCACATTAGCAGCCCGAGCAGCGATAACCCTCGGAGAGGAAGACAAGCTAAAAGGAGAGGCGGATGAAAGAGAACGCTTGCATTTTCCAGCTTCTTTGCAGTTTTCCGTTCCTCCGTCTGCCCTTGAATCTTGTCCCGTCAGTCTCCTCAAAGCCCGTCGTCACACTTCAGACCCAGATTTGGCTGCTAACCCTAAACAAACGGTTAGCAATGGATTATCTCAGCCTGCTGGCATTTACCCCATTTTAGAATCCAGCTCCACCGACGCGGGAGGACGAGAGCAACAAATGGATACACACACCGATCACGATGATCCGTACCCACCGAACCCACAGTTAATACCTAGCATGATTATTAGCAGACCAGATATTTTCCAAGTCACAATTAATTCAACTGCATTTAAAAAGAAACAACAGTGAAAAACTGGTCATCCTTGATTAGCTGCGCTGTTGAAAGGAGCAGAAATAGCTGTTTACGTTGTCAAAGCTCCTTGGAGAGAGCTTTCCTTCGCTGACAAGACGTCCAGGTTGGAATTTTCAGCTCATTCTGACAGAAATAATGACCACCAGGCGGCGCCAAATAATATCATCTAATATAAACAGTGTACATTGTGTGTGTGTTATCCTAAACTTGCACCATGTTCTCCACCCAGCGGCTAATTTTATTTCTTAGTTTTCAACAGTATTCTAATATTTAGAAACCTCACCATTCTTTTGGTTTTATGGTCATTTGACAGATGATGGATAAAGATTCACCGGCTGGAAGGTTTCACCAAAGCCGCAACCTGTCTCTAACGAAACCCAGCGCAGGATGTGGGTTAGGACATCCGTCGTTTGACCGTTGAAGCAACCGCATCGCTGCCGCACAACTACACACACACACAAAGGTAAAGAAAAGACATGGTACGGACGGGGCTGCTGAAGTAAAACTGCTGCCATGTGATGATTTACGCCGGTTTATGGTGTACTGAAGGCGCGCTAGCCCTGCAGCGTCAGTGCAGCTGGTGTAGGAATACCACCTGACACCCTGGACACATGTTCAAATAAATGTCCAAATCCTCCCGGCGCGTGCAACCACGCCGGACCGACGGCCACCAAGACGCTTGATCAGAAACCTGAACCCCGGTCCCGATCCGACTGTCAACCAGAGGAACTCCGGACCAGCACTGGGATTTGGAGAAGGGATTTCCAGTCAGGTGAGGCTGCCCTCCGCCAGCAACCCATACACACACACACGCACACACACACACACACACACACACACACACATTGTGACTATATCTTTGTGGAGGCTAGCCCTAACCCTGACACAAAGGCATAATGTGGTACCTGATCCCTGGCCCCAACCATCCCAACTAACCCTAACCCCTTGACCCTGATCCCACCCCAACTCTAAAAATAAAATTATATATATTAAAAAATTAAAAATTAACCTTCAAACAGCCTTTAAAGTCGCAACGACCCGCCAAAATGTCATCACTGCCCATAAATGTCTTCACTTTGCTAGTACAATGCAAATATTGCCACCCAGTACAAGAACACACACACACAGCACACACACACACACACACACACACA
>CAAE01013970.1:21357-44757 GCA_000180735.1 Tetraodon nigroviridis | reverse complement strand
TCAGAACACTTAGTCCAGCTGTTTTACCAGGAGAAGGGCCTGTGGACCAGATCTGGAAGATATTCTCCCTGGACCAAACACACCACCAGCACAGGCGGAAATGATGGGACATGGCTCGTTAACACCAAGAGGTCAACTGGGGTCACGACCTCACACGCCAGTGGGGAGGGTTGACATTCGACCCCATGATGACTTGGGGCCACAGACACTCTATTACACACCTGCCTCACCAAAGCTGGAGTCCAGCGTTACACCCGGCACACCGGTGACAGAAAGATGGCAGAACCTAAACAAGGTCAGTTGAGATAGATAGATAGATAGATAGATAGATAGATAGATAGATAGATAGATAGATAGATAGATAGATAGATAGATAGATAGATAGATAGATAGATAGATAGATAGATAGATAGATAGATAGATAGATAGATCTAGTCTAGCCCAGAATGAATCCTGCCACATTTTGACACCTTATTTCTTTCATTTTTTACAGCCATCAGCAACATATGGTTCTGTCCATCACAGCTCAAGTGGTAGGAGACCGTTAGCAAAGGTGATAAACGCATGAAACACATTTATTACTTAGCAGAGTCACATACCGGACACACCTAGAAAATACTAAGAAAACATTATTAGATATTAGGATGAATGTTAAAGCAGGTTTGTGTTACATGTGTGGGTTTGAATAAATGTGAGTTTTTTTTCTTCAGAGCTTTTCTACAGGGGCACATGCAGACCTATTGCCCCCATTGCCCCCCTCACTGAGAGCCACACACAATCCCAGCCCCACACACCACCACCATCATCATCAGCGCAGCAGTTTGTCTGTTTGTGTGCTACCGCCAGCGATGGTACAGCCTGCCCTGCTGCGCTCTCTGTTCCTATGGTGTCTTGTGTGGTAGAAATTTTAAAAAGTACTATATGGACATTTATTAATGTTAATGGTGCTCACAACAACTTTTTGTGTGTAGATAAGTATGTTATTGTATGTCACAAATACGCTTTGTCTTTGTTGACCAGGATGTCTTATTATAACATGTAATTTAACACATTGTACAAGTTTTGCAATAATAATGCTTGTGTCAAACACTCATGTAAACTGTTCTTTACATGAAAAGCCCACTTGTCCTCTTCCTAATCTCCTGTAAATGCATTCTAATTATTCTTCAAAATTATTGGTCACACATCCTAAACTGAGGGCTACACAACAATAATCAAACGATGCATTATGTCCAGTTGCGATCTCATCTGAGTTGCTGGTCTCATATAATATCATCTTTGAAAAGGAAGTTTAAAATATACCAAACTTTATGACCTTCTTGCCTTCTAGAGCCCAAAAATCGACCAGAGAGAAATCCCCTCGGTGAGGCCTCTTGAGAGTGATGCAGATGTGAGTCTGGTTTTAGTCATTGCTACAGCTGCACATCCTCTTTCAGGAGTTTTCTTTTTGGATTAATTTTGAATATGTCATCTCAGACTGTTCTGACTAGGCTGTGTGGATGCGATAAACTGCTGCAGTCCCTGTCTGTAGAACTGGCCCAGCTGCAAATGGATAAGGTAGGTTAATAACACATAACCATGACTATTTAGGTATAGAAGTTAATTAAAGATCAAGTTAAGTCATCTTATTTGTCAAATAAGGTATAAATATTTTAAAAACCTTAGGTGCATCTAAACCTTTTGAGTTAGTTGGGTTTGAATAAGACGTTGAGGAATAAAAGTATCATTTCCCTGTTGCAGGATGGCGTCCAGTGTGCTTTAGAGGTATCCAGACTGCAGCTGGAGAAGTGGAAAAACCCAGAGCCCAGGGCCCAGGAAGAAGCACTGGCCCAGAAAGCTTTGCTCCAGGAGGAACTGGTCACCATCAGGGCCAGAATGTGTGATGTGTCACTGGTGTGTTTTAAACTGGAGAAAATTAAAACGTAGATATTAAGGGTGTTTTACAGACATGTGTTTTATAGCGGTAATGTTTTTTGTTCAGGAAATGGAGAGGGTGTGGAGTCAATATGAGCGAATGGAGAGTGAACTGTCAGTTATCCGCTCACACCTTCAGCACATCTGTAACTTTGGAATGCCACAGGTAATCCATACAATACTAGGCTGATACTGGGTCAGGAGAAGCATTTGTATCGTAAGTCCTTAACAGATGCTGTCTTCAGGAACACTGTCAGGCCCAGAGAGAACTGTGGATGATGGAGGACATCCTGGCTGGACTTAAGATCAACAGGGACCATTTCTGCTTCCTGCTGGGACTTCAGAGACACCACAGTAAGACCTTATAATATGGTATAATACTATATTCAGTGTGTACGGAGAAAATAGGTTATTAATTCATTAGAATGTAGAACCATTATTTCAGACCATTTTAATTACAAAAATGCACATTTAAAGACTGAAAAACTGTGGTTTGGTTTATAGGAATGGAATTTTACATTCATATTTTCCTTGGCATTTTGTTTTCAGTATACATGAAACCTAACAATAGACAAACACTGACCTTTTGTGCTTCCCCCTCAGGGTTCTATCGGACAACTCCACACCCTGGATCACGTGTATCTCCCACAGAGAGGCTGCCAGCTGGACTGCCAATGGTACACCTCTTACCCATGTTCCCTTTTTATGACCTCTGTGGCTCTTGCTCTTTAATGCACAAAGACTGTGCAAACACTGTCTGTACATGTGCAAATGTCCCAGACTGGAATGAACAGTGTCACAAATGGGATAGAAACTAAACATGAGCAAATGATTTCTGCAGGATGAGGAACCAGACCCCCCAGTCCGCCCACCGCTACCACTAGAGTTACTTGAGAAGAACCTGGATCATGTCTTGATGGAGTCACCATATGAGGTGTGGACTGTAGATAATTATTAACAATATTGGCTCCTGTCTTAATTATATCCATTTTATGATTTTCCAGGGAATCTACAGCCACGCTGATGATAACAAGAGAGCAAACGTCCAGCCTGATCTCCCTAATGTGAAAGTACAAAAAGACAAATTTGGTTAGCAAAATGCACACTCGTCAAGCTAATGACATTATTATGGCTGTCTGGTGATTTTTTTTTTTAAAGCCAATTATTTCCTTTTTCCTTTTGTCCTCCTTCTACCTGTGCTTCTTTCATTTTTAGAACCTCAGTCTAGTTTAAAGTGGACCCCATCAGAAAGCAGAAGTCAGTCAAACAAGGTCTGGTTTGTTAGAATTTCCTGTTGGATGGATCTGTGCATCACAAATCGCAAAAGGCATCAAACGGCCAAAGCTGATTTTATTTTCTCTTTGCAATCACAGCCAAATTTCCGTTCTTTGATTCTCTCATTTTCCTTGCAATTAGGACATGTTGCAGTACTGCTCACTGTCAAAAGGAAGCGCAAGAGTCTGTCTATAGTGGTTCAGTCGCCTCGCTTCCACAACCCAACCCCCTCTTTCTCTCATGGCCATACATACTCACACATATACACAGTAAAGACACAGCTGCAAGCAGCAAATGGACCAAACCATAGATCTGTTTTAAAATAAGCTTTATTTATTCCTGCTTTAATCCTTTGACACAAAAGCACTCATCCGTTCATCACTACATGTGTGTGCCTCATCTTTCCTAGAAAATAAGGATGAGTGAGGAAGAGCAGGATTGAGCGGATGAAGAGGAATCAGGAAAGGTTGGCTAACAAGAAGAAACCTTGCTTATCGTCCCTGGGTTCCCAGAGGCTGAGTCAGGGCGCAGAGACAAGAGAGGAGGTCTGTCAGATAATTGATGCACAAAACTGAGTCACTACATGTATGTGTGTGGATATTTATATATATAAACATTACATTAAAATTTATTTTTTCAGCCCCCCTTCCCTCTAAGGGTGACACGAGTTGTAACAGCAGTGCTGCCGTCATCCCTCGTGGCCAGAAGGGTTTCTGTTGAAGACCCTCCCCCCGAGCTCAGTAACCCTCTACCTGAGCAGATCCAGGCTGATGTCCTGCAGCGACCAAGTGAGCAGAGCAAAAGGACGTACAACAAGCCACCGCGACGACTGCTGCTGGAAAGTCACGACTCAAATCCAGCCTTCTGCCGAGATGCACCCGGATCAGCCTGTTACGAAGGCAAACAGACCGCAGAGCACCCAGGCGATGAAGAAGTCATGGCCAGGCGGGAGAAGAGCAGAGCCTTTAGAGACCTCCAGGACCCGAGCAGCTGTGGCCAGGGAACGTATAAACTAAGAGTTTAAAATGAACAGATCTGTTCACAGCTGAAGGAACTGCACACACAATGCATTTAATGCTACTCATAAAACGTCCATCTTTTCTATCTTATCTTTTATATTTTAAGTATCAATCATCCAGTGCAGTTTCTCAGGGGGAAATTCTATTTCTTCTGATTTGGAATTCCTCCTGCAGAATTTTAGCCAGTCCATGAATTATCTTTAACATTATGACCATGATTACAGCATAACCATCATCATCTTGTGTTGTCAAAAATGAAAATTATGCTGTGGTGAAATCTGTTTAAACAGACAGAGGAACAGCCCCCTGCCTCCCTGACTCCCGACGTGGATGCTGATCTCTGTCTGACAGCTGAACAGCGGCAGGCCAAATTGCGACGCGTAGAAAGAATACGAGAGAGAGTCATGAAAAGGTGAGATTATTTGGTTGTCATTTAAAGGGTTTTTTTTGCTAATTGGTCGTCTTACTCGTTCATCAGTGCAGTCAGGGAGAGTGGATCTGCAAATGATCAGCATCCCACCAGGGGGGAGAGGAAAGACGCCCAGGTGCCATCGGACTCAAATAGAAAAGAATGTCCGAAAGCAGGTATTTGATTACCGAGAACAGCATTTATTCTATGTTTTTCCTAGATTTTACTTATTTTAATACACAAAAAAAGTTGGTCAACTCATCCTCTTTACGCTGATTCGTTTAAATTAATAAACAAGTCTTAGTTCCAGTCCAGTGTTGGAATTTCAGTTCTCTATAAGTAACAGAGTATCTGTTGCCCACGTTGATTTGTGCGTTATGTTGTTTCAGACTTTGAACCCCAACCCAGAAGCTGTGAGAGTAGCATCAGTGTCCTGACAGAACCTCATCTTTCCTGTGGAACAGCTGAAGAAATGGATGAAACAGACAGAACCAAGAAAAACTGTAAAAATCCAAACAGGTTTGGGAGCAAAACCCAGCTCAAGGACCAAACTGACAGAAAAGGTCATTTCAAACGTCCAGATTCACCCTATCACGTTTCATCTATGATGGTTTACCAGAAGGGTGGAGGCAAGGGATTTACGGTATGCAAGAATGAAGACGAGCAGAAGCCTAAAGGACCTGCTGCTGACAATGATGTTGCAAATGATTTGGCGACCTGCGATGTGAGAGCCAAGTGGTTCCTCTCTACTAACCACTGGCAGGGGTTCATACCGTTACCGTGCAAGGACCCACCATCAGACAGCATTAAGTTCAAGGATAATTTGACAGATTCTGGTGAAATGTCACCGGCGGTTAGTGAAAGCCTCGAGAAAATGAAAGACAATTATTCACTGTTTTACAAAATTGCATGTGACATCAGCATTTCAGACACCGATATAGCCAAGAATGATGGTCAAACATCACCGGGCCCAGAGGAAAAAGAGCCGCTTATTATCACTGAAGCAGAAGAAGAAACAAACCAAGGGTCAAGCCAAGGCGACAAG
The DNA here is from genome assembly GCA_000180735.1 of Tetraodon nigroviridis. Taxonomy (NCBI): domain Eukaryota; kingdom Metazoa; phylum Chordata; class Actinopteri; order Tetraodontiformes; family Tetraodontidae; genus Tetraodon; species Tetraodon nigroviridis. Next base: position 39,095 of record CAAE01013970.1, on the reverse strand, counting down.
AATGTACTGAAAGGTTTAACGCCAGAAACACAGGGCCAACCGGCATCAAGTACCTCAGCGAGTCCAGCAAAGGAAGACGGCCTTCCAGATGGGACCCCTCAAAACGGAAATGAAGACATCATCTGTCCAAAAGACCCAAAACTCAGAGAAAGCCCCCCCAGATCTTCAGGTCAGGTGACCAATGGTGATCACTGTCTGGATGGAAAAGCACATTTGGAAGGAGAAGACAGCAAAGCAAATAAGCTGAAGACCAGCAGCAGCAGTTTAGATGGTGAGCAGAAAGACAAAGTCCAGGAGAGGGAACGCTCCCTCACCAGACCCAGCTCTGCGTGCGAGGCGGGGAGTGCAACTCGGAGTGCCTCTTTGGGGAAGGCGCGAGTTACAGTCCTCAGGACAAGTTTTTAGAGGCAACTTTAAGTAGCTTGAATGGATCATTTGAGGACGGACAAGGACAAAGTGAAGTGACTTGTAATGAAGGAAGAAGAAGAGACTGAAGGAATGATGTGGACCTATTTTAATCAAACAGTTGGGAACATTATGCAAAATAATCCTTGTTTGGTATACTTGAAAATGTATTAAATATTTAAAAAAAAAGGAATAGTCTTAAGTGTCATAACATGAAACGCAGATAACAAACAAATAACATAATTAATGCACCTTCATTAGGCTTTGAAAATGAGCGTGGACGGCCAATCTAATCGAACTGTTACTGTCACTGTGTTTTGTGTCTATATAGTGATTAATAAATGTGCTGTGCGTCTGACACAAGCTGCTCAGCTCCCGATTTCTATGCAGAGAAGTGCTTCTGTCTCTGGTCTCATGCATCAGTCTGCGTCCTCAGCTGGGCTCTGCTGTGCTGGGGTGCTGCTCTCCCCCCACGGAAACCCTGAAAACGCCTTTGTCACTTTAAATCCTTGCAGCGTCTCGGTGGATGACATCATTGTCTGAGAACACATTACATCACCCCTTCCCTCTCTCCCTCTCTCCCTCTCTCCCTCTCTCCCTCTCTCCCTCTCTCTTAAAGACAGCACTACCTGCTGTTTACCGAGCTGTATGCACACATGTGCACACATGCACACACGCGCACACCTTGCAAATGTGCTTGGAAATATTAGAAATGCAACCAGGGCATCCAGAACAAACCAAGCCAGTTCCCCAGCTCGATGAAAACCAGGTTTATGCAGTCATTCTGTGGATCAGCGTATTGTTATTGCACTACACCGACACATAACAAATAAGAGGCTCTGACAACGTTGTTTTTTTAAAAAATATATATTTTTTCTTCTAAACAAAACACGAAAATATAATAACTTTTTGCTGCAAATATCGTGCCAATTATTTCAAATAAGTACTGCTGAGAAATGCGGCTTCTCTTGGTCTAAATTTGGGCCTACAAAGCTTTATCCCACACACTCCTCTCCTCACAGGTGCAGAAAGAGTGGCATTAGACCCGCAAAAGAATCTGCATGTGCAAATCCACGCCAGTTGCGCTCCAGCTGCAGGGCAGCCTATGTGCAAAAAAAAAGCGCAGGTTAGTTTGCACTTGCCTGATATAAATACACATTAGATAGTTAATCAGGTGTGTGATTGGCCAGCGAGTGCGCGTGAGTGCGTGGCGCGCACGTAAAATCACAGATGCAGAGAATGCTGAGAGAATGTTTCTTTAAGACCCATTACCTTCCAATCCGACAGAGGGGGAGTCAGTGGGAAAGTGGCGTATCGTCTCTCTCCGCGCCCCCCTCATCGCCGTTTACATGTGGAGGAAAAAAAAGAGGCTGGAAAAAAGAGGAATCGACGCGCATATGTTGAGGGTTTGACGCCGGTCTCGGATGCGGGCACGGCGCGGTGCGCTCCGCGGGGATCGGGCTTCGGGGATATTTCACGGCGAACATGGACACTACAGGCTCCCCGCGACGACTGTGGTAAGGATGCAAGTCCACCCCATCCCCACGCAACACGGCCGAGATGGACAACCATCCGCGGATGTTTCAGCAATAATGCGCGCAATGGAAAAGCCTGCGTTCGTGCGTGCGCGCATGTGTGTAGAAACAAGGAGCATTGTGTTGTCAGAGGTAGGGGGGCGTCTGCGTGGTCATTTGTTAGTGTGTATGCAAAAGGAAGGCGAGTGTGTGCGTGTGTGTGATTGGAGGATCATTTCAAATAGGCTGATCATCTCGGACTGGAGACGGTGGAACGCTCGACGGCCGTCGGTGTCAGGCGTTGACAGGTGTGTTGGCCGCGCACAAGGCGATTTATTTAGGGCGCGCTCGCTCGCTCGCTCCCGTTTGCATCCAGTCAGGAGCAAGAGAGAGAGAGAGAGAGAGAGAGAAAGAGAGGCAGGGAGAGAGAGGGCTCATATAGAATGTCACTGTATATTGTACCCGATTATTTGTTGACTTTCATTGATCAGGGTTGGGAGAAAGTCGTCTCCCACTGAGCGCTTCATCGCCCCCCTCCTCCCCATCACACTGCTGTCACGGGCCTGTGTGACTTGACTCGAATTCCAGGATGTCTGATGAAGGTAGATCCGTCACGGAAAATGTGCACTGTTCATTTCTGGCCAATCCTGCCGTCGGCCACATAAACCGAGTGAGGTATGAAAGCGGCGATTGTGTCTTTCTATATGCTGCCTAAACTGTCCTTCGAGCTGCCAGCCCGGAGACCCCCCATACGCGAGCCTTTTACTATAAGAATGTAGATCCGTGCGTGTACATGCTCGTCCTCGCCTCCATCTAACGCTCTTTTTCTCCATACGTTCAGAAATGGAGGTAGGGACGAGTCCAACTGTCATCTGCGAGCGCGTCGCTTCCCCACTCGCGGTGTGGACGCGTCGGTCCGGACCCAGCTCCAGTCGCTCCGACATGTCGTTTTTAGCTGAGGGGCCCATTATTAGTCACGATTAGTCCCTCCGATGTGCTCGTTTTCATCGAAATTACACGAACGCGTGGAGACCCCCCTCCCCACCCCAGTGGAGATCTGTGTGTACACATGAAGCAGACAGGCAGAGTTAGGGCATTTTCTGGGGATGTGTGTGTGTGGGGGGGGTTCTCCTGCTTGGTCAAAGAGAAACCAGTAAAGCCAGGAGGGTGAGGATGATGATGGTGATGATGGTGATGATGATGATGGTGATGGTATGAAAACACTCACATGGACACACATAGGGTGACATAGTGGCCTGCAGCTCCACAATCGCTTCTCTATGCAGTACTTTATAATGTAGCATAGGAAATCATTTGGAAAATCAATTACAATGCTCTAACAATAAAAAGAAAAAAATATTAACGTGCCAAACGATCATTTGTAATGGACTTCTTCTTCTCTTTGCACAAAAAATGGACAGAGTGGTTCTCCATCTCTAAGACGGTTTTTGTGCCTTGTGCTTGTCTGAAAAGCAGATATATGTTAATCAGGTAAGATGTTCTAGTGGTAAGGAACAATATACATCCATCAGTCCATGATCTGTCCCTGCCTGTCTAATGTTGGCTCATCAGCTCTGGAGTCTGGAGGCCAACACGGAGCACCAGAGCAGACTTTGGGTGTGTGATCTGTTGACCAACCCATCCAGCATCAGCAGACATCAGCGGGGTCTCTGAATGACCTCCGGCTCACTCCAGCTGAATGATGTGACTCAACTTTAGGATATGTGGGGGGAAACGCCTCCAGTTTCCCACTAGTGACTGTCGATGGGTTCTGTGGCAGGTCCCTGAGCTGGAGTACACCCTCACTTCACACACAGCAGCTGCGTACCTATGTAAGCTATGTGTAGCATTTTAGATCCTCCACTGTCCTGTCTGCTCAGTTTCATGGGTGATGATCACCCAAGCAGAACCCTGGTTAGCTCCATCAAGCATACCTGGTACCTGGCACACAAAATTACCGATTTGGGGCTGTCCTGCATTATTATTATTACACCGTAGTGTCTAACTGCAATTTATTGTATAAATGCCATTAGGAATTATTATTTGATCATTTATGGTTGGATGGAAATACTATTTTGCTGTGTTGCCCAGTCTCATTGACCCAGACACCTACATGAGGCAACTATGAGTCCAAAGCCCACAAATACATTCCTGATCTAGCTATTTTAGGCAATAAATATTTATTATTAAACAAAAATTAGCCAGATAAAGTTTTGGGTTTTTTTTTTCCACGCTTCATGCATTTTTCCAAATATTTAACATCTGAAACTTTTTGAGTGCTGTAACTTAAAATCCAGTCCTTCTAATGTTCTAAACAAGTTTCTCTTAGTCAGTCAGTTGCTTTATTACTCACTCACTCACTCACTCACTCACTCACTCACTCACTCACTCACTCACTGTCTTGTTAGATGACAAGTGAGGTTTCGGAATGGGGTCTAATGCTGTGCCTGCTCTCGTTTCCAGCTCTCGGCCCTGGTGCTCTGAAGATCTCTGCCTTTAGGACACAGTTTTGGTGCATCTCTCTACATCTCTCCCTTCTTTCTCCCGAACCTCGTTATTTACCCTCCGCCAGTCCATGCCACCCACAGAACAGCATCCCTTCTTGCATAAAACAAGAACGCATAAGTATTCTGGTCACCCAGCAATCAAACCAAGACAAGTAAGCAAAGATATTCACCAGTGAGGGCGGAAGGAAAGACGTAAAGGCAATACCAGTGGAAGATATGCAGACCAAAAAATGATATTTTTTGAAACTTGAAGATGTAAATATTTATATTTTGTGGATAAAATCCCAGAGATACGAAGACAGACACTTTGCACGCACAATCTGCGGTTTAGTTTACTTTCTAAACGTCCTTCACGCACCACAGTCTCATGATGATGTGCGAGGTGATGCCCACCATTTCTGAGGATGGGCGAAGTGGAACTGGGGGGGGGCCTTCATCGCCTGCCAGCGCAGGAGTCGGAGGGCCCGGGGGTGCGATGGGAGGCGGGGGCTTTAGCGGAAGGGAGCCCCGAGGCGGAGGAGACGAAGGAGGCAGCACTGGAAACCTGGAATCTTTGATGGTCAACATGCTGACAGAGAGGGAGAGGCTCCTGGAGAACCTCAGAGAGACACAGGAGAGCCTGGGAACCGCTCAGCTCCGCCTCCGCGAGCTGGGACATGAGAAAGAGTCTCTCCAGAGGCAGCTGTCTATTGCCTTGCCACAGGTATGCATTAGACACACACACACACACACACATGCACACACACACACACACACACACACACACACGGAGCAGCCTGTCTAGGTTTGGAAGTAAAACCTTGTGTTGATGGAGCAAAATGCAGTAGCTCCTCTTTGTGAGTGTGTTCCGGAGTGTTTGTCACTGCAAAACAAGCCAATGAGACAGAAAGCCTTTGTAGTGACAGTTCATGCAGCGAGACGCTGCTACGACAACGCTCCATGCCGCTCCATGCTTCCCTCTCCGCATCCTCAGAGTTTTATCACCAATGCAGTCGGCTTAATATCTTCTTTTCACTTTTAGGTTTAGATATACTTTTGCTCATTTTCTCTATTCTTTGATTCCAGTTCATTTACTTGTTTCCTACTTTGCAGGAATTTTGTGTTTTACCTGATGATTAAAATTCAGCAGAGAGCCTTCTCTCTTGTTGCTCAGAAAAATAATGGGGTGTTTGATATGCTCTTCTGTTTAATGTGCTCTTCTGTCAGCTTTCTAAACAGCATAAAGTTTATCAAGTCAAATCAGATGCTAACAATCACACAGTTAATCATTGCAGATGTAGAAGTATAGGTTTTATTTGTTGCAGTTGAGGTAATTGCTCTTAAATGCACCGGAGATTGAATCATTCTGTGAATAACTAATTCATATTTGAATTTTTCTTAATTATATAATTTGATTCCTTTCTATCTCAGAGAATAAAGCCATTTATGTAATTAAATAAAGACGCGAGAACCCTTTAAGCAAGACTGAGATAAAATCAAAAAAGAAAATCATAAAGCTGCATAAGAAGCCATCTGAGCCCCTGACCCTTCTGCAAAGAAGAAATAGTCCCATAAGGCCAAAAGCCACAGGACCCACTGTGTTACCATCTGCACAGATCCGGCTCTTTCCTTTTCCATGCACCACACAACCCAGTTTTTTTTTTTTTTACCTCTATTAAACAGAAAGTCCTGACTGTTGATGTTTGTACATTACTACCTTAAAACTCAAAGCCCTAAAAAGACATTGAGAACTGCGTTGTATCGCACCAGTGTTCTTTTCATTACGTGCACGTTAGCTTTTCTTCTCTGCAGGAGTTACGAATCCACTCCTACTAGTGTTGTAAGGGAGACGTTGTGTTTTGGGGGCACAATCTTGTGCGTTCCAGTGCAGAGCCATTGTGTAACAGTGTGATGTAATCTGTCCATGAATGGGAGCTCTCACCAGAGCACGAGAGAGTCGCGACAGAAACTGTGGCGGTGATTAACACGATGTTCGTGGTCTCAGGTGTGTGGAGGATGTTTCTTGTTGCGTGTGCTGAGATCAGCCGTTTTCCTCGCGTGTGTCTCGTTCAACCCCCACTATGGCTCTGAAAGCTGCAGAAGCACATGAAACATCAGAGTCAGTAAAAACCACACGTCTGGGAAGTTTGTTTTGTGTCCCCCTGAATGCAGCTTTGTGTGATCCACAGGAGTTTGCTGTGTTGACTAAGGAGCTGAACGTTTGCCGGGAGCAGCTTCTGGAGAGGGAGGAGGAGATTGCCGAGCTCAAGGCAGAGAGGAATAACACACGTGTAAGATATTTAGCGGCCATTTTGCCTATTAGCACTCTAACAGCCTTGGTGTTATCTTCCTCACCCAATGTGGTTGTGTGGGTGAGAGTGCATTTATTTGTTTCTGTTTCATTTTTTCCTGTCTTCTCTTCATATCTTTTATTATTCTTTCACTGCTTCTACCTTCTCATCCTTGCCATAACTCCTTCTTTAAAAATCTCTCTTCTACTCTTCCATAACCTCTCCATCCCTCATCGTGCTGCTCATGCAGTTGTTGCTGGAACACCTGGAGTGTCTGGTGTCCCGGCATGAGCGCAGTCTGAGAATGACAGTGGTGAAGAGACAAGCCCAGTCTCCTGCGGGGGTCTCCAGTGAGGTGGAAGTCCTCAAGGCCCTCAAGTCTCTTTTTGAGCATCACAAGGCTCTAGATGAGAAGGTAGGTCAAACTGCTCAAAGAGCATGTGTATAATAAAAGTGGATTATTAAAGCACAAAACTGGCAAAGAAATAAAATAAAATTGTGAAAAATCTACCCAGCCTGGCAGGTAAACTCCCTGCTGTGGGTGTTCCTGTCTGCAAAAAGTAGTGTGGAGCCAGATAATTTATAGTCCAGTTAGACCTTAGAATGGGGACAGTCTGGATCCAGAACTAACAGTGTCCCAGCCTAAATGTTGAGAACGAATTAAAAAAAAAAGTTCAGGCTCTGGCTGCAGAAAAACATGTATGCAAGTGTCATGTACCTCAATGACTATTTTTAACAATGGCAAAAATTAACAGGTACTGTCAAAAGAAACCACTGCAATCAGAACACCACTAAAAAAAGAACAGTGTTTCACTCACTTGTTTCTGCTAACCGCCTGAACAAACACAGAGTTTAAAAAAAGCCATTCCGCAAACTATATTTCACACAAATGTTAACAAATGTTAAAAAGTATTCTTCCTTCAGTCCACTTCCATGTCCTGAAATAAATAAAATGGGAACATTTTGCTGGGCCTATATTTTGGCTGTCATGACAACCATTTATCAGCTCGTGAAAAGCCTCTCATCACTTGAATTATTTGACCCAAATAAACAAATAACTGTCAACGAATTCCTGTCATAAAATAAGGCGTGCAATCAGGATATATAAGATAAGGTTGTTGAGCATTACTTGTTGGGACTAAAGCGGGGTTATCTAAAAGCTAACCTATAAAGACTGGCTGTAATTGAGCTTCAGACAAATAGAAATGGTTGATGATTGGGAAAATCGATGTCCATCGCACAGGTTCGAGAACGGCTCCGGGTGGCCCTTGAGCGGGTGTCGTTGTTAGAGGATCAACTTGCAGCTTCTTCACAAGAGGTAAAAATCGGCACCCATTTTTACCTCCCGCTGTAGCATCGGTATGTAGCAAGGTGTGTTTAACCTTTCTCTCTTCTTTTCTCCAGGTAATCTCTTTAAGAGACCAAATTAAAAGACGTCAACAAGGGGTGGACGGCGGTAAAGATGTAAGGGAGGGTTTTACGCATGTTGGTTCCAGTCGTTTTTGTGTATGTGTTTGCACCCAGAAAGTCAGTAGAGAAGTAGATGTGTGGGTAGTGTTGTGTGTCGTGATATTGAGTCCTTTATGAGATTTTCATACTCTCTCCTCACCACCCTCATACTCCGTTTTTCCCATCTTGTCCTCTTTCTAGCGATTACCCAATGGTCCTTCCTCTGGTCTGGAGGATAGTGAGCTAGAAAGGCAGCGAGAAGGAGAGATAGAGCGTCAGAGAGGGGAACTCTCCCAGCTGAGGGAGAGGCTGGCCCTCATGTGTCGGCAGGTACGCCGTTTGTCTTTACCTGTTGTGAGGAGACTTGGATTAGTGTCAGGACAAAATGCATCAACAAAGTTCCAGGCAGGCCTCATTAGTAGCAAACACTCTGGATGACAGAGACTATAGGGTGCTAATGGACTGTCCTCATGAGGACTAAAGAGTGTTTTAGCACCGTTACAGGAAGAATTTGGATGTCTGAGTGCACTTTTGTCTCACAAGTGGAAGTGGATGCAAACTGGATCTCCTGCTCTGCCACTTCCCTCTTGTGGACATTCAGAATATTACACACTAATGCTGAGGCTCGTATGCATAGTTGACTAAAAGGTCCTCAAAGATGATCAACTGACAAAATGCTTTTCTCTGGTCAATTTATGAAGTGCTTTAAGATTCCAAATGATATATTCTGGGTCTAGTTATCAGCGTTTCATTTTACCCTTGTCTGTTCCTTTTTTTCTTTGTTTATCCTTAGGAGTTAATCACTGTTTATATATGACACTATGATACTTAATACTAAATCACGTTGGTTCAGATTGTGTGATTTTGCACCTCCGTGTGGTATTTCATCAGGTTGGAGAAATAGAGGAACAACTTGCAGCCGCCAGGAGGGAGGTGACAAAGTCAGAGGAGGCCAATCAAAAACTCCAGAGGGAGGTCAAAGAGGTTTGTGGGGCCGACCAGCATGGATGGATATTATAGCTGCACTGTGAATTTGCTGTATATGACCTATACCACTGCTTTGCTTCAAAGGATCATGTTCAGCACATTTAATATTTTCGCTTTCTCTAGGCTCTTTGTCAAAGGGAGGACATGGAGGAAAGAATTACAACACTAGAACGCAGGTATAATGTTCTGGATTAGACATTTAATAGAATTTGCACCAATGCAGAAATGCATTTATTACAAGTAAATGCTTGAAAAAGCTTTATTGCTTTAAATAGATTATTCATTTGTACTGTAATTCTAATACTTAAAGGCATTTTTTTAGTTTATCACACTGGAATATTTTGATGTGCTGTTGGATGCAGGTATCTCAGCGCTCAGAGAGAAGCAACTTCTCTCCACGACATAAAAGACAAGCTAGAAAATGAACTTGCGAGCAAGGAGTCACTGCACCGACAGGTGAGTCCCCGGTCAAAACACATCTTTTACACTTGGCATCTGAATTTGATTTTACTTTTTACATTTTTTTGTATGCATTCAGAGTGAAGAAAAGAACAGACAGATGCAAGAACGTCTAGATGAAGCTAAACAGAAGCTCCAGCAAACCCTGCAGAGGGCAGAGACGCTGCCAGAGATTGAGGCCCAGCTTGCCCAAAGGGTTGCTGCTCTCAACAAGGTACCTGGTCAGATACTCAGTGGATTTGTGTTCTTACATGCAATTTAAATATTGTTAGTAATCCTTTTGTGAATCAGACCTGGTCTCGGACTATTAACAAATATGTATTTCTTCCAACTAGGCAGAGGAGCGGCATGGAAACTTTGAGGAGCGGCTGCGACAAATGGAAGCTCAGCTTGAGGAGAAGAACCAGGAACTCCAGAGGGTAATGGCTGCTTCTCTGTTTTTGTCTGGAGCCAGCTCACACATGGTTTTCAGCACCTCTCGTTGTTTCAGGCACGGCAGAGGGAGAAGATGAATGACGAGCACAACAAACGCCTCTCAGATACCGTCGACAAACTTCTGTCTGAGTCCAATGAGAGGCTGCAACTCCACCTCAAAGAGAGGATGGCAGCGCTGGAGGAAAAGGTAACAATGACAACTCACAGCAATATTTTGCTTACAGCCTTAAAAAAAAACCCAATAAAATCTGTATGTTATTGTGTCTGTTAGAATGCTCTCTCAGAAGAACTGTCTAACATGAAAAAAATACAAGATGATCTTCTCGCTAATAAGGTATTCACCTTCTCCAATATGTTTCTAAAGAAAAGTTATATACTTGAGCGAACATAAGCAATATTTCTTCTTCTTTGCTTCAGGAGCAACTGCTTGCTGAGCTGGAGCGCCTCCAACTGGAGCTGGACCAGCTGAGAGGGAGGCCCAGTTCTTCTTATTCCAGGTGAGGTGCATCAAGCCTGTTTGACAACTGATGAAACCGAACAAGGAGCTCGTCTCCTGAGGGACACGAGGGATGTTTGAGAGAACTCGTTCTGGAGCAGCGACCTTGTAACTCCATGGTGGTGCTGGTTGTGGCGTAACATGAATTCTTCATCTCACCATAGGGCGGGCAGCGTGAGTTCACTTCCCTCCACACTTTTTCGAAGATCTCTTCCAGGAAGCGCCTCCGAGCTGCGGTACCCTCAGGGAGGAGGTTCGCTCCCATCCACCTACAGCAACGCTTCAGGTGGTGTGGTGGTCAGGCGTGCACACCGCGGACGCTGGGGACCAACTAGAGATGATGGCAACAAGGTGCGGACTGTCCACAGAAATGTCTATCTATATTATAAATATTCAGATGTTTAGGTGTTTTAGGAACATTGTCCTTGTCTTATTTACACCTTGATTGTTTCAGTATGGTGAGTGGGACAGCGGAGGTATGCTGGGATCCGGGTTTGAGGCTGGTGTGGAGGGCGGCTGCTCTGACGATGAGGATGACAGGGAGACCTTGTTTGGCTCAGAGCTCCTGTCTCCCAGTGGTCAGACAGACGTACAGACTTTGGCCATCATGTTACAGGAACAGCTGGAGGCTATTAACAAGGAGATTAAGTAAGTCGGTTTTGTTTTTCCACTGCTTTAGGGGCCTTTTTATAGCCGTTTGTGTGGAATTATACATTTTACAGTGTAATCTGTTGTAAAAGAGCAACAAGTCAAAAGTATAAATAAAATAACATGTACAATTGTCGCTCAGGCTGATCCAGGAGGAGAAGGAAAGCACCGAGCTGAGGGCAGGAGAGATTGAGAGCCGAGTAAGCAGCGTGGCCCTTGATGCCTCATCACTTCCTCCCTCTTCACTGGGGCGGGACAGCGTAGGGAGAGGGTACATGACTCCCTCGATTACCTCCTCCACACTGGCATCTCCCTCACCCCCGAGTTCTGGACATTCTACCCCTCGCCTGCCACACTCTCCTGCCAGGGAGACTGACAGACAGGTACTCGAAAGAGGGTAAATGCAGCTAATTACAAACCGGGGTTGTTTGTAATCTATTTTAAATCTTTGTGTCTTGTAGAATAATAAAGAAGGCGAAGAATGCAGGGCGCTGGCCCTGATCGACCCCGCCGGGCCGCCTGTTCCTCGAGCACTACGACTGGACAGAATGACACACACTCACCCAGGGGCGGGGCTTGATGACCACCGTGAATTTCGAAGGTGCAGAAGGGATAAAACGATGCTTTCATAAAGCGCACGAACAAAGCGTGGAGATTTGGTGTCAGTTTTCGAGGGTACAACAAAAGCGAAAGGCTGAGCTGACAGACAGAATTTTCATTTCATTTGTATTCTGTCCTACGATGCTTTAGCTTGTTTTACTCCTTTATATCATTGCAGCAGCTAACTAATGGTTTCCTCTTTAGTCTCTCTGCTGATGGTGTCACCACAGCCAGCCAGGACTCCCTTCACAAAGCCAGCAAGAAGAAAAGCATCAAGTCGTCCATCGGCCGACTGTTTGGCAAAAAGGAAAAGGGCAGAATTGGTGCACCTGGCCGGGAATCCGCCTCACTGGGTCAGTGAACGTTCACACTCAGAATAATACAAAACCTCACAGATACACTTTTAAACTGAACCTATTTTGTTGAAGACTGACCATTAAAAAGGTCTAAGTATCTGTTCACGTGTAACCGGGTGTTATCTGACCTCTCCAGCCTCAACACCCTCAGATGAGCTGGGTTCAGCTGACCCCTTAGGACTGACTAAACTGGGAACTGGAACAGTTGAGAAAGATCGCCGTAGCAAAAAGAAGTGAGAGAACGTCAGGCTTTTTTCTATATGTCATCTTGGTTTCTGCCATTTTACAGCTAAAACGTTGTCTAACATGAATGCACCGGCTCTTACACTTCTACACTTCCTACTACCTAGCTCTACTTCAAAGTCCCTTTTTTTTCTTTGTCAGACATGACTTGTTAGAAGAAGCGTGCCGTCAAGGCCTTCCTTTTGCATCGTGGGACGGCCCAACTGTTGTGACATGGCTTGAGGTGTGTCTCAGATGTCCATTCAGTTGCTTTCCCATTAGCATAGATCTATAATTCACCAATGTCTCTGTTTCCAGCTGTGGGTTGGGATGCCTGCATGGTACGTGGCAGCATGCCGTGCCAACGTCAAGAGCGGCGCCATCATGGCAAATCTGTCAGACACAGAGATTCAGAGGGAGATTGGCATCAGCAACCCTCTGCACAGGCTCAAGCTCCGCTTGGCCATCCAGGAAATGGTGTCCCTGACGAGTCCCTCAGCACCCGCCAGCACTCGCTCAGTAAGGCTCGGCTCACCAGAATGAACATACTCTGACCGCTAACATGGCCAACAGTCGGCACGGCTGACACACACGTCTCACCTGCTCGCTGTTGTTACAGTCCACCAGTAATATATGGATGACACATGCAGAGATGGAGTCTCTCACTGCTGCCACCAAGCCAGTAGGTTCAGATTCCAAAAGATTATTTCATTTGACTTTCTTCTTGACAGTATTTTGTAAATTTTTTCATTCCTTTTTTGATGTTTTGGCTCTCATTTTATTTGTTTTTCCTTTTCTCTGATTAGGCAAACGTTCTCCTTCTTTCCCTTAATATTTCCTCAAAATCTGTGTTGATGTGATGTTTTTCCAACTAATTCCTACTAACATAACTCTTCTGTCTCTCTGCTGTACCCTCCCTCTACTTTGTCTCCATTCTGTCCTGTATCCAATTTTCACACACACTCACGCAAACATACACCCTCTGGTGATCCCTCCTTCTCCTTCCAACTCTCTCTCTCTCTCTCGCTGCCCCTCTTTCGCTTTCGCTTTTTTTCTGCATCGACCATAAAAGGAGCAAAAGGAGTTCAGCTGGGATCAGGTGAGCCCCTTCTGATCATCACATAATGCGTGTTACTCACAATAATGTAATTAAATACGTTTTGTTAATAAAAATGATGGTAATGCTTCAAACAAACAAGTACTTTTGTAATAATGCCTGAGTTGTACGCATCAGAACGCACAACCTTCCATTTTGTTGGTAGCTGTCCGAAAGGAGATTTTCAGGTTTCAAGACTGTAAGGTGTTTATGGTGTCTTCAGATCCTTGCCTATGGAGACATGAACCATGAGTGGGTGGGAAACGAATGGCTGCCCAGTCTGGGTCTGCCCCAGTACCGTTCCTATTTCATGGAGTCATTGGTGGATGCTCGCATGCTTGACCACCTGACCAAGAAGGAACTGCGGGGCCAGCTGAAGATGGTGGACAGTTTCCACAGGTCCCTCATCTATCTCTACCCACTGCATGCCCCGTGTTTTGGGGTTTTTTTCTCGGCATAAACGTTGAAACATGACTATTCCTGCACACAGAGTGAGTCTACACTATGGCATCATGTGTTTGAAGCGCTTGAACTACGACAGGAAGGAGCTGGAGAGAAGGAGGGATGAAAGTCAACATCAGAACCAAGGTGAGACACACAAACATGCCTTCACACACACACGCACACACACACACACACACACACACACACACAGTTTGTCTGGTTTAAAGTGGTGATAAGTGTTTGTTTTTCCTGCTTCCAGATGTAATGGTGTGGTCCAATGAGCGAGTGATGTGTTGGGTGCAATCTATTGGTCTAAAAGAGTTTGCCGACAACCTATTAGAAAGCGGAGTGCACGGTGCCCTCTTGGCATTAGATGACACCTTTGACTACACTGATTTGGCCCTCCTCCTTCAGATACCCAACCAGAACACACAGGTACTCCACCATACCCTTAAATATGTCCTGCCTTATCTCTCAACCCTTCAGCTCCATCTTCATGCTAAGATCAATTATTGCTTCTAAAATTCCTTCATTATCATCAAAAAAATCACTTTGGGTTTGCAGGCAAGGCAACTTCTAGAGAAGGAGTACAATGCTCTCATCTCCATGGGAACAGAGCGAAGACCGGATGAGGTATCACAAAAATCTCCTATGATAATCACTTTTTAGATGGTGCGAGTCTGTGATTAAAGTCACTTTGTGCACTTGAAATGACTTTAATTCTTGGACTTTTTATCTTGTCTGAAATATCTGAGTTTTTCTTAGCAAGGGTGTTTTTCTTAGAAAGCCTGTACTGCTGCAGGCTAATTGTTAGCATGCCAAAGTGGTTCAGCTGTGTTTACATATAGTAATTGTTTAGTTACAGCATCTTGGACCGATATAACTGTGTTAATGCATAATGAATATGAGCCCGAGTTTAATCACTGGTGTTCTTGCCTGGTCTCTGCAGGATGGCACAAAAACATTTACACGATCCCCATCCTGGAGGAAGATGTTCAGGGAGAAAGACCTCCGCGGCGTGACCTCCGACTCCGCAGAAACGCTACCTGCCAACTTCCGTGCCTCGGCCATCGCGACCCCCTCTGTGACGCTGAGAAAAGTCCAGAGTGAAGGTGGGGAAGCACCCTTCAGAGCTGCTTAATCAGCATCGCCATGACAATTTTGGACAAATATACTTGCTTAAACTTTTGCTCACAAATATTACCACAAATATCACAAATATTAGGTAAACGTGGTTAAATATGTTTTATTGAAGCATACACTTCAGATGCTTGTTTTCATTCTACATTCTCAGCAATTGCTACAGCCAATTTTTAATCTTTATTTTTTTTGTTTTGTGATGCAAATAAAGGACCGCAGGACTGAACAGTACAGACCACTGCTATGGAAAAAAGCTCATCGGAGTATCTGGCCTATTTCTGTCTGCTGAATCAGGAGTTCGTTTTAAACAGACACCCTTTCTGCTTTTCTTTTTTAAGGGATGAGCGAATGCAGAGGGTTAAGGGAACAGACACATTGGCAGCTTGTTTAAGATCACATTTTTTCCAGTTTCAATTCCAGTGATGGAATTTAGGTGACACAACTGTTCAGCCATGTTTTCAGTGACATTGTGGAAAGTTTCTTTCAGCTTGACGCACACAGCCAGAGAAGGAAACACGCTGGGCTGACAAAAGTGTGGAAAACACGATTTAAAATAGTTCGTTTGTGATTTCTTAGGTTCATTTTTAAACTGAGGCTGTTTTTCTCAGTGTATGTGTTATATTTTTTACGTACACTTTTAATTTGTACATCTCCCTGTGTCTGCAATGAAAAGCACAAAAGAGGTTTTTTAATTAACGTATGATATCTGGAAACCTAAACGGGACATTCTTTTTTTGGATTTCACAGTTATATTTATAAGTCCCTCTCTTTCTTTGACAGTAAACTCCAGTCCGAGAGGAGAGTCAGCCTCTGTGAGAACATATTCCTGCTAAAAGAAAAAGCACACCAGGTGAGAAAAGGGACCCTCTAACGTTGCTAAAAATAGCTGTTGTAAACAGAATCAAACCGCCAAGCTGCAGATTTTTAATATGTTTGTGTTTTGTCACATTTTGTAGAGTCCTGTGTCCAACCTTACTCGAGGGAGAAGGGGAAAAAGCAGGATTCTGAAGAAAAACAAACATTAAAAAACATCAAAAATGAAAAAAGAGAGAAAAGAATTTCAGAAGCTGACTAGCAACATTTGAGCTGGATGTCTCAAAGAAGCATCAATGGGTGAATGATAAAGAATAGTGAGTGAATGTTTGTTTAATCATCCGTTTTTCTCTTTTTCTCTAGCCATCTTATCTCATATTTGTGGCATGATGCTGTTTGTAGAAAGTGGCCACCGCCTGTCGTGAATACATCTTCTGTTGTGAGTGTGAGATGGCAATGTTGACATGTCAGATTTATAGATTTTTAAATTCAAAACAGAATCGCAGTGACCAATAACTCATCCTGGCAGGTGACAAGGTTGTGACAACAGAACATTAAATAAGAAACACAGTGCAGCAGAGATTTGTGTTTTTAAGCCATACCAGATGTGAAATGCACAAAATATGAGAGGACAGACAATAAGGGGGGTGGGGGATATAAAAGAGCATTTGTGTTAATATGCATGCCGAAATCAGCCAGTTTACAGTGAACATCATGATATCAGTCACCAACTGATGTGGAGCTTGAGTCAGGACTTTGTAAAATGTGTGTATTTTATTTTTATCCTTTTTTTTAAAATAATAACTGCTGTTATATGTATATACAGTATGTATGTGTGCGTATTAAACAGTTTGTTCATTTCATACTTAGTTTTAAGACTGACTGTAATATCATTTCAGGTTGAAAAATGATATGTTTTAAATAATGGACATTTAAGATATGCTACTTATATGTGTACATTTTTGGGGAAAAAGTTGTCTTATGATTTAAATTCATACTATTGGAGAGTAGTGATGACAAATAAAGATAATATGATGTTAAATATCATGATTGTAAAAGCTGTAATTAAAAAAAATGTACCTGCAACAGGTTTCTGCAGGAGTTATTTTTAGTTTATGTCTGTGAAACTGATGATTTCAGAGCATTGCAGGTAAGTAAGCTTCCCAGATACGTGATGTACTAAATATTCATGTTTATTTATTTATTTATTTTTTTTTATTTATATATATATATATATATACATATATATATATATACATATACAGATACATATGCGCCTCAGAACGTAGCTGCCTTTTTTGTTCATTTTAGGTGACGCCTTGGGAATGTGAGCACAGGGTAAAGCACAGCTAGTCATGAGTATAGAATGCATACAGTAAACATTGCACATGTGTGTGTGTGGGTGTGTGTGTGTGTGTGTGAACCTTGGTTTTTTTGTAGTTGCTTAGAAGAAACATCAGCAAGAGGCTCTCACTTACTTTTAGACGTGATTATAATGTGAAACCTTTTTATAATTTTACACTTAAAGTAAACTGGAGAGCAGTGGTGGCAGGATGTCCAGACAAGTCTGGTACATGTTTTTATTCGGACCTGTAAAGAAAAGTGGGAAGAGTTTTACAGATCTAGACGATTCCACATGGATGCCAGTGGCTGACATCAGCCCTGGAAGCCAGCACCTCAGGACTGAGACATGACTGATCAAATGGTAATAAATCAACACAATGTGAAATGTTTTTGGACAACCTGGGCACAGTCTCTTCTGACGAGGGTTGCTGCTGATGGGAATTGGAATAGGTAAGCAGGTTACACACTGCATGTGGCTAAAAAGCAACATGACTAGTTCTGTTTTAGCAGGACATTTTTTTAGCTAATATAAAAGCCAACAAAAGGCTTAAAA
>CAAE01013970.1:7595-19556 GCA_000180735.1 Tetraodon nigroviridis | reverse complement strand
GGATGTTCAGACACCGGACAGTGAGTATTTCTACTATGTGTAAATATGTTGTGTTTAATCATCACACAAAAATGGAAAAGTTGACCGTTGTGTGTTTGCAGGTGTGCTGGAACTGAAGTCAGTCAGAACTGGCCATGTTGTCATTAGGGGAAAATCATCTTCTCTGTTTCTCTGCATGGACAGCAGAGGCCAGTTAAGTGGACAGGTAGGCAAACACACATTTACATTAGTATTTTTTCATGTTCTTCCCTGTTTACACGTGTTTTTTTTATTTCAGAGTCACTTCACAGAGGCCGACTGCACTTTCAGGGAAATGCTGCTGGCAGATGGATACACTCGCTTCCTGTCCTCCCACCACGGAACTCCTGTGTCTCTGGCACCCAAACGATCCCCAGACCAGCACACAGTCCCCTTCACTCGCTTCCTGCCGCTCAGGAATACACTGGCAGAGGACAGCGTGTCTGAAGCGCCATCAAAGCGGCAGGGATATTTTAACATGGACTCTGACGATCTTCTTGGAATGGGCTTAAATGTGATCACCAGTCCTCACTTTTCAGTGGACAAGTGACAAAAATCTGATGTGAGGAGCATTGAAGGGTCCTCAACGATGACCAGGTTGAACCTGTGGACTTGATTTTATTATGAGATTGTTTGAAAATGGTATTGTAACTTATTTATTTATTGTGTATGTAATTGTTATTTAACTGTAGAATGATCTGGCTTGTTTTTGAGCAGAAATTGGCCCGCGTTGCTGGGTGTTTCTCATGTACTTAAAGTTCATGTTTCCATTATGTGGGTGTAAGGAGAATAAACAGGGTGTAAATTTTGATTATGTTTGACTTTTCTGTTGAGAAAAAAAAGCTTTCGGTTGGAAAAGCGATGTGGGAAGCCCCAGATTATTTTAACTGGCAGGGGAAGTCTCAGAAAGGTCAGCTGTGTGAGAAGCACCTGAAAGAACCAGATCTCCCTCTAGTGGTCAAAGGACTAATGATAGAAAGTAGGCCAAGCTCTAAATATCTGAGCTGCAGTGTGATGATGTCATCAGTTATAGAAGCATAAGTAAAGGGAAGAAGTAATCCTACCATAAAATGAGATCATAGCTCCACTCTGTCCCAAATCCAAAATCTTTTGAGGCATTATTTTAGTAAAAACTATAGAAAAATGCTGCACTTGAAGCTTTTAAAGACATTCTCCGTATCTTTTCCCTAAGCATTGAACAAACAGCAACGATACACTTCTAACATTGTTACAGAAGCGCTTTGCTGCATGGCACTGGAATGCATACCTTTCATAGGTCACCACAGTGGAAAGTATTCCAGTGAAATGGAGAGCTATAGGGATGATGTTGGAGGCTGCTGCCTCTAACAGCTTAGTAGCAGTGGGAAAGGTCAAATGCCAAACGCAAGTCTATCCCAGACTCAGCCAGACTCTCGCCTGTGATTAAATGTTGGCATTTTTGTAGGTAGTGGATTGAACATTTCTATTATTGTTCATATCCTAAAATAACCCTGGTATCATCAACAGATCTTGCCTCCATATCAGCAGCTGAACATTCATAAACCACAGGTACAAAAATAACACAGTTGCTTTTGGCAAAGTTATTAAAATAAAATCTTTATTAAAACAAAGCTGCATAATTTAATGGTGAAGCACAGACATTTTGCTGAAACAAATACTACATACACTGTTATGATATGAGAAAGCACAAGTCCTTTGCTTTAGGTTACATAAGGGAAAGCTGCACACGTGAACGATGAGCAGGGCAATGCTGAGAATGTGGGCTTGGTTAACATGAGGTCTCTGTGCGTACACAGTCACAGTTGTGTTTGATGGCGCTTGACACCTTTTTTGGCAATAGTCTCCCAGCTTCTGCTGAAGCACAGTTAAAGTGACAATGCTGAGACATCAAGACAAAGAAACCTTTCCAGCACACGGCGGATAAATACTGCAGTTGTTTGAGGATTTTATTACAAAACAATATCCCGTGGAGATATTTGGCTACAAATACTCTATGAAATATCTAGAAAATGAAAAAGTATTATAAATTTTACTCGTTACTGATCCAACCTACACTTGAGTAACCAGCGGTTCTCTCTGGTGCATGTTTCCCTCTCTGTTCTGCCCTGTGCAGAGGCCCCCTAGTAAAGTGCCGTTCAAAGGGCTACAGATGCCTTCAACGGGATAGTAATTTTCTGGACACCTATCCCCTTCCTCCCGTTCCTCCTGTTCTTCCCTTTCCTCATCCTCATTGTCCCACAGACTGGTTTTGACATGGGTGTACTCGGTTCGGTCTTCACATTCCGTCTCCCGATGGTAAAAGTAGCTAAAGTTGGAAACAATGACGGGCACTGGAAGGGAGATGGTGAGCACACCAGCAATGGCGCACATCGAGCCCACCAGCTTACCCCACACAGTCTGTGGGTACATGTCACCATAACCCACTGTGGTCATGGTCACCACCGCCCACCAGAAGGCGTGCGGGATACTGATAAAGGCTGTGTTGTTGTGGTCAGCCTCAGCAAAGTAGATGGCGCTGGAGAAGAGAATGACACCAATGAAAAGGAAAAATATAAGCAGGCCGAGCTCGCGCATGCTGGCCCTCAGTGTCTGCCCGAGGATTTGGAGGCCCTTAGAGTGGCGGGACAGCTTGAAGATCCTGAAAACCCTCACTAACCTGATGACCCTGATGATGGCCAGGGATGTGGTCGGAGAGGTGTCATTGTCCTTGGCCAGTTCTGTTCCCAGAGTGACAAAATAAGGCAAGATGGCACCGAAATCAATGATGTTCATCACGTCCTTAAAGAAGGACATCTTACTCGGCGAGCAAGTAAAACGCATGATGAGCTCAAAGGAGAACCAACAAATGCATATTGTCTCCACGATGAAGAAGGGGTCTTGGAAGACACTGGTTGGGGGAGACACATTCTCAGACACATTCCTTGGCTGTGAGGGATGTCGGTGCATTTGTCCCTGTTCAAGACAGACATAAATATTTAATTAATTACCATCGAATTACTCCAAACGCCTGTTACATGTTACAAAGAACCCACTACATAACAAAACAATTTAAAAATAAAGGAAAATCCATTTTAGTTTTGATGCAACTATTCTATTATAGTCAAGCCAGAAATCTATGTATGTCTACATCAGACATTTTGCATCTTTAAAATATATTTTTTTATATTACATGCTACAAGTTTAGGATTAAAAATAAAAGACTTCAGGTGATGCCCTGTATGTCACTAAGGACATTTTGCAGCACCTATAATATTCTATATGTCACCTTTAGGATGCAGTACTCTATATATTAATGCACTTTACTTCTTAGAAACCATAAAGCTTTTCTCATGATCCACCAATACATCAGTCCCCGTATCATAAAAATGACTGAACATCTGTCAGCGTTGCATTTCAAACCCAGCCACACTCATCATTGTTTTCAGCTTAGCACCTGTCTTCCCGGCTATCCCTGTCACTGTCGAATGTGGAAAGCCTTCAGGATGGCGGCTGATTCTAATTTGTCTTATAATAACGCTAGGTTGTGGCTGACATGAGCATACTTGGAGAGATATTTGTGGTGCAAAAACAAGATGTGTGAGGCAAATTGAAAAGATTTGTATTTCTTCAAGTAGCTTGTTGGTCAGAGTGTTTATTTGCCAAAGGTGTGCATCTACATGTTGATCTGCTCCATGGGTTCTCCAAGTCTAAATATAAACTCGCCAGATCTCAAGGGAGAAACAGGAGATCCTCTCATCCATCTCCACCTTCATCGCTGTCTCCTCCGGCTGCAGCAGGCCAGTAATTGTTTGCTGTGTCTGCCGCTGACTTGGCCCAGTCAGCAGTCTAGAAAGAACGTGTTAACGGGACCCAGCGTTCACCAACCATCCACTCAGACCTTTCGCCCCTAAATTCTGAGCCACTGGAAGGTTTTGTCTCACCTTTGAACCTTTGACTGTGTGTTGGAAACGCTTGTTTGACCTTTTATTACTATGCTTCACTCGGCTCGTCTTTTCCTTCTTCTCTCCTTTTATCAGTGTCCGAAGGCACACCGGTTACTCTCTTTACCCTTTAGCACTTCCTGAATTTACGTGTATCAAATTTAACAGCTGACAAAAATAATCGCACCATCAGGTTTCAGTACATCTCTTCCTCACTGGTCTGCTTCCAGACATACTGGTAAATAGTTTTACACATGGCAGGAGTTTTCCTCTCTACACACTGCACACCACTACAAGTGTGTGTTTACCTCCTTCCAGCTATATCATGTTTCAGAGCAAACTTCATTCGGTCACACACGTCCATTAATGAACCCAAAGCTATGACAGGATAAGGTGGCTTTTCAGGAGTAATTCACAGATTCTTTAAAATGATATTTGGAAAAAAAAAAAAAGTCCCACCTCTCTCGTGTCCTTCTCAATCCTGAAGTCAGGCAGAGTCTCCAAGCAGAAGATGAGGATGGACACCACAATGACCATGACGCTGATAATGGCTATAATCCGTGCGCCTGATGAGGACTCGGGGTGTTCGAACAGCATCCACAATTTCCTTTGGATTTCGTTGGTGGGCAACTGGCTCACCTCTTCTTTGGGAAAGCCTTCATCCTCCTTGAAACGGTTCATGATCTCCTCTCCCAGCTCGTAAAAGATGAGCTCATCCATGAAGATGTCCAGAGGTATGTTGGCAGGCCTCCGAAGCCTCCCGCCTGACTGGTAAAAGTATAGAATGGCATCAAAGCAGGCCCTGTTGCGATCCAGGAACAATTCGTTTCTGATGGGGTCAAAGTAGCGGGACCTTCGTCTGGGGTCACCAAGCAGGGAGTCTGGGAACTGCGCTAAAGTGCGTAGGTGAGTCTCATAGCGCATCCCTGAGACGTTGATGGCCAGCCTCTCACTCAGCGCCCATCCACTTCTCCAGATCAAGCCAGACCGCCGACTCTCCCTTCTCTTCTCTTTGTTATTTCCTACAAGCTCCTTTTCTCCCTTCTCCTCGGTGTTTAGCTGGTTCTTCATCTGTTTGTGATCCTCTCCATCCCTACTCCTGTTGCTTCTTTCTTCTTCGTGGGGGTCACTGCAGTCCATTCCAGGTCTGAGAACAAAGCAGACTGTTCTCTTGGTAAACTGTAGGACCACTGCGTTTAAGGGAACCTGTTCTGGAACTGGAGCAATGTCTCAGCGGGTTTGTCTGGGGTTCAGGTGATACTAACAAGACTCATTCAGGGAGAGACGCTGCACCAGTGTCTGCTCTGGTAGTTCTTCATCACTGATAAACATCCACATGTATCCACAATGATCTCTCAGAAAGGACAGGATGGTCAATCCAAAGTCACACTAACGCCCTAATGAAAACAAAAAGTGTTTTGTGAGTGTAAAGCAGCTACTGACAGCAACTGAGGCAGAATGAAAAATCCTATTACGTTTTTTACTCGATGCCCTGGATCTCCCGAGGTCTCTTACCTCCGTCAGTACACAGGCTGCACAGTCGCAGACTCTCTGCCCAGGTTGAACTTCCAGTTGTCCTGTCTCCTGCCTCACACTGTCTGCACAAACATTTTTAGGGCAAATGCTGTCCTGTTGAAATTGAATCTGTGCTGGACCTCTACAACCCCTCCCAGTCTATTCCCTCCATTTTAGCTATGAAGCAATACAACCGTCCAGCTCCCTATCGAATGTCACCTCTGCCTGGCACCGCTCCGTGTCACCCTCTCTAATGAGCATTGCACTCTGGTTAGAAGAGGCCTTTTTTACATTATTAATCCCCACTAGTTTTCATTTTATGGAAATTAAATAAAAGAACAGGAAAACAGAAATTATTTGTCTTAAATTAAACAATATTGTGTAGTTCCAACACTAAGCATTTCATTCATTTTCAACTGGGGTGCCGCATACTGTTCCAGCAGCATCAGGATCATTCTGGGGCCCAAACTAACCAGTGTGTTTGACTGGTAAAAGGACCCAAAAGCTATTAGCGCATAGGTAATTTAGAAAAAACAACATTAATTTTTAAAACCTGTGGAGATGGTGTAAGGTTTTTCTGCTCCTCGGGACTGTAAATGACTTTATCTTTTTAATTGCCACAACTCATGGCAACATTCCAGACTTTGCCTGGAAAGGACAATGAATTTTGGAAGCTGGAGAGCTCGGAGAGCTCATTACCAGGCAGGTTACCTAGGAGTGCCAGCCTCAGATTCGCTCCAATCCAATCAACACGCAGCTCCATCGACTCTCTCACAACCATGAGCAACTCCAGTCTGTGAAATATATAACCCTGGGCAGCCGGCCTGTACTAAACAGAGATGAAACTCCATTGGCCATGTGGGAATATCGGGTGTTCAAGAAAGGGTCTTAGTTTTCCGAATTGGGTGTAATTCAAAGGTATTAAAATCTATTATGCTCCAAAAACTTTTCCTGGCTGAGCTTGCACTCACACAGGGGAGGCAGACAGTTACGGGTAAGCGTTTGACACACGCTGCTGGCCAGGGATGGAGTGAAATCAAGGACGTTGGAGGTAACTGCAACAAATCTGCAGCAAATATGTGGTCAAAGGAGACAATGATGTTAAAACAAACTGCCTAGGCCTCCCTGGCAGATGGCAGAACCTGACCCTCCCTTAATCACTATTCCAATATGTGTGGAAACTGAGTTTCTGAATTCCAGAACTTAAAAAAAACAAACAAAAAACGAAAGAACACAAAAGCCATTTGGAGTCACGATCTGCTGGAGGAATTGTTAGGGACCAGGCTCTCCTTGCTGAGAAACTATTATCAGTGTAAGCATAAATATTTGTTTACTGATTGACAAAATTAACCCATCTTTAAATCATTGTCTTTTTCCTTGATTTGAGAACACTGTCCTTTTCTTTTTGATTTATTTGAACTTCCTTATCCAGCCTTTAACCGTCTACCATTCATTCGGCAGGTACTGTGTTCCACCACTAGAGGACAGTTATAGCGCATAAGAGGACACACTGCAGTCTCTGCAGGCATGGCCTCGCTGTGCTGCTGCACACACTCGACATACCTGGCTCTCTGTTACGTTTCCACGGCATTTCATAGCACCAAGGTGATGTACTATAGGTCTTTAATTAAGGGTTTTGAAAGGCACAGTAAAGAGAATAGTAGTAATACCAAATTTAGATGAAATTCAGATACCAGCGGTCTGTGGAATGCATTAAAGATTCCTTTTTAAGTATGTGAACGTACATAAACCCAATGCAACTATTAGCTCCGCAGGACTATCTGTACAGTGGCTTGCTTTCGTCCACATCTGATGTATAATTATTCTGTGTGTCTTAAGAAATGTTTGGGTTTTTCCTGTCTAATTCACTCACTCTACAATAAACCGGATCTACATAACTTTGCTGCAATGCATGGCTCTGCTGGTTTTAATGACTGGTCCCAGGTTCTTGTTTAGACTCAGGTAATGCTTCCCAATGGTCTTTATTTGGGAGTGGTTTTAAGACACACTCATGTTCCTCACAGATGAACTTCGGGAGACCCTGCAAATCCCTCCATGGAGTGATCAGCCCACAGAATTCTCTAAGCTACAATAACCTGCGGTTCACAGAGGAGAAGCTCAGATCCTTGGTTGGTGTCCAGCCTCGCATATTTAAATGCCGAGTCATTGTTACCTGATATCAACACGCAGCATAAGAGAAAGGCGCCTTACCTCACCATTCTCAGATGTCATGCCACAGTTAGAGTCTGACCTCAAACTTATAGGGTACATTTATATGACAGCTCGGGTGACCTCGTTTACCAGCCAGCTTGCTAAAAATGATTCTCGACAGTCGGACGTTCCTGAAAATCAAAATAGACCATACCCTTAACATTCCAACAATAAATCGACCTGTCATTCCTCAGCTTTACGCAGCAGTGTCCTTACTTCAGGCCATGTTATATCAATCACTTCCTTGTTCCTGACAGAGTGATGCACGTCGCTGGCTGCGGCTGTGCTTCAGAACGTTTTAGGTTTTGCAGAGTGACATGCACGGTGCGCAGACCTACAGACAGAAGGACAGAGCCTTGGTGTTACTTTTTCTTTTATTTTAAGTTCAGTTCAATGATGATACGCAATTTCAATGGCTGAAAAAAAAAAGCATCTTATGACCAGTTAACCAGTTGTTCATTCAAGCTGCTATGGAGATTAGTTCACATTAGGTCGCATTGACATTCATACATTTTAAGTCTCATTAGTAGAAATATGTTCAATTATGACACTTCATTGATATGTTTCTATTTTTTTCAAAATATAAAAAGTTAGTTCATGAACATTTCCATTGAAATATACTTTATACAGTTGATGAGTTGCTCTTCATGTTTTGACATTTCAAAAATAAAATTAGTGATCACCTCCCCCCACCATTCACTCTCCTACTAAGACCACAGTACAATGGACTAGTACCTAAGTCTGTTTTACAACTTGATGGCATGATCATTATACTGTATCTTTGGAATGCTTCCATGAATGCATGGTATTAGTGTGTATTATCAGATCTCTGTATATGACTCTTTGAGATGTCCGTCACATTATTTCTAATCAAAATAAGATATTAAATATACTATAAAAATCTAATCAGTATGATAAGTATGTTTTCTCTTAAAACGACTCTGGTATTATCACTTTGTTAAACAAAATATTCTTAGATTAGTGTGATTGCTGTCACTCTATGAAAAACCACAAAGCCACCAGACACGTGGCTGCAACCGTCTGAATCCTCCGGGAGCATACAGTTAGTGTCAACACTGGCATACGTGGTGCAGATTGCATACAATGTCTCCAAAAGATAGGGAAAAAATTGGCTGAATCAAAACAAAACAGAAATAAATGGAATAATCATAACTTATTGGTAATCTCACCATGGATGTACCTTTAAAGTAGCCAGCCAGTTTCACCATAGTAGCTGTTATCCAAGCTCTGCTTTAGCAGGTGTCTAATATTGGGTTTTGCGGGGGTGGGGGTGGGGGTTGTTGTTGTTGTTGTTGTTGTTGTTGTTGTTGTTGTGTGTTACCCCCACAGGAAATGTCTTCTGAGACACTTCTAACTGAAGAAAATAAAACAGACTTAGCACTCTCGACATTGTAGCTCATTCTCGACGTGACTAAATCAAATGGCAGTTTTATGCAATAGAAAAAGGAAAGACTTTTTTTTTCTCAGGCTGGACCGGGCAGAGCTGGAAGAGTAAAGGTAAATAGAGGAAAAGTGAGGGACACAGCTGGGTGGAGCACAAAGTTTTTGATAGTTTACCTCTGAAATATTCATACGCATCTTCGTGACCACCAAAGCCAGAGTTACTTAATGCCTTCCAAAAAGGGAGTCGTGAGTTGGTTTTTAAAAAAAAAGGGGATCGGTACAAAGCCCAGTGAACCGTCTTTTTTCAATTTTCAACAAATATAAGTACAGAACCTGTTACACTGTGAACAGTTTGCAACCCACAAAACTGAGTTGCAGGAACTCCTACTGTAGAGGAATGGACAGAGGAGCATTCAGCTGCCTGAGCGGAGCCCTGAACCTGCAGGGCCCCGAACCAACGCCAGGGGTGTGGAGCCCAGAGAGCACTTAGCATCAATTACCCCCCGGTGGATATTTCTCATCCTGTCTTTCCAGCAACACTTAAAGCACTTCGCTGACATTATTGGGGAAGCTCTGGGTCTCTCTCACCGCTGCTCCACGTCGGAATGAGCTGCCAACAAGCAGCTGCATGGAGGTGATGACGGCAATGCAAGTACCTGACCTTTCAGAAAACAAAATAGAAGTGGGGGGCACGCCCGGGGGGCGGGGGGGCCCCGACGACGAGCTACCTCTGCACACTCGTACTGATGCTGCGAGTGTGAAAAGTTTTGGGTTGCCTCTCTGAGGAAGACGTGTCTACAACATGGCACAGTGTTCAGAAGTTACCAAAGACTGGATTCATGAGCAACAATGTCAGGGGAGGTTAGGCGGATACGCCAAGACTCTGCTGCTCCTACAGAGATTATCAAGTCATAATGCATGCGTTTATTTATCTTTTTAACACGTCACTGCGAGGTGTTCACATCATCGTCTATATACTAGGATTTATTATGTTAGCAACAAATGAAACACCTACGTCCACAAACATGGGCGACACACCTGAGTCCTTCAGACCACACACAAACTTTGGAATGGCAGTTGGTTCCATGCAAACCTGAAATCTCTCTTGATTGTTCACCTATATCGAATATTTCTTCATCTGTTAATATTACTGGAATATATGGGATAATCCCAGTACAATCCTGCCATGGGGCCTCCAAGGCCCTGGTGGATCTTTAACACTGAGGCATTGAAGATACTGTGGAGGTTCTCCTGCTGCTACAATCACATGACAACTCTTGTATTATTGCCAAAAAGCACACCATGGGCATTAATCAAGCAATCAGAGTTGTGTTGTTGAGAGCTGTTGTTTTTGAGCTGCTGCTGCTGCTGCTGCTGCTACGGTCTTTGTGCAAATGATTAGAGGAAAAAAACAAAAAACGTAGATTTGAACAAACAACCCTTGTGCTGATGCAAAGCCTCCAATGACAGCAGTTGACTGGATGGTTGTAAAAGAACTGTCGGACACTTAACAAAGTGAAACTATGGTCAAAAACTCTGGGGATGAGAAAAATTCAGGGCAGTAGTAGCAGAGAGATTTCATCGAACAAAACATAGTTCAGTGTACTTTGCAAACATACATGTTTCAATATTCACATTCTTTTTCACTTGTCAAAACAAAATATAGCTCTTCTCTTTCATTAGAATCTTTTTTTAAAACATGAATTGCATATAACATTTTTTAATTATCTTATATATACTTTTTTTGTATCTCTAGCACCCTTGTCTTTAACGAAGGGCTTGCAGAAAAGACAGTCATGCAAAGTAGTCATGCTGGTAAACAAAGGTACAAAAATGCATTATCTTTTTTTATCATCTCAGCGTCCAACCTTGGTCCTCCCTGTGTCTTTCTGTTCATCTCTCAGGGAAAAAAAAACATCTTCCCAGTGCTTGTGAGGGACTTTGCCCCACCGATGGAGTAACACCTACTTCTGTCTTTGAACCGGTCTCACAATGCCAACGTGACCTTTCTACCATTTGCATCGGATATTAACCCCCCACCCACAAGCGCTTTTGTCCATTCTGGATCCTCTTTGTGCAGAAACCTCCTCCAAAGTCATGCAGATAGTTGTTTTGTTTATCAAAATATAGATTTGTTCTCTTTGTACACTTCCACCGTTGCTCTGTTCGCTTGGTCCGTTTTCCTCTCATCCTCCCCTTTGCCCAGGGCTCCCCTGATGGGCCGTCGTTTTCTTGTCATCAACTTGCCAGCGAAGCGCTTGTTGACGGCAAGAGGGACAGTAGAGAGACAAGGCAGTATTCTGGGAATTCTTGTGCCTAATTGGCAGTGTTGGCCTTTGTGTGGAGAAGGGGGAGCAAACAATTATCTGAGTGGTCCTTTTTAAAATAAAAATTCCAGAATTTCCAGCTGACGGCCTGATGCAACACCAATTGTGTTCTTGTTTTAGGAATGTTTTTTTTCTTCTTCTTTTTCGTACTAACATGTTATAAGGAGGCTGATATCATCTAATACTGCAGAATATTTTCTTAGTCTTTGTTTGCCTCCTGCGGTTCAGTCATTTTGTTCCTCGCTTTTGAGTGCTTTATTATTTAGGCAAAAAAAAACCAAACAAAAAAAACCAAAAACCCCTTGAACTGTTTAAATGTGCACAAACGAATGAAAAGATTGTGGCAGTTGAAAGACTACTTTGAAATATACTATAAACAGGCAACCCCCCCCCCCGATCCTAACTGTTTCCTGACTTACTTAACATTACAGAAGGTCGTTCAGCAAGTGCATGCTACAGGACCTTTGGTATCCCTTGTGGAACTCTAGGAAAGGCTTCGACAGTACATGAGAGATAGATGCAAATACATTTTTTTCATCACTTTCTGATAGGAAATTTTTGTGACT
>CAAE01013964.1:234522-302752 GCA_000180735.1 Tetraodon nigroviridis | reverse complement strand
GCTGCAGCCATTTTATTGTGGAGCGGTTTCGGCGGAGTGCCGAGCGGAGGATGCCTTAAACCCCGCCGTTTGCAAGGTAATCTGCCAGCCGAGCCGCGGACTCTCGGTCGCCTTTCTCAGGGATGCGGGGCGTTGATCCCGCGGCGGGCTGGCCGCCGGTCGGCGCCTCTGTGCCCGTGGAGCGGAGGGCTGCGGCGGGCTCCAGACAGACGCCGCTCCGCGGAGGGAAGCTGGCCGCTGGCTGACCAGACTGGCGCCGCCAACTGTCCCAACAAGGACCGTATGTCCCAAACTGGCGTCAAAAGTCTCGAGTGAGCTTTTGTGTGACTGTTAAATTAAGGAACGCGCCACCTGGTCTCACTTTACGGGCGCTGGAAAGGCGATTTTGTTCTTATTGGTTCTTATCGGCCAGCGGGCCGCCAGGGGGCGCTCGAGAGCCGGTCGGAGCGACGGTCGCTAGCATTAGTTGTGTGTTGACGCCGCTTTCAAGAGAAGGTTGTAAAACCCATTTATGTTTGTCAGAACTATTTCATGTGGTCACAATAATGGTGTACGTCTCTCGTGCACTGGAAAAAAATGACTTCAAATTATTTGGAGGTTGTTGGTATTGTCCTTGTTTCACTCCATTTTAGGAGACGCTTTTCCGTAACACACAGTTGGGACTGCAAGGTTGGACCTGACAGCCAGGTGCTGTCCTGGCGGTTTTCCATTGTAATTGCCAGAGTCTCAACAGAATAGCAGAAATCATGATCAGTCATTTATTACTTTATTACTTTATTACTGTCGGCAGCAAATACAGACTTGCAGTTTTTGAACCTTGTGGAAAGTTCATACTGTAGTAAGCAAGTGTTACTTTTCTTTTCAGGGCTGGTTTCTTTAAATGCTGACGTGCTAAATTTATGTCATTGGCCTAGCCTAGCCAAATCTTTAGGTGTGTGTGCACACACATTGAAATTGGACCACCTTCTCACTCAATTCCTGTGAATTCTTTTGTGGAACCAGACCACTTTGTGAGGTGGCGATTCGATCTGTTTTACGTTTTTGTTCCTGAACCGCACCGCCTGAAGTTTTATATCACACCACAACAATCTATAGAGAGGTTAGCCAGCAAGGTAGCAGCCAGCGCTGTGCCTGCCTATGAACTTTGAGATGCTGCGTTCTTTCAGATGAATCGGCGTTGTGGCCGTCTCCGTGACCTTCCAGGTATACTCTGCCAGGGTTCACTAGGTTCCCAAACCAGATTCTTTGGAAACAACTTGGTGGGATGTTTCTCCTTCCTGATCAGCAAAATACAAGAGAAATGTAGTGCATGAACACATCGTTACTTTTAGAATCTTCTTTGATGCAGAGCAATATTACCAGCAATTAAATAAGACAATTCAATTGTGGTTCTTAACTGTCCAGTATTCATCCTTGTTGTTTTTAGGTTTTTCTCGATATTGTGTTGAGGTCTGTTTGTAGCCCTGACCTGCCGTTAGCTCAGATACCTCTTGGTAAACCTTATTTTTTGGTTGCAAGTTCCAGCGCCCTCCTATTTCCCACATAGCTCAAACACATCTGTACCTCATTGCTGAACCACGATATAGTGCTTGTAGCCATTCTTATTTTTGCTATAGAACAAAGAGACTTTTTGTAGCTGTTTTGGATTTTGAAAATGTTGATTTGAGTCTGCTAAAACATGTCGCTCCCACCAACACCTTGAGCAATCAATGCATTAGCGTATTCCCTTTGGCAACCCGTTTGGAACCCCAGCCAAGGTAATAAAGGAGTACTTTGTACCTTTAGTAAAAAAGCCTGCTAAACTTACTAGGTTTAAGTAAGTCAAGCTTCGTAGGGACAAGTAGAAAAGTGCCAAAATACTTCCCAGTACTTGGTGGAAATAGACAGAAGCCCCAACGAAATACTTACCCTCCCAGAATGTAGTTGTTTTTTTTAAAAAACCAAAAATATTGTATCAGTTTATTTGAATGAAATAGTTGAGCTAAAGGGGGAGAGCCAAAACAGGCAAACCAGAAATAGTCAGAAACAAATGTGGCCTAAAGGTCCTTTCAAATTATACAATGGTCGACAATTTTATTCAGTTTAATTTATACAGTGCATTTCACAATAAAAGTGTCTCTAGATGCTTTACAGAGGCAGAAACCCAGAGCCAGAACCCCCAGGTAAGCACAATGGCAAGGAAAAGTTCCTTTTAACAGGACGAAACCTGAGCAGACCCAGTTTATAAGGAGAATCCATCCTGCTGAAAGTCAGCTGGGAAAAGGAGAAGGGAGACAGGACAGGGCGAAGAATAGAGAGAAAGAGAGAGAAACGTATTGCAAATCATAGACCAGACATACAAACATAATCATAGAATGGTAGACTGATGGTGGGGGAGGATGCCGGCCAGGCCCGGCAGGCCCAAACGCATTGTGAGGGTCTGCTGGGAGCGCCTGGCAGAGTCTCCCGTCAGAAGGAGCTTCAACTCCCACCTCCGGGAGAACTTTGACCATGTCCGGGAAGAGGCGGGGGACATTGAGTCCGAATGGACCATGTTCCGGGCCTCTATTGTGGAGGCGGCCGACCGATGCTGCGGACGCAAGGTGGTCGGTGCCTGTCGTGGCGGCAACACCCGAACCCGCTGGTGGACACCAGCGGTAAGGGATGCCGTCAAGCTGAAGAAGGAGGCATACAGAGCCTTTTTGGCCTGTGGGACTCCCGAGGCAGCAGGCAGGTACCGGCAGGCCAAGCGGAGTGCGGCTACGGCGGTCACCGAGGCAAAGACCCCGGGCATGGGAAGAGTTCGGTGAGGCCATGGAAAACGACTTCCGGACGGCTTCGAAGAGATTCTGGACCACCATCCGGCGCCTGAGGAGGGGAAAGCAGTGCACCGTCAACACTATATACAGTGCGGGTGGTGTGCTGCTGACCTCAACTCGGGACGTTGTGGATCGGTGGAGGGAATACTTTGAAGACCTCCTCAACCCCACCGATGCGCCTTCCAATGAGGAAGCAGAGCCTGCGGACTTGGAGGTGGACTCTGACATCTCCGTGGCTGAAGTGACCAAGGTAGTTAAGAAACTCCTCGGTGGCAAGGCCCCGGGGGTGGACGAGATCCGCCCCGAGTACCTCAAGGCTCTGGATGTTGTAGGTCTGTCATGGCTGACACGACTCTGCAGCATCGCGTGGTCGTCTGGGGCAGTACCGCGGGATTGGCAGACCGGGGTGGTGGTCCCTCTTTTTAAGAAGGGGGACCGGAGGAGTGTGTTCCAACTATAGGGGGATCACACTCCTCAGCCTCCCTGGGAAGGTCTATTCAGGGGTACTGGAGAGGAGGGTCCGCCGGATAGTCGAACCTCAGATTCAGGAGGAGCAGTGTGGTTTTCGTCCTGGACGTGGAACAGTGGACCAGCTCTACACCCTCAGCAGGGTCCTTGAGGGTGCATGGGAGTTTGCCCAACCAATCCACATGTGTTTTGTGGATTTGGAGAAGGCATTCGACCGTGTCCCTCGGGGAGTCCTCTGGGGGGTACTCCGGGAGTATGGAGTGTCGGGCCTCCTGTTACAGGCTGTCCGCTCTCTGTACAACCGGTGTCAGAGCTTGGTCCGCATTGCCGGCAGTAATTCGAACTCGTTCCCAGTGAGGGTTGGACTCCGCCAGGGCTGCCCTTTGTCACCGATTCTGTTCATAACTTTTATGGACAGAATTTCTAGGCGCAGCCATGGTGTTGAGGGGGTCCGGTTTGGTGACTCCAGGATCGGGTCTCTGCTTTTTGCAGATGATGTGGTCCTGTTGGCGTCATCAACCCGTGACCTCCAGCTCTCGCTGGACCGGTTCGCAGCCGAATGTGAAGCGTCCGGGATGAGAATCAGCACCTCCAAATCTGAGGCCATGGTTCTCAACCGGAAAAAGGTGGAGTGCCTCCTCCGGGTTGGGGAGGAGAACCTGCCCCAAGTGGAGGAGTTCAAGTACCTTGGGGTCTTGTTCACGAGTGAGGGAAAAATGGAGCGGGAGATCGACAGGCGGATCGGTGCGGCATCTGCAGTAATGCGGACTCTGCACAGGTCCGTCATGATGAAGAGAGAGCTGAGCCGAAAGGCGAAGCTCTCGATTTACCGGTCGATCTTCGTTCCTACCCTCACCTATGGTCACGAGCTTTGGGTAATGACCGAAAGAACAAGATCACGGGTTCAAGCGGCAGAAATGGGTTTCCTCCGTAGGGTGGCTGGACTCTCCCTTAGAGATAGGATGAGAAGTTCAGTCATCCGGGAGGGGCTCAGAGTAGAGCCGCTGCTCCTCCACATCGAGAGGAGTCAGATGAGGTGGCTCGGGCACCTAGTAAGGATGCCCCCTGGACGCCTCCCTGGTGAGGTGTTCAGGACACGTCCCTCCGGTAGGAGACCCCCGGGGAGACCCAGGACACGCTGGAGAGACTATGTCTCTCGGCTGGCCTGGGAACACCTGGGGATCCCCCCGGAAGAGCTGGAAGAGGTAGCTGGGGAGAGGGAAGTCTGGGCCTCCTTGCTTAGACTGCTGCCCCCGCGACCCGACCCCGGATAAGCGGAAGAAGATGGATGGATGGATGGATGGTAGACTGATAATAATACTAACATAATACAATCATTGACATACACACTCAGCAGACACAGAATACACAGAATACATTTGGACGCAAAACGGCATAGACGGGTTTTTAAAAAAGCAGAAACAGCCCAGGCAGGTGTTGACAGTCAACACTAGGGTGAGGACAAGACCTGAAGAGAGACAGAACACACACAAGACACAAAAGATCTACACACTTCAACTTATCTGGGAGGAAATTGGTTGACCTTGTACATTACTAATACTACTACTGCTACTGCTACTACTACCACTATAAATACCATAGCTACTGTTATTTAAAGAACGTATAACTAAAGTTGCAGTGCTGTTGCATACTTTTACTGAAGAACGCAGGCGGAAGGAAGCACATTTTGTTAGCATAATGTGCTAAGTGGAAATGTAGACCTGCCTCCTTTGGTGGGACATAAAGTGAGACTGGAGGATGGCAAATAACAACACATCATCGTCGTTTCCACGCAAGGGTTAGGGTTAGGGTCAGTAGGGTCAATAAGGGCCAGTTCAAAAATGCCAGCTAATGTGCCTCTAATGCCAGCTAATAGGGAGCTAAACATGTTCTTTTCCTCCTTGTTTTTACTCCATCCTTCTTCTCTTCTTCCCTCCTCCTTCTTCTTTACACCAACCTGTAAGATTGGATGTGAAGATGCAGGTTTTCCACGTTGACACTTCAAACATCCAACGGGAATAAGTTTTAAATAATCAACCTGTAGAAGAGTCTTGCTAGGGGAAAATGCAGACCTGCCACAGACGGGTCAAAGTCAAAAACACAAGTGGAAATACGTGTTTTACATCAGACGGCAATAATAAGCGGTTATGCTGGTCTGAGCCAGACCGTCTAGTGGATATGTAGAGTGGGTAAAATTTATTTTGAACAAGTTGTCAGTTTTTTACAGTAACTGTATTTTTAAAGGTACTATTGACCACGGTATTAACCTTGGTCACAACAGCCAATATCTGACATTTGAAAGAACCCGCAGCGCGAAAGTTCAGAGCAGATGGTGCAGCGAAAAGGTTCAAAAGTACATACTGAACTGACATATTGACATATATCTCAACTATTATTATGAGTTCAATTTGAATGAATTTCCCAAATTTGTCCAAATGTTCAAGAAAAACGGAAAGAAAATTCTTTCCTCAAACCGGATTTTAATTTGTTAACTTGGATTTAGGTGGGTTTTTTGTTGTTGTTTTTTGTTAGTGGTTAGTTTTTTTAGTTTCCCATAGCCACGGTTATATTTTGCAGGCTTTGTGTGCCTTTGTAGTGTGACGTTCTTTGTTCCAGCACATATGGACTCGATTCCCTGTGTGTTGACATTCTGGTTGCACCATCAGTTGTAAGAGTGCTGCACAGATGTTGCATTAGCATGTTGCTTTTGTCATGGTAACTTTTAACTCTTAGTTCTGATTTAGAGATTTTATGTTATTTGGTTTTTATATATGTTCAAGTTTGCTCTCTAGGTCAGACTTTTATGTGTCATTACAGTCACAAAAGTGAATTTGAGTGCAGATGAAGGACTTTTAGGACCCTATCAGATTTGTCGATCAGTCCATGTGGTTTGAATTGTTTCTGTGTGATTCTGCTTTACAAATATTCTGTGTATTTCTTTGACAGGAGTAGAAAAAGGGCAAACATGGAGGACAGCCCTGTGGTTGGCCGACCACTGGCTTTCGCCAGTGAAGAGCAGAGGGCGTTTCACTCGTGGTCTCGGATCTCATCTGCAGGACGTAATGTTCTTCTGGATGCTCTGAAAATATTTGATCCTAAGTCCTGTGACCTTTCAAATAGCGAAGAACTGGTAACATTTCTGCAGGACCTGTGCTTGGAGGGTCACAAACCCACTGTTCTACGCAGCAAGGACGTGTATGGATACCGCTCGTGCACAACCCAACCCCTGACTAAGGACATGTTGAGGCCTCCCAACAAGAACCTCAAGTCCATGGCAAAAAAAAGAGCAAAAAGGCCCTTGACCAAAAGGAAAGAGGTGCACCCATCCTGGAGCACCTCCGAGAGAAGCAATCCAAGGATTCAAGGAGTCCGTCCTCCAGAACTGGACCATTATGCCATATTCTCCAGTCAGACCTCCAGTTGTACCGTAGAGCTGCAGCGGGTACGCCGGCTGCAGCCCTACCTCAGACTGACCAATATCAAAGGCCTGTCAGGTTGCCACACGGCAAGGCTCCAGATCCACACTTCCTTGGACTCAGAGACACCTGCCCTGGTTTCCGTCGAGCAGCAACAACCTCCAACACTTTCAGGAATACCTTTGCGGCCTTCAGAGAATGGTGGGGTGTCACCCGCTAGAGCTGTGGCCTTGGTTAACCAGAAGAGCTTGTCTTGTCCCCTTAAATTGGATTTTGCTCTAATAGGAGACTCCGCTCCAGTTTTTTATACTCCCGGCCGGGAGTTCCTAGACACTCAGACACAGCTGACCTGTAATCGCTGGAAGAGACTTAGCCACCAACAGGGTGGTCAGGGTCCGAAGGAAACAAACAGTCACACCAAAAATAACTGTAAAGACAGGAACAGCGTTAGATGGAAGGTGATAAAAGTGGATAGTTCTCGCTCGGTGGCTGAGGCCCTCAGAAAAGCAGAGAAAATCCTGCAGGTCAACCTGGCTCCGGTCATTCTGATCCAGCCTCTTGTCATACTTGGCGACTTCAGATTGAAAAAAAAATGATTGTTGATGACACCTTTAAGCGTTGAGCAGTGTTTCGTGTCACTTGGACGCTCCTCTGCAGAACTCGAGTGCTTAAAACAGGCATTTAGCGTAGGCTTTTGTCTCTTTTATCTCCGTTGAGGCTTGCAGGTACAGATTTTATAGTCTGGTATGAAGTTTGGGGTCTGGGCAAAGGAGTGTGGCGTTGCTTTTCCCAGCTGGCTAGGAGATTCCCAGATCAGCCAGATGCTGGTGCAGGTGGTTGATGAGTGGCTAGTGATGCTGGTGTGTTGGGTACGGCACGCAGATGCTCTCACTCGGGCCTCTACAACACACTGGACGCCCTAACCCTACACTGGGTGCTATTTTTCCAACTGTAGCTGCTTGTGCTTTGATGTTTAGCACCACGGTTCAGAGTCCTCCAACCTCAGTGTGTTTGGTCGTTGGGGGGCTCATGATTTCTGCGTGGTTTCAACTCAAAAAGCATTTGCAAAGAACAAACGGACACGAGTCCATCACTAGATTGAAAGCTCGGTCCTTTGTTGAATGATTGGGCGTCACAGGCTTCACTTCATGTCTTTGTTTTGCAGAGCTTCTTTTTTTTTTTAACCCAAGCTAAAACAACACATAGTAATTCAGCTGCACAGATGGGGATGGAAGTAATTCATCACATGAGCAGTTCCCAAATGTATTAAACAGTTGTGTGTCTTCCTTAATGGTTCTTCCTTTTCCTCGCATGAACTTGGCCCACCTTCATAACGAGACCTTCTCGTGCACAGATGCAAAACCCTAAAGGTGATCTTATCATGCAAATCGACCTCATCTTTTCTTTGAGGTTTCAGTTTGTGTTTCTCTCCCAGATAAGCCACCGTGTTGTTTAGAAATAAAAGCCTTGGCTGATGAGTCTGTCCTAAATTCCTACCTGAAGCGGTTGGACTGTTTATTTGTTGTAACCAGTTAAAATGCAGCATTTCACTTTGGTTACCTGCGTTCGCTCCATGAAACAGTTTTATTTTTGTGCATATCTGATCTGTTATCAACCTTTTCTTGCCCAATTGAAAATGCACTTTGGAGGAAAGAGCGTTGTTTATGTATTTTAACGTTGTTAATGTTCTTCTCTACTAGGATCAGTAGAAAATAAATATCATTTCTTTGAGTTTCTTTGAGCTCACAAATGTGGCCCTGCAGGTGACGGAACACGTGGAAATGAAATTGTGCTGTTTCCGCTCTGCTCTGACACAAAATGAAAAACGGTAACATTTATTGATAAAAACCAAAAATGTATTTTTTTTTAACCATCCAATGTTTAGACTGCATCAACTATCCAAGGTTAAAACAGATTTGACACAAATGGAGGAGATCGTTTTAAATGTAAAGTCTGCAGCCGAGAGGCTTATTCCAGGCTGGGGGTGTTGGTGGAGCCAACGGCTGGTGTTCCAACTCAGACCATATCAATGTCTGCTTCATAAAGTATTTCAACCCTTTAGGTGACTTTTACTTCTGAGAAGAATCCTCTTTTAAATCTTTTGATCTACATTGTCATGCTCACCGGTTGTCACTTGTAGACTTTGGTTCTGATGGATTATTTTACACCACAGTTATATATTATTGCATTTTTTTTTTACATATTTTTGTTCAATAAAATGCCTTTGAAAATAGGGTTGGTTTTTTTTGCCTCATTCAGAGCACGAGTTACTCTACCATGTACAGTATGATGTACTACTGCGCTACTGAAGGTGAATTTGGTAAGAATGTTTGTGTTCTAGACTCACTAAAGCACACATCTGCCTTAATGGCCACATTTACCAGCAGTATGAATAAATCAGTGGCCCGCTGCCACAGCCACTCCTGGTTGGCAAAAGGAATAATCACCCTAATATGGATTTGTTAGTATTTTAGTGTGTTAGAATTTTGTCATCTAATTGTGTGCAACCATCTACAAAGGTGAGGGGGGAAAGGTTTTTTTTTTAAAAAGGGAGAGTTAATTACTTTAAAAAAGTGTGGCAGAGAGTGATTTTATATATTAATTTACTTAGTATTGGGATTAGACATGGACCAAAAGGGGTAGAGACCAATACAAAGACCTTTGTGTAGCCCTTGCTAGAACAATCCTGTTATCTGAAAACTCAGAAACTTGACTTTTTGCTAGTTTCTTTTTTTCTGGGTCTCTCTGGTCTCTCTCTTTCAGCATTTCTTCCCTCCAGTGACCCTGTCCAGCCTCACCTGCCCCAGCCTCCAGCCTCAGTGTTCCCTTTCTTTAAATGTTGCTAATAAACCCTTGAAACTGCCCCGTGTGTGCTTTTTGGGTCCGGCTCTTGGCATTCGCCACCAAACAAACGCCAATAAAACCACGTAATTAAAGGCTTTGCCAAATGTCCACATGAGATAAAGCGAATGTGCTGAGTTTTCCTCCAGCGGCGTATGGGTTTTTAACAAAAATAACCAATCTTGAATAAATGGATGTTGTGTTTGTTTTGCTTTGCCAGGTTTTTGACTAAACAGAAATAAACAGGTGGAGGGTATTCTCTGAGGCTGCCTTCTGCCAAATCTGAAAAGTATGAATGTGGCGAGATGGTCTTAACACTGCTGCGGTGATCTAAGGGTGTCGCATATTTACAAGACCAATATACTTTTATCCTGTATACATTTATTTCAAAATGTAGCAAATATATAGCTAAATTAATCAGTTGATTATAGTTTTTGTCTTTTGTTTAGTAAAGTAAAAAACCTGCCAAAATGAAAGACTTTCATGTTTTGTTTTGTTTTTTTATGTTTCTCATAAATGGATGAGGTCAATTTTAGCAGGAAGAACCTGAAAAAAACAGAAATGCCACAACACAGGGCTGACTCGAAACTTGATTTGCCAGAATTTCCATTTTCCCAGGTTGTGTGTAGGATGAATGGCAACCCCATGAGGAGAATGCATGACAACGGTGCAGGTGTGTGGTGGCGTAGCTCAGAAAAGAAAAAAAATACCAAACTAAAGTTGAGCATGTTTACTTGTTTTCTCCTGCTCCTCTCAGAACACTATATAACATTTAAATTGATAAGTCTGGATTCCTTCTCATGCAAAAGACAGTTGTTTTTTCCAGAAAATGCTGTAGCTTCATTTAAGGAAGTGAACCCGTTTTTAACCTCTTGACCTTTGGACAGAGAGCTGTAACTCTGCTTAGTCCTGCCAAAGTTGTCTTAGGTTGCAGGTGCAGCAGCCTCAAGTGGTACACGTGAGGTTTGCTTCTTGGTGTAATCACAGTTCAGGACCCTCAGGCAGAAAACATAATTAGAAAGGAAATTATAGTCTGACATCTTTAAAAATGGCCTTCTGTAAAAGTTGGAACTAATTAATAAAACAGCTTTTCCTTCCAGCACCACAGCCAGACTAAGGACTAACGGATTTGGGAGTTAATCTCTAAAAGCTTCCTTTATAATAAATTTGTTTGCTTTAGAAATTCCCAGAAATCGGTAAACTGAGCGCATTTCTTTGGCAGGATTCTGAAAGGAATCAGTGGGATTGATCACGTCTCTTCCACTACCACAGCTAAAGCAACTATAAAGGCCCTTCAGGCGACCATCTAGACACCATTAGATAGACCCTGGCCCAGAAGACGCATGAGAAGAGGTCTGACCTCCAGCTCGAGGACATAGATGCTCCCACTTCTTTCCTGTTTGGGCCTTGAGGGACTGACGGCACAGAGGATGCACATGACCCGTCCAAAGCTCCCTGGAGGAGGGTTATCCACCAACCCGGTGGAGATGAGGAGCCATGCAAAGGAATTCTCCACTGACTTCTTTACTGCAGGGAGTTGCAATCTGGAGTGTCAGAAGGAACTCCTTGGAGGACTTCGGCTGCTTCGCTTGGAGGAAGAAGCGGTTCTGGACTCTGAGCTTACTTTGGAGGACTGTCCTCCAAAGTAAGCTCAGACCGACCAAAAAAAGGAAACTTAGCCTTGCTAAAGGACTGGAGGCCCTCCCCTGCACACACTAAAAGGTGCTTTAGGCTGAAAAACATCCTGGCTGGATGTCCGGGGTTATAAACCCCCCTCTTCCTTCCTGTCATAAAGCCATAAAGCCATAAATCTCTAATTTTGACACAAGGTGTCCCTTTTTATCTCTGATAGGCCTGCATTACGTCCACCCTCTTACTGCTCCTTCGTTCAGACTTGGCTGATTTCTAAATCCACCTAGTGATGCTGGTCTTGGACACATGGTCAGTGATAGTACCTGGGCTCATCGGGGGTTTCGGGTCTTTCAACATCAGACCCCCTCACCCAGGCG
This sequence comes from Tetraodon nigroviridis, assembly GCA_000180735.1. NCBI lineage: Eukaryota > Metazoa > Chordata > Actinopteri > Tetraodontiformes > Tetraodontidae > Tetraodon > Tetraodon nigroviridis. The sequence goes on along the minus strand of CAAE01013964.1, from coordinate 291,220 downwards.
ACCTGACCGGGAGTGATCAGTTCCCGGCCTGTGTCCAAGAAGTGCTCGTCCACGGCTTGTCCCGCTGGATCCACAGCCATCTGGACGCTCTCTCTGCAGATGGCTCTCCTCCTGCGCATGCCCGTGATGCCCAGGAGGCTAAAGGCCTTGCAGAGCGACCTCCCTGCAAAGCCCCTACCTCCAACCTCTATAGGCAGGCATCTACTGCGCCACCCTGCTCTGCGGCAATCCTCCACCAGCTCAGCATACTTTCCTGCCTTCCTCTCGTATTCTTCCTCCATTCTCTCCTCCCAGGGCACAGTCAGCTCCAGCAAGATCACTTGCTTGGACAACTGTGAGTGCAGAACCATGTCTGGCCTCAGGTTGGTTTCCACGATGTTCACCGGGAACTTTAATTGTTTCCCCAGGTCCACCCTTAGTTGCCAGTCCCTTGCTGTTGCGAGGAGGCCTGGTTGGGCCCTTGGTTGGGGAGGGGCTTGTTCTCCAGCCCTGACAAACCTAACTCCACGACCCGGTGAGGGGAGGAGCTTACTACCATCCATGGCAGAGCTGATGGACTCAGCGATTGCCTTCAGCACCTGGTCGTGTCGCCAGCGATACGACCCCTCTCCGAGTGCTTTAGGACAGCTGCTGAGGATGTGCTCCAGGGTGCCCCTTCCCTGGCACAAGGGACATGATGGGGATTCCACCTTGCCCCACAGGAAGAGGTTTGATGGGCTGGGCAAGACGCCATAAACGGACTGGATAAGGAAGCGGATGCAAAACGTTTCGCCTTCTATCCAAAAGGCTTCATCAGTTCTGATCATCTGAACTGAAGGTGAAACATTTTTAAAGAAAACCTAAAGTCCAGATGAACACAGTCTACTCTTGGATGGCGTTCTGGTTAGCATTTGAATCTTCACAGTATTTATTTGTTGACTGTGATTGTGTTTCTGCAGTTTGACATTCAAAAAGGTTTATTTTTTTGTATACTCTCAAAAATACAAAAGAAAAAAGGTCACTCTTTGGTAACCTTTCTGTCTTCCTCTCCTAAGTTAGCCATTTTAGGAGCCATTTTGATAACTGGAAAAAAAGGACCCCGGGAGTGAAGCGTTGAGCTAGTCTTCATATAGACTTGAGAAGGCTTGACTGGAGGCGGAGTCTTAGCCAGAAATGGTCTGTGAGTGGGGGCTCTGCTCCGTGGGCTGCTATGGACACCTCTTTATTCATTTTGAAGCGTAGCTGCTTGACCAATGCTTATAGGCCCTTTGATTGATTTTTTTACTTAGTGTTTTATTCGTTTTCTTCTTTAAAATGATTAAGTGACAGAATTTTGTGTTTTTTATCTGTAATGGTCCAATAAAAGAACTTTAAGAACCAAAACTCTGCTTTCTTCTCCTCTGTTCTCTCCTCATTTGTAACTCGGTGTCTGGTGCCTTTTTCCATAGTTTTCTTTTTCTGTTTTTTTCTTGAAGTCAGTGTTTATACCAAAAACTTTTCTGAAGTTAGTATCGAGTATTGTTGATTTGAAACTTGCTCACTCACTTTTGCTCCCCCCTCAGTTTTGCCTTCAGCCCCTCCACCCCTACAGAGGAGAGACGATACCATGGTGCTACTCATTGTGTTGGGAGGTGGTCAGACTGACCCAGGATGGGTAGCGGTTTAGCCCCATCCGCTCTTTGTGAGCCAGTGTTCTCACTCCTTTGGTGGCACACTTCACCTGCTGGTTCCCCTCAGGGAGCACTGGTTTCAGGTCTCTGATTATCAGATCACCAGGATGGATCTGTTCTGATGGCTAATGCTAACCCTAACCCTAACTGTCCAAGAGCAGAGTTAACGTTCTCACCCAGTGGAATGGTACACAGCCATAACAACCATGGTTGTTAAATCTCTGCTTTCAGGCAAATTATCCATTTATTGTACTGTTGGTGTAACAGAACCTGATGGGAGAGACGTTCTGCGGTTCCAGAAGGACGCTGCTGCTGTGTTCTGCTCTTCTTTGTCTGGTTTGCTAGGGTTTTGTCTTTTGGCTTTGGGGGCTTTGTGTCACTTCACTTTGTTTTCCTCATTTAGCTTCACCGTATTGTTCTTTGGTTGGCACTACTAACTGCTTTGCAGACTTTCAGCAGCCTGTTCATCCCTGTGGACTCATTTGCGAGGCCAGGAGTTTGCTCAGTGGGCTTTTTTTTCCTTTTCTTTAAAGATTTTCTCTAAAAAGCCACTGTAAGTGCATGTATTCCATCCCTGTTTTGTTCTTTATAGTTTTGGTTTCAGGAATATCACCTATGTTTGTTATTGTGGTAATTACTTGAATTGGTACCGCGTTGACCGAGCTGTTATTGTTGGTTTTTGCATACTGCAATTTTTATTTTCTTTTGTTTTAGTTGCTGAGAGCTGTAGTACTCCTGGTGTCTCCCTCCATCCCCTCCAGAACATTCCCTGCTAACAGTTTCCCTCTTCACAGGGTGTGTTTTGAATGCGAGCATCCCAGATGACGGGTGATTTACTTTTTCATTGCCATCCAAAAACGGGTCTTTGACTGATTTCCACACCAGTGAGGCTCAGTGAGGAGAGTAGAAAGCAACCGAATGCTAGAGTTCAGTCTTCTTTACTATTTACATACTCTTTAGCATCCTGTAGAGGTCATATATATATATATATATATATGTATGTACAGCTGTTATGCAATTTTCCCCATTGGGGAAGGTCATAAAACAACGTTATTATAAAAACAACAATAACATAAACAAATAGCAGCTACATATGGCGCAGTGTAAGAGTGCATTAGAATATATATTATTACAGCAGCAGTATCATCGTTCACATTACTAGAGCCGGGAAGGAACAAATAATGAATGAATGGATGAATGAATCTGTTTCCACCAAGGGGAAATCGCAGAGTTCTAGTGGCAGCATGCACAGAAAAATAAAAAAATAACAGGAATATAAAAACTTATGAGAAAATAAAAATATGGCCAGCCCTATATTGACAAGTACTGTGCTGTCCATGAATTGCAGGACCTTATTGCACATCGACGGTTGACGGTAGACATAATGGCTGATGGCTGTGGAAAAGAATGGCCTGCTGAGCAGCTCCCTCCTGCACTAAGGAGGCCCTCGGCACCACCCTGAAGGAGCTGCCCAGGGCCTCCACAGGGTGGTGCAGAGGGCCTCCTGGACTCCCGGAAAGAGGAGGACACTGGCTCCTGGCGACTGTGGGGGGAGGGGCAGGGTGGGGTGCTTGGAACTGAGGCCTGAACAGCTGTGGGGGTGTTGCTGGCCTGGGGAGGGGTGAGGCGGGGCCTGGCCCAGTGATGGGGGCGGGGGGGGAATCAAATCTGTTGAACAACAGAGTCAGCTCCTGTGCCCGTGCCTGATCCCCAGAGGCCTGGCGACCACCTCCCCCTGGGCTGTGGCCTGACATCTGCTTCAGGCGCCTCCATCTGTCCTGGACGCTGCTCCAGCCTCCTCCTGTAGCCGTCCTTGCACCTCCTGATGGTGGATTTCAGCTTCTTCTGCACCCTTTTCAGCCTCTTCTTCTTCTTCTTCTCCTCCAGCAGGGCCTTCAGATCTGGGGTCACCCAGGGCTCGTTGTTGGAGAAGCAGCGCTGGTGCTTGGATGGTTGGGTGCTCTCCACCCAGAAGCTGATGTAGTCTGCCATGCAGCCGGTTTCCCTGTGGATGCCGTCTCTGTGGGCTGCAGAGAGCGTCCCAGTCTGTGGTGTCCAAACGGTCCCTCGGCTGCTCCTTGGCCTCCTCAGTCTAGCCTTTCACTGTTTTCTTCGTGGGGGCTGTTTCTGCACCAACGATCTGAACCGAGGAAGCAGATGGACGAGGTTGTGATCGAAAAGGCTCAGGGTGGGTGGGTGGAGCTGTGTGCAACCTCCAGGTTTGCTCACAGCAAGTCCAGAGTCTTATTGTCCTCTGTGAGGCAGCCCAAGTACAGTAAAGTGAAGTTGGGCAGAGAGCAGGACCAGAATGAGCTATATGAAGCCCTTGTGGACCATTAGCGCGCTAATGATCCATTAAGGTACATAAGGGGAAAAAAAGATGTGGAAGATTTACAGCAAAGATGAAGATGTTTTTCCCAACAAAGGAAGCCATCCAGGTCAAGGTGGAAAAACCCTCTTTTACAGAGGTGGGGGACTAGGACACTTTCTATCAGCCACCCGCAACGCGGTCCCTTTGACTCTTTCCATCAACAATACAGGCTTTTACACCGTTTGACGAGACCATGTGACTCATCACCATCTGACCCAGCAAACAAAACAGGAAGCTACCAGTCTGAAACTAGGCCAACGACCTTGCCAAGGACTCTGCCACTGCAAACAGCCCCCACAGCTGTCAACAAAATGGAGGAGTCATTCTTTATTTCATTACCAGAACGCAACCCACCAACGCTGACAGTTGCAATCATTCTGGTCCTCGAGGCTCATGAAGGCTGATCAGATCTTCACTGAGGGCCAGCAGATAACCCAGCGTCTTCAGCCCATGTTCGCTAGAAAGCATTTACAGAGGACAGGCTGCTCGTTGCTGTCTTTTCTATTGTTACAGTCTATAAGATTACGGAGAAACCTTGTGAAGGACAGCTCCTGCAGGCGAGACGAGGAGGAATACAAGTACGAAAAAGTGAAACCTGAATGACAAAGAAGGAGAAGCATGCCCAAAACAATAGGAAGAAAAGACAGAATGCAGGGAAAGAACGTGTGCAAAAGTGTCTAAAAAACAGGGAAAAAGCGATTTAACCCCTTCACATCCAGTAGGTCGCGTCCCTCCCTGACAGTCATCCCGGCCCAGCTCCCAACCACAACCTGCAGTCCAAGACACCCAGGTTTGAGGCCAGTCAGCAGACCAAAGTGCGCCCGTGGATCCGCCCACACCCAGCAGTGCCTGGCTGTTCCAGAGCCGTCCCAGCTCACCCTGCCTGCCTCCTCCGCCCACTCTTCTCAGCAGCGCCAGACTCCAGCCTCAGCTTCTATCCAATCGCTTACTCCGAGGTACCACTAGCCCTCCCACCATAAGCTGGCCAAGGAGGTGGATTCCACAGGTGTGGAGGTGGACGAGGCAGCAGCAGCGGCTGAGGGAGCTCCTGAGGTCAACAGATGATGTCACTGGACACCTGCTTCCACCGGGGCCAATGAGCACGCTGGGCTGATGAACCAGTAGGGGGACGACTCTCACACCTTCCCACATCCAACCAGATTTTGCTCAAACTGAGCTGAAGCCGGAGGCGACGGCTGTGAAGAAGCCAAAGAAACCAGCCTGCAGCCTCCGTAGCACAGAGGTGAAACACACACTCGCCGCTGCAGGGAGGAACGCTGCGATGACGCCACGCAAGCAGGAGGGCCTGTCAGGACCTCCCGTCAGAACTAGGGAGAAACCTGTCATTTCTGCGGAAGCTTTCTTTCACCGTTGGTCAGAAAATGCATCCGCAGTGAGAAGCCTTTATTTGGTTTATCAGATAGTAGCCGAGGAAGAAAACAAAGAAGAATGTCCTGTATCAGAAATATCTGCTGGGGGCGTCTCTGCATTCTATTACCTGGGAACGCCTCAAACCATCTGTTCCCGCCCACCGAGGCTTCTCTTCTTGGTGTCTGGTCGTCTCCCTCCCTCCTCTGTTCCTTTCTTCTGTCAGAAGCAGTCAGCTCGTACAGGTCCACACAGGACACAACCTGTTATTTGGTGCTGGCAGTTTATTAAATCATTTAGAAAATTTAGAAATGGCGGCTCCTGCAGTCTTGCTACAGTGTAGCATTTGTCAGTGCTGCAACCATTTTTTGTTTTATTTAAATTTTTTAAATTTTTTTCCTACATTAAATTACTAAAATACAAGTTTTCTGCATAGATGTGTACTTTTCTTCTTCTCCACTGAGGCCTGCCGCTGATTTCCGTAGCTATCAGAACGTAAACAGACAAACAGAAGCAAACGAACACGTCACACACGTGATGTCGGAAAGCAAAACCTCCATTTTCCTTCCCCACATTCACACAAAAAAGCATTTCTTTAAAAAATCCACCGCCCAGATGTGGTTTCTATCAACGCTGGTCCTTTTTCTGCTGGTGGCGTTAAACAAGTGCCGGTTCTGCGCTGTGATTAGCGATGCTGCTCTGCTGCTATAGGCCAGTTCCCCACCTCCTTAGCACCAACTGCCATCTCTACTCCCTCACCTCTTCTTTTTTTCTCACTCAGCCTATCAGTGCATCCAGGCTCCCTCGCTGTTTTGTGTCTCTCCTCCATTTTCTCTCTTCTTTTGTATCTTTCTACGGGTCTTCCGTCTCCAGACCTCCTTGCTGCCTGGATCCTGTCCTCTGACGGACCGTCAGACCTGCCTGTTCCCTTTTATTCAAACCTGCCTGTGCTGGATTATGTGGATTTCTATGATTCTATGATTGTATTTGTTTCTCTCTCTTTTATTCTCTCTGTTCTCTCCCTCTTCTTCTTCATTACTTACCCTTTCAGCAGGAAGATTCCTTCTTGTGAGCCTGGTCCTGCTCAAGGTTTCTTCCAGTTAAAAGGGACTTTTTCCTGCCAGTGTGCTTATCTGGGGGTTCTGGCTCCAGGTTTCTGCCTCCGTGAAGCACCTGGAGAGCGTTTTCTAGCAGAAGGCGCTATAGAAATAAAACCCAATGGAACTTAATGAAAACCTAAAAGGAACATTTTCAAAAGAATGTTCTCTTGCAGCTGATCTAGTAGCCGAGTCCCCACCACCTTCTCAGAACGGTAGCGATGGGAGAGCGGCGGTTAGCCGCAGCCCTAGAAGTTGCTAACACATCTGGGTCAGGTGCCGGATTTCTGAGCAACGGGCCGACTGCTGAAGCGCGGGCTACGCCAGTGTGTTGGGATGGGAAAGACACACGGTGGGCTTGGATCAACTAATCAAAAAGGACACATCAAAGTCGGTTAGTTCAAAGGGACCGAGGCGCTCTTTGGGCCCTCAGAATGATTCTGCAGCTAGCACCTCTGACAGCTGTTGGGAAGCCTGTTGTGAAGAGGCTCCTGGGATCCCCATTAGCATAAAGGAAGTGCGACTAGAACTCTGAGTAGGTCTGAGTGGAGCCATAAAACGCCAACAGGGCCGCCGCCGCGTCCAACCAGCACACGCCCACAATCCAGGCTGAGACGGCAGCGAGGGACAGGCTGACTTTGGCCCCCAGCACAGCCCACGTTGGTGCTCCAACTGGCGCCTGCGCTAAAGAAAGCTGTAGAAGAGAAAAAGAGGGGGAACGTTTTCTGGCTCCTAACTGGAAGTCATGAAGAGTGTGTGCGACGTCCATCTCCCTCCCTCAATTTCCATTTCAATTTCAATTTAAAGTGACAGGTCGCCACTTTGTTATCTCAGGACGCTTGACACGTTCCAAAAAGAGGAGAGAGAGAGAGAACCAGAGTTCTACACCGAGTCTGTGGAGAAAGTGACGAGGAGAAGCCTACCTTTACCAGGCAGAAACCTCGAGCAGAACCAGACTCAGTGTTGAGGACCTTCTGCTCCCTGGGAGGGAGAGGGAGGAGAGGGAGGAGAGGAGAGATGGGGAGGATGGAGAAAACCTCAAACAGAAGCAGTAGGATCCAGACAGGCCCAAGGAAAAGGTTCTAGACCCAGATTCCTCCTCAGCAAGGAGGAAGGTAAAAGATCCAGTAAAGATCCAGCACCAGCGCTCCGTCCCTGACTCTCCTCACCTCCCTCCCCTCCCCTAGGGCTTCAGGAGGCGGAGCTTTTTCCCCAGCAGGGTGCAGGATCCCTAGTTCAGGCACCTGTGCCAGCCAAGCCTCTCCCCTCCGCTCCTCTGCGGCACACAACCCGTCACCCACCACCCATCCTTGTTGGTGGAGAAGGTCTAAAACCCAATCCTGGGAAAGATGCAAACAGCTATTATGAAGACGAATAGCTCTTCACTCACTCTCTCTTTCTGTTTATTATCTGTAGTGGAGTGAAGTGTGTTTTACTGAAGCACCTTCCTACAGCAGCCAGTCGCTCTCCTCACGTAACAGATGAGGCTCTGCTGGTTTATTTTAATGAGATGCTGATGAAGAGGAAGAGGAAGATCAACCTGGGGACGGGTGGTCTCAGCCAATGAGCTCAACCCAACAGCCGCAGGCCCCCCAACTCCTCCGGCCCTCATGCACACCTTCCGCTCCTCCACAGGGAGGTGCCTGGTTTTAGAAGAGCGCCTGAAGGACCTTCCTGTATCCTGAGAGAGAGAGAGAGAGGGTGTGTGTGTGTGTGTGTGTGTGTGTGTGTTATGCTACAGGAGAATTAGCATCATACTATCCCAATTCCTCCCATTCTGCTGGAGGAATTTGGGAATTTTAGGAAAAGACTCAGATATTTTTTAGCACCGCCCAATAAATCCAGGTTTTTGTTAAAGAATAAATGTGAAAGTATCCTCAGACCCTCCGGTGTGGCTGCTGGAGCTTTATAGATAAAGATAGGAGAAATAAATAATTAAACTTTCGTTATCCTGGACTGGAGGTGAACTTCCAGAGTGATTCTGTTCACCATGACTGGAGCTCAGATACTTTGGCTAAACAAGAAGAGTGTTATCATGAATCATGGTTGAATGTAGAATCTCTTCTAACTTCCTCCCGTGGAATTGTTCATCCCTGGACCGGCCAGCCACGCCCACCTCCTCTCCTCACCTGTGCACACAGCTGCCTCTCATCACCTCATCACAGTCACTCTTCCACGTTCGTGCCGTTGCTAGATTGGCTTTCTCCTGTCTGGATGCCAAGTTTCTACCAGGATAAATCAAGTATTTTCCAGTAACAAGTACCTCCAGGAACTAAAAAGGTAGCGTACACAAGGGACAATAAAACTCTGGACCTGCTGTATGCAGACGTCAAGGACGCATACAGCTCCACCCCCCTCCCCCCCCTCGGTCGCTCTGATCACAACCTCGTCCATCTGCTCCCTCGGTACACACCGCTGGTGCAGAAGGAGCCTCCCCAGAGGAAGACGGTCAAAGTCTGGACTGAGGAGGCCAAGGAGCAGCTGAGGGACTGCTTCGACACCACGGACTGGGACGCTCTCTGCAGCCCACACGGGGAGGACATCGACAGTTTCACCGACTGTATCACGGACTACATCAACTTCTGTGTTGTGAACACCGTACCATCCAAGCGCGTTCGGTGCTTCTCCAACAACAAGCCCTGGGTGACCCCGATCTGAAGGCCTTCTGAAGGAGAAGAAGAGGGCTTTCGCTTCAGGGGACAAGGAGGAGCTGAAGAGGGTGCGGAGGAGCTGAAATACACCATCAGGAGGTGTAAGGACAACTATAGGAGGAAGCTGGAGCAGCGCCTGGAGGAGAACAACGTCCGGGACGTCTGGAGGGGCCTGAAGAAGATGTCAGGCCATAGCCCAGGGGGAGATGGTCACCAGGCCTCTGGTGATCCAACATGGGCACAGGAGCTGAACCTGTTTTTTAACAGATTCGACTCTGCAGTGTCCCTGCCCCCTCGGTCAAATACCTGGGTGTTCACCTGAGCAACAAACTGGACTGGTCCCACAACACCAACGCCCTGATCAAGAAGGGCCAGAGTCGCCTGCACCTGCTGAGGAGACTGAGGTCCTTTGGCGTGAGCAGGGCTCTCCTGAGGACCTTCTATGACACTGTGGTGGCCTCTGCAGTGTTTTATGCCATCGCGTGTTGGGGAGGAGGCAGCACAGACAGGGACAGGAAGAGACTGAACCAGCTGGTTCAGAGAGCTGGCTCTGTCCTGGGCTGCAGCCTGGACTCCATCGAGGAGGTGGCGGACAGAAGGACGTTGGCCAGGCTGACGTCCATCAGAAGCAACACCTCCCACCCCCTACACCACACCGTGGAGACCCTGGGGAGCTCCTTCAGCACCAGACTGAGGCCTCCTCAGTGCAGGAAGGAGCGCTACCGCAGGTCGTTCCTCCCCACAGCCATCAGACTCTTCAATGCTGCTTCCTAGGTCCTCCACAATGTCATACTCATGTAAATCCTGTATAAAGTATTTATTAGTGTACATAGTGTAACATTCCAACAGAAAGTATTTCTATTTATCTGCCTTCTGCCTGCACTTTCGTACTTTCTCTCCAACGCTTTTGCTGCTGGAACAGTGTAATTTCCCCGCTGTGGGACGAATAAAGCTCTATTCTATTCTATTCTATTCTATTCTACGAGAACGCTCAGGTGGTGATCAGGTGACCAGATGGTTTGATCACCTCACTTTTTGCAACTCAAACACAAAAACTAGGAGACGTTTAAATAATTTATTTGGTGTTTTGCATACAGACAGGTCCAGCTGCTAAAATATCACATATACATTTGTTTAAACACTGTAGATTGGGGCCAAGTGGAGTTAAGGTCTTCATATTTCACAGCTATGAATGGATGGATGGATGGATGGATGGATGGATGGATGGATGGATGGTGGGAAGAAGCATGCTGTTGGGGTTGTGACTGGAGCTTCAATCCTGGCTCCACAAGCATCAGCGTGCTCTACTCATGAGGCTCATTGAGAGGTCCATCGTTAGCCTCAGTCCTGCCTTTCAGCATGTTAGCTGCCTCTGAGGGAGAAATTCTAGAGGCCAGTTCCAGTTTACAGGCTCTAGATTGGCTGTTGCTTTGGTTTTCACAGGCATCTGTCTCAAATATTACATTTCACTAACAGCTCCGCGTTCTTCAACAGTTACTGTAGAATCAAGTCAAATAACCAGCTCAGGAATGTACAGTAACTTGGTTAATGACGTGTATTTAATTGGTAATTTACATGAACTCTTCATCTTATGGAAGGGACAGAGAGTAGAGGGCGAAAGGCGCCTCCTAGCGGCCGAATATATAATACATCACATGTTTTTCACATGGAAGACGTTAGGCTAAAGAACGGTCCCAAGAGCAGCCCAGGGTTTGACAGGAAGCTTCTTTACCGTGTGGTGACTCTGAATCTTCTCCAGCTCACAGGAAATGTACCTGCTGCTCACCCTCTCTCCCATCATGGACACAGACCTCAGGCACAAAGCAGCCTAGTTCCCGGGTTCTTTATGGCTCTGCAGGTTTGCAGCTAGCTTACCAACCGCTGCGACCTCCTAAACATGCTCACCACTTAGAACCGATGAGGTGAGACGTGCGAAAGGGTAACTCGTCAAACGTACTCCTGTAAAGTAGTGGTCACGTTTAGCATCAGGTGACGGTTTCTGTTGCAGCTGACAGGAAGGAAGCGGCACCCATAACAGCTGCGCACTGGTGCAAGATGGCCGCAGCGAGACCACCCTTCAGGAGCTCTGTGTGTTGTGTCTGTGTTTATGCTGCTAGTTTGCGGTAGAGACTCGTCGGGGCAGTGTCTCCAGCGCAGAGACACGTTTCTTTAAAGCCGTCCTTTGCTCAGAGACTTTCAGTTATGTGAGAAGGTGACACAGAAGGACCTGACCAGACCAACATGTGACAGATCTGCCTTTTTCTCTCGAGGAAATCCTCTAAAGTCCAGAGCTGCACTCATTTTATCACTGAAGACAACAGGTGTGTCTATGTGGATGCAAGCCAGTGATGTCACGTGGATCTGGATGGAAAAGCTCCGAGTTGACCTGGGAGTCAGAAGAGGAGACGAGCGAGAGCACCAACGATGACGGATGAGCTAGCAACGGAGTGAAAATGGATCCAGCGTGCTTTGGCAGCGTGACAGAAATGGACAGGGGACAGGAACAGGTGTCCAGTCAGGCTGGGTTTTCCTGTAGGAGGGCTCAAGTATGCTAATACTCCGTCTGATTCCTCCCTTCCCGGAGACGCTCAACTGATGTACCGTCCATGCTAAAGCTTGTTGTCGCCATATTGCGCAGTAGGAAACTTTCCTTCCGGATCAGTGTTTGTGATTTTTCAATAAAATAATCCAGAGTGCGTTTGATCAAAATTTGCCAGGACAACTGCACATCCTTCCCTGCCGGTTGTCATGGTAACGTGATGCTCTGCCAGTAGTGCAGCATTTGGACAAGGGCGAATTTTCTTCGTCTTAGATGCACATAACTGGTCGAGCTGTGGGGTGTGGTGTGTGTGTGTGTGTGTGTGTGTGTGTGTGTGTGTGTGTGTGTGCGCGCGAGCGAGCATCTGTGTGTGTCCACACTGGGGGGTGGGGGATGTGAAGGTGTAAAAATGAGAGGCAGCAGGAAATGCAGTCGGATTTGGACCCGTTTCAGTGTCAGATATTCCAGCCAGTTGACAGACCGAGTGTGACGGCTCCCGAAGGAGCTGCCCAGGAGAACTGTTCCCTCAGGAATCTGCTGTTTTTGAAGGTGCCAGCGTCTCTGGAACTGCACACAAGTCCCACTCTCACTGGGGACACCAAATAGAGTGGATACATTCATAAAATATAAATGATTCTCAAGCCAGCTTGTTTTAATACATGTTGAAAATATAAAGCCATAATAATAATATAAGTATTTGCTGTAGTAATAATAACCTATTCTTAGCCGTCTTCTTGTTGAGCCAAAGGAGGCAGCTCTCTACAAAGGCTGGACATCCCTGGGGACCTCTGGGCTCCCATGGTCCTTGTTGGGGCCTGTGTGTTGGATCCAGCCTGGTGACTGGGAACCAGAGTAGAGGTGTGGAAGGCTTCAAAGGCGTTCCAGTCAAAGAGGTTGGTTCAACTGAGGTGGCAAAAACGGAGGATAGGCCAGTCGGATGTGTGAAGCCAGCCTCGCTCTGCTGGCGTGATGTTGCATCTGTGTGGGTGCACAGTGGAACGGGCCGTGGTTGAGGCCCCCGTGAGCATGTCTGGACGGAGATGAGGCCTGGAAGAACTTCCACGTCCCCGTCTCTCACTCTCCCAACAAGACAGGTTTGTGTCCATCCATGACACCTCCACCTGGATGGATGGATGGATGGATGGATGGATGCCACGGGTGACTTCACACCTGTCGCCATAGTTACATGGACTGTTGGCCATGCTCCCAAATTGGCTGCTAAATGCTGCTACATGTGATTAGCCCTTTGGGGAGCCTTTTGGTTCCATACTTTTGAGACGTTTTATCCCTCGCTAGGTGTGGAGCTGTGCGAAGGCTTCGGCGTGGATGTTGGTTGATCGGAACAGGAGCGTTGTGGAAGTGCTGAAGCCCAGATTGCAGTGGTTGAGAGCCAGTATTTCACTGGTTGCTCAGAATAGAATGTGTGTGTTTATCCCACAATGGGGGATTAGCACAGTTCCAGTAGCATACAATAATAAATATAAATATTGGAAAGGATTACAAAGAAAAAAAATAAAAACAGAATAAGGATAGAAATAGAAAATAGAAAAAGAAATATGACAAAGACACAAAATAACAAACTCTGGCCCTTCTGCTAGAGGGCGTCGCTGTTGTGAATCCAGCAGGTTCCTGCTGAGGTGAACACAAAGGTGTTTAGAGGGGCCGACTATCGATGTCGGAACCCTGGATCTTCACCAGTGTGAGGGGTGGGAGGTCCTCCGCAATAGAATAGAATAGAATAGGACTTTAGTCGTCCCACAGCGGGGAAATTCACTGTTCCGGCAGCAAAACATTGGCCAAAAAAAGAATTTTGAAATATAAGAGAAGAAGACAAGATAAATAAAAATATTTTTCTGCTAGAATGTTACATACACAAAATAATATTATGTACACAAAATAAAAAATAAATAGTGTTTTTATACAGGGGCTTTACATGAATTGTGGAATATGAATATGAATGTGTGAGTTATGGACATGTGGGCAGTCCTGGTTGGTACCTGGGATGCTGCAGTGAACAGTCTGATGGCTGTGGGGAGGAAGGACCTGCGCTAGCGACTGCTTCTTGCTCTGAGGTGCCTCAGCCTGTGAGCTGGAGGTCTATCACCAGCTCTTCAGTCTCCTCTGACACGCAGCCAACGATGGCGGTGTCATCGGAGAACTCTGGAGGCGGCCCCTCCCAGAGCTGTCTGAAGTCTGAGGTGTAGAGTCAGAAGAGGAATGTTGAGAGTGCGGTCCCCACCCCTACAGGTGCTGTAGACCACCACCTCTGAGGTGCTGTCCTGCAGCCTCACATACTGGGGGGAAGGGGGGGGTCCATGTATGCTCCTGGTGACCGTGGGGGGAGGGGCAGGGTGGGGTGCTTGGAACTGAGGCCTGAACAGCTGTGGGGGTGTTGCTGGCCTGGGGAGGGGTGAGGCGGGGTCAAATCTGTTGAAGAACAGAGTCAGCTCCTGTGCCCGTGCCGGATCCCCAGAGGCCTGGCGACCACCTCCCCCTGGGCTGTGGCCTGACATCTGCTTCAGGCGCCTCCATCTGTCCTGGACGCTGCTCCAGCCTCCTCCTGTAGCCGTCCTTGCACCTCCTGATGGTGGATTTCAGCTTCTTCTGCACCCTTTTCAGCCTCTTCTTCTTCTTCTTCTCCTCCAGCAGGGCCTTCAGATCTGGGGTCACCCAGGGCTCGTTGTTGGAGAAGCAGCGCTGGTGCTTGGATGGTTGGGTGCTCTCCACCCAGAAGCTGATGTAGTCTGCCATGCAGCCGGTTTCCCTGTGGATGCCGGGAAACTGTGGGCTGCAGAGAGCGTCCCAGTCTGTGGTGTCCAAACGGTCCCTCGGCTGCTCCTTGGCCTCCTCAGTCCAGCCTCTCCTCCTCTGTGGAGGCTGTTTTCGCTCTGACAAGATAAGCTAACGTCACACAAAGGCTTTGGGTGTCTGGAGGACAATCATCTGCAGCCCTACTTTCCAAAGATAGATCCTTTTTAGGATCTGGCCAAGGTTAAACCCTCAGAGCGGCAGATAACTAACGAGGTTCTGTTCCGGTCCAACGCGGCCCATCGAGCGGGAACCTGCTCTGCTGGTGCCGCCCACTGACTGACTTTAATGCATTAATAGGCCTTCGAACAAAACCCGGGGGAGTGTGACATCGGGGCCAAAGTGAGAAATGGTGGGCTATTTTAGAAGCCAGGATCAGGACCGTCGGACCAGCCATACACACGTTAGCTACTTTTGATTAGCCGAGGACGTGAAAGGATGTTTATCTTTGTGTTTTCCAGCGATGAGCTGGGAACTTGCCCGGGGTGCACCCTCCCTCACAGCCAAAGCCTGCTGGGGTAGCCAGGAGCCCTCCTGGGGCCCGTAAGGGAGAAGCAGTAGAAAAAAGATTGAATGGATGGATGAATGGAAGCATATTGTGCTTTCTTTTTATGTCTTTTATTACAGTGTAAAATGTTCATCGGATTCTGTTTGGTTTGTGGGAAAACTGAAGTAATTATGTGCATTATAGCTAGATAATTGAAAAAACATGCCTATGTGGGGTCCAAGGAGGCAGAAGCGGCAGACAGAGACAGTTTTCAAAGGCTTTTATTGCCCACATTAAACAGACAGAATGGCCCATTTTGAGATCACCAGGCAGAAAGAGGAGGAGAGAAGCTGGGAAACGCTGCACAGGCGTGTTCTTGCTGTGAGCCACAGCCAGGGGAAAAAAGATCCAGCCCAGAATATACCGCAGTGCAAAGAATAGAGGCAAAACCGCACGTGGGGCCTTTCCGACAAAAACAGGAGACCAGCGTCGCCTCTGATCAGACCGAATGGCTGGTAATGATCTGGCACAGGAGAGGCGTCATCTGCTGGTATCAGAGGCCAGACTGATCAGAGGAGGAAACACTGCAGTGATCCAACTCAGCTGGCCACACTCGGCACACACACCCAGCCTGCCAGGAGCGGAAAACCAAGGCAGGAACACCAGCACTGAGACATATTTGCTGCCCTGGGCCAATTTGTCAACCTCACACTGTGAGTCTGCTAAATTCAAAGAGGACGGGTGCTGGTTTGCTTCATTGTTTAATTGTTGGCCCCTTTAATGCTCAAGTTCCATGTTGTTGTTGTTTTTGCTCTAGGGTTTGTCCTAATGTTTTTGATGACTGGGCCCTAGCGTGTGCCTGCCGCTCCCTGCCTGAAGGGGGGGCTGTTTCGGAGCTTTTCTGCTCTTGTGTCCAGGTGGTGTGAGGTAATTGGCCGGAGGAGCAACGGGACGCCGTCAGGAGGAGAGCTGGACCGGCGGGCGCTCCCTCAGCCCCGGACTCACGACCAACCCTCCTTCCCTCCGTCCTTCCTTCCTTCCTTCCTTCTTCCTTCCCCCCTTCCTTCCTTCCTTCCTACCTTCCTTCCTTCCTTCCTTTCTCTCGATTTAGGCCCGTTGGGCTCGCCACTTGTGCTGCTGGTGGGGAAACAGCGACGCCAACCGGTGACATCTGTCATCGCCTCACAAAAGCGCGACTCCATCAGGGAGCCAGGGCCCCCGGGGCCACGCCAGCGGCCCCACGCCGTGCTGAGCTCCTCATTAACTCTAACCCGTAGGGCTCATATGAGTGCTTCGGTGGGAGGGCACACTCGTATCTTGCCATACCTGATATTACCCTTTCCCAGTCATTTTAGATGTGCCCTTTCTTCCACTTGGGCGCAATAATGGTTCATGTTGTAATTGTGTTAAACAAAACCTGCTAATATTTATTTAGCTGCTTCTGTAACGAATAACTCCCGAATTTGACAAACTACCGATATTTAATGGAATAAAAAGGCGCGAGCTGACTGAGTTACAGATGGGTCACGGGTTTAGCTCACCACGTCACGTGAGGCGCCAGTATCGACCACGTGACACTTAAAGGTCCTAAGGCCGCACGCCAGGTTTGTATGGCCGGTGTGTGTAATGTAAGCGCTGTTAGCGGGCCTTTGTGGACCCGTTTTTACTGAAACATGGCGGTGGTCGAGGGAGCCGCCTGTAGAAACGTTCCCCCAAACCTCTGTCTCGCGCTCGGCGTCGTTGCGTGTTTTCGCTGGCGCGATGACGTCACCGGGCCTGGTGGAAAACCGGAAGAAGAAGACAGGCGACAACATTATTAGCGGCAGCGTCACTCCTCTCTTTAATCACCGAGAAAAGCAGTTTGACGCCTGCTTTGTTTGGGCCACATTTTACGGGTGTTTTTCAAAAGTAGTCGGCGTCGATACCAGAATGTCGGTGTTGATGAAGCTGTTCGGCAGCGGGGGGAAAAGCGGAAAACAGCCGACACCCCAAGAAGCGATCCAGCGACTCCGGGAAACCGAGGAAATGTTGACCAAAAAACAGGAATTTCTCGAAAAGAAAATCGATCAGGAGCTTTTGACGGCGAAAAAGAACGGCACGAAAAACAAACGAGGTACAGGGAAGCTTTTAGATGTTTTGGTGTGGGCCAGACAGCCAAATATGTTGTTGTTGAGACGGAAGAGAACTTGGCTGAGATAAGTACAGACAGACTGATATGCGTGTGTGTACACACACACACACACACACACACACACACACACACACACACACACACACACACACAAATATACATACACCTAAACACGTACATAGAGACGGTGGATCGGTAGTACACACATTTAGGTGACATAATCATTTCCAGGTCTCCTCTCCAGCCATATTTCCCTCTTTCTCTGGTCCTCCAGCGGCTCTTCAGGCCTTGAAGAGGAAAAAGCGATATGAACAGCAGCTGAACCAGATCGACGGAACGCTGTCCACCATCGAGTTCCAGAGGGAAGCTCTGGAGAATGCCAACACCAACACCGAGGTCCTCAAAAACATGGGCATGGCCGCCAAGGCCATGAAGCAAGCACATCACAACATGTAAGCGTTGGGAAAGGCTCTTTATGACCCTGACAGCGGTGGTGACAGGCCGAGGCCTGAGGCCGGAATAACCCGCTCCGAAGGAACAGATCTGATCAGTGCAGGGAACCAGATGAAGTGTCAGACTGTCAGGATGACAAAGGTGCACCTGAGCCATCAGACCTCCAGTCTGCCGCTCTGGTGCCTGATTCTGGCCTCGTGTTACTCACACCTGTCTGTCTGTCCTGTGGTTTTCCAGAGGGGTGGACAACATAGACGACCTGATGGCTGACATCGCAGAACAACATGAACTGGCTCAGGAAATCTCAGATACAATTTCCAGACCGGTTGGTCCAGGAATCGATTTCGACGAGGTAAAAAAATGGATCAAACCGCTACCGACGCCACCTTTGTTATATATTGTACCCTGTTTTTAGTATTTTCTACTTTTACTTTTTTCCTGCTTTCTTCTGGGGAAACAGTTTACTGCCGTAGTACACACCTTCTTTTACATCAGACGCTTCCGAAGGGTTTTTTACAGCGATGTTGCTGCTGATCAGTGTTTTGATGAGCTGCTGGTGCTGATTCTTTTGTGAAGGACGAGCTTCTGGCCGAGCTGGAGGAAATGGAACAGGAAGAACTGGACAAGAATCTCCTGGAGGTTGAGGGGCCGAGCAGCGATCCTCTACCCAATGTCCCGTCTACGTCACTACCAGCCAGACCAGGTATGGTAGGCCTGAGCGAGCCAACGCTGCAGAGCAGCTGGGAGTGCCCTGGTGGGCTCTCTCCCCTGGATTCCTCCCCGTCTGCTGAGGCCCAGTACAGTCGGCTCCCCTGCAGAGGTCATCACTCGCTTTCTCTGCCCAGCCTCTTCAATCTTTGGGCCAATGTGGCGGTTAAACGCCCTGCAGGGGCCCCCAGTGGGAGCTCCTCCTCTGAAGGCTGGAGCCCAGAGGGTGTGTGTTTAGGTCCACGCTGAGGTGCTAGACAAGGTAGTTCCACAGCTTCTAAACACGCTTATTTAGCCACGGTCTCTAACGACTGTTCTCAGGCTACAAGCACGGTTGGCCGAGCGCGTCAAAAACAACGCCAAACGCTGAATGTGAAAAGGGTTTGATATTCTTAACATTTGGGATATTTAAAAAATCTGTCTAATTTGTATTTTTGTGTGAATTTGTTACAAAAGGTGCATCTGAAATATCCAACCGCGTCCGCAGCATAAGCCAATCATTTCTATTTGTTGTCATTAAACAGCAAAGAAGGAGGAAGAAGAGGAGGACGACATGGCGGACCTCCAGGCCTGGGCCATCAGCTAAGCTCTCTCCTCCGCCTGTCTCTCCAGCTGCTTTCAGACATCTGAGGGGAACAGCAGAACGTCGGGCTGGCGACGCCCTTCAACCTACATCCCGACATATAATTGTACTCCCACCTCTGAAGTATGTACTTGCACATGTTGTCAGACTGAGAAATGAACCCAGACGCTCCTCTGCCTCCTCCTCCTCCTCATATTGCTTAACTCATATTTGTTTTCGGTTGGAAATTGGCACAAATGAAAAGTCCTGCATTAAACTTCAGCGGAAGCCCTGAAGGAGAGACATGGCGAGAGTGGGCAAGTGCATACTTTCTGGAAAAAACACATAATCTCCTTTGCTTTAGTGGCACTTCTGTGTGTGTGTGAAGAGTGTAAAGAAAGTGTAAAGACAACAAAACAGCCTTTATTATGCCTCCCTGTCATTTTTCCCTGTCCTCATTTCATTCCGAGGAATAGTTAGACTTTTCTTTTCCTCAGGTCTGTTAATCGGAGCGAGTTTGTCAGGTTTGTTTCCATCTCGGAGTCCAAAACTTAAACGCCTCCCCCCACCCCTGCCCCCCATGCCTTATATTTAATGACGTAGACATGACCCGGCGTCTCTGGTGAATGTCCCTCCGTAGCCGACTGGAGGATCTTTTGACTAAGGACGAAGGCTGAGACGATAAAGTTGACAAAAGGAGCGTTTTCCCCCTAGAAACAGATTACTTGGGAACACTACACTTGACCTCCATTGCTATTTCCCTACCTGTTAGAAACATTGGCGACTCTGTTAGCTTTACTAGCCCTTACCTTTGAACGCTGTTTGACTTTGAAACTAAATTGTGTAACCAGTAATCAAAGCTGAGATGGATCTTCTTTTTTTGCAAAATTTTGATATGCAGACAATATATTTCTTAGTCAGCCCTCATGGAGTTTCAGCGGGTTTGCTTGGATATGACTTCAGTTTTCCTCAATTGCATTTTTATTGCTTTTATTATCAGGTTTTGGACGGTTATACACAGTAGCACCTGCAGCCAGTACAGAAATGCTGCACTTCTAAGTTTTCCTTTCTGCAGCCATGTTGTGGTGTGACTGGGATTGCATTCGATTCATCTAAATAAAGTTGGGATACACATACTGGCATGGTTGGGCCTGCTTTTTTAACTTGCTTTTCAGTGTCATTCTCTATAGTTTTGTGTCGTAATACAACCCTAACCCTAACCCTCTTACCAAAAAATCCAAATTTTTAAAGAGCCCTGGTTGTCTTTACAAGCTGAGTTTGTTATATCAGGACAATAACAGACAAGTAGGTATTCTGCATTACAAGGATCATTTCTTAAAAAAAGAAACCAAATACTACTACTACTACTACTACTACTACTAATAATAATAATAGTAATAACTGACTTGCCACAGTGAATATTAAATACAAAAAACATGGACAGACGCCCAAACATACGCCCACCTTTTTGTTCTGGACTTGCAGCAGTATTTATCTTGAATCAAAACCTTTTAAAATAAGAAAATATCTTTAATCTCTGAAAGATTTGGCTGATGTGACGTCACCAGGAGCGCAACTGGACCCAGTTTACAACTGGAACTCTTCACAGCGCCACCTACTGTATCCGGGTTTGTAGCGTGAACTTTGCTAAAATGACTAAAAACTCTGTAAAATCTTTAATATGCTTTCACATGAAAGGCATCCACCTTTCTGTGTTTTAACCTCCATGTGTTCCTGTTCACCAAATCATAACAATGTTTCCTCCTCTTCTTGCTTCATTTGTCTTTTCCAGAAGTTTATTCCTCTACGATATGTAAAAATATGCGAATGGTTCAATTCCATATACAGAACATTCTTTTTACTTGCCAAAAGGTAGCTTTTGTTCGGTTAAACTTTGATCTAGTTAACGCTATCTTCTCCTCTGAGCACGCCTGGACTGCCTTATGTAACACTGGCTTCCCTCGCTGTCACTCTGCTCTCTGTGCTCATTGTTTTCATTCTTTCTTTCAGAGTTTTCCTTCTTTTTCCCTTTCTTTATAAAAGCATATTTCACTCATGCTGATCTAAATTTCTCTCTCCAATGAATCCCCAACCTGTGTGATCTGGCCTGGTCTGGTCTGGCCTGGTCTGGTCTGGTCTGGTCTGGTCTGGTCTGGTCTAGCGTCCTATCTCGCTCTTATCTCATACTTTTGCTCTCTCCTGTGTCCATCTGTAATCTTCTGTGAGCACTGCGCCTGCGTGCTTGCACCAGATCCAGCGTGACTTGCCTGTTCCCGACGTTGGAACAGGACTAATGACTTATTACCTGCTCTGCTACTTTTCAGCGCTCGAGGCTGCTTCCCTTCCTGAGTCAGCGTGCACCCGCTGCCCTCTGCTACCTCTGCATGACTATTGATAGTGGAGACCACAGACTAATGTATCATTTTAAGGGCTTGAAAATCACGATAGCCTTTATATTCAACAGGGTGGATGTAACAGTTGGACAGTAGAGGAACCAAAGGTTGGAACAGCTTGTGCATTTGCGATCCGTACCCACCAGCCTGACAAAGCTTCTCATTTCAAAGTTTGTGATCCAGTTGGGAAAAGTGTTGGTCTTGAAGAAGCAAGTACTTTAGAAAGTGGCTCAAGTGGTCATTGAGGGTTTTTCATTGCTTGATCTGACCCTGTTGCCACAGCGGTCTGCAGGTTAACAACAACAACAACAACAACAACAACCACCCCACTAGTGCAGCACTATCAGTGATCTGTGGCCAGGGGATGAAACATGCCCACAGCACTCAGATAATAAATCCATTAATAAATCCTGAGTTTCCACCGGAAGCTGGAGAATCTCAAAAACAGACGCAAGTCTCCTGAAATCCAGTAAAATAAAAGCCATAGTTGCGATATCAAGCCGAATGTTCTTCTTCTTTTATGGTTTTATGGCGGTTGGCAAACAAATAATGGCTCATTACCGCCACCAACTGATGTGGAGGGAGGGTCTCCTGATTAATTCCCTTTGCATAACGAACAACACAAAACAAAACAAAGAAAAGGAAAGAAAAAAAAACCGGATATCTATAACCTACTCAGGGCTTGTATCCTCCTTAAATACCCAAATACCATCTGCCACTCTTTCCTTTCCGCCTTTAGCCTCAGTATGTCCCTACCATATCTACTTTTAGCGTTCTTAAGTTTCACCACCAGCTTCTTCCTTTCCTCGTCATACCTCTCACACCCAAACAGGATGTGTTGCACTGTTTCCTCCTTTGAGCAGCTACGTTTCCCGGTTGGACGCTTCCCTATTCTAAATAATGACTTGTTCAGCTCCGTATGGCCAAATCTCAGCCGAGAGATCACTCTTGCTTCCATTCGGTTTCTTCCGGATGTCGTCGATTCTCCAACCTTCCTTTGGATTGTATAGAACCACCTTCCTCTCCTCTCCTCTCCTCTCCTCATCCCACTCCTTTCGCCACTTTTCCCTTATTCTCTGCTGAACCCCGTCTCTCATTAGTGTTTTGCTGAGTCTAGTTGTCATGCCAATGTTCGTGTATCTTGTCGTCTCCTTTGCTTTCTTATCTACTAACTCGTTTCCCCCGACCCCCCCTGTGTGCTGGCACCCAAAGACACTCCACCACCGGACCCGTCATCTGAATTCCATACAGGGTTTGCTGTGTGTGTGTGTGTTAAGAGGTCTTTCCTGCTTTCTGCGTTTCCGTGCTGCAGTGTCATTAATGATGAGCTAGAATCTGATCATATCACTGATCTAAACGGTCTAACTTCCTCTATCAAACCGAAAGTGGAGAGCAGCTCCTCCCATACGTCCGCCGGTAACCAATCAGACCTGCGGGGGCGGTGGCCGCGAGGCGACCAATCAGAGCAGCGCGCCGCTGGCGGCCGCAGCCAATCGCAGCCGGCGGAAGCGAAGCTCTCCGCTGCCTCGACCGGATCCAGCGTCGCTCCACAATAAAACGCGGCCGTCATGCGCCTCGGCCCCTCTCCGCCCGCGCGCCGCCTGTCCTCCACAGCCCGGGTGCGAACACACCAGAGGAAGCATGTCCGAGAAGCTACCCTACAAAGTTGGTCAGTGGCGACTCTTAACGGTGCTCACGAGATCGGCTTGTGTCACACATACTCGTGTTCGGTTAGGCTTGCGGAGGAACTTTTGAATATGTTCATATACTACTAGTACTAGTAGGACTACTACTAACCATCCTGCAGCCTTGCTATAGCTCGACTTAAAAAGGTCACAAGAAAATAAACCGTATCTGTTTAAAGCTGTATTGTACAATAGATCAAAGACATGTCTTCGCCGTATCACTCTGGTTGTTTGCCCAGACTGGCTGTTGCTGTTTGCTGTATTCTACCTCAGTTCGTTGATAAATGCACATTCCTCCTTTGGGGTAATAACTGTTCTTACAAACGGAAAAATGATTAGGTCGGTAATATTAGGCGCTAACCGGGATTAGATGGCGAAGCTGACCCCGCCCTCAAGGGCTGCTGGGGTTTGTAGTTCGTTAGCGCGGATCCACGTTGGTCGCGAGCGCCACGAAAACTCCAGTTCCCATGATGCCCTGCGGCTCGAGCGGAGCCAAGCTGCTGCCGTATAACGCTGAGACCGCACGTGGCGTCGCGTGCTGCCATATATGTTATAAACGATTTTACAACATGGTGGCCAAGAAGGGTTTTTTTTGAAATACCAACAAACGTCTCATTATACATTTTAGTTAGTGAGACGTATTTTAATAGTTTGACTCTTTTCGTTGAAACTTGGCCGCCATCTAGTTCCTCTTTTCATTTAGAAGTACCGTTATTCCTTATACTTCTAGATGTTATCGATGCAGAACATTTGCGAGGTGTGTGTGCTTGCTGTTACCGGGTTCGAGGTTTCCGGCCTTCCACATGCTTGGGCAGCCGCCTGTCTGCTGCTTGTGGACATGTTCCAGGCCAAACCTGCTGTTAGGAGTTATAACAGGTGGCTGCTGCTACTAAAGAATAACAGTGGCAGATATTACGTTTATTTGTAATTCACCTGGCCTATTCAACACAAAGGTCGTAGCTTTGTATAGTGTCATGGTTGGTTGTTTAACCTTTTGACCCCAATAATGAGAACGGTCAAGGATAGATTGATAATGTTTCGCTACAATCTGAATTTAAAAAAAAATCTCTTTGCTTATTCCAGTTTACTGTGTTTGTGGAGCATGAAATATATATGTTGTTGGTATCTTTTAGACTAAGGTAGGGTTTGTTTGTTTGTTTTTTTTAAAAATTTAAACACAGTCACATTTAAATAATGTTTATTTATTTATCCCCCCCCCCCATGTGCAGCCGACATCAGCCTGGCTGAATGGGGCCGCAAAGCCATCGACATTGCTGAAAATGAGATGCCCGGGCTGATGAAGATGAGGGAGATGTACGGGCAGTCCAAGCCGCTGAAGGGCGCGCGCATTGCTGGCTGCCTCCACATGACGCTGCAGACCGCAGTGCTCATCGAGACCCTCACCGCCCTCGGGGCCGAGGTAGGAGGTTTTCCTCTAAAATGTTCCATTTTTAACGTTTTTATTTTTTAAACGAGAAAAATAATATTCACAAACGGATGGTGCAGATCCGCTAAGCAGCCCGTGCCCTTGTCTTTACCCTTGTGGTCAAACATTTTCAGGTCCTGTTGAACATTTTGGAGGCCAAACAGCTGTTTGTCATCGCCTCAGCTCAGGCATCACATAGATGGGCGATCTGATTATAAATCACCAATATTCCGTTATTTTTAATTACTAATGTCAGTTAGGGTGCAGACGAGCAGACTTTTGTGGAAAACCTTTGAGGACATTGCACCTTGTGCAAAAAAAAGAAATGTAAAGATAAGCATACCCCCCCCACCAGCCTTGCATAATCAGGACCGTTGAGAGAGTTTTAGTGGCCTGTTTGTTGGGACTTTAGCCCCGACTGTCTGCCAGGTCACACGGCAGAGCGGAAGGTGATTATTGACACGGTGACCACGTCTCCGTGGCGCCTGTTACACGCGTGTATAGGCAGCTGTTAACACATCAGCAGAGTGCTTCTGTGTGGCGCGTTGAAGATTATTGAAGGGGACCAAATACCTGAGAAACGATGGGAAGTAAATTCAGACATAAACCTGACATCCAAAATGTTTTTGTTGCAATAAAAATGTATAGACTGGACATTCTAGTTCATGCAAACGGTAAAAGAGTCGCTCTGAGATCTGTGTTTGCGCTCTTCTGAGCTCAGGTGTCGCTCTTCCTCAGGTCCAGTGGTCCAGCTGCAACATCTTCTCCACCCAGGATCACGCAGCCGCTGCCATCGCCAAGTCCGGTGTTCCAGGTACAGCCGGCCACCGCTGCCTCCAGCGGCGGGGCTGACGGGTGCCCCTTGAGGCGTTGCAGCCCAACTGTCCCTGTTGGAGCTGTGTCACGAGGTGGCAGAGAGCACGGGTGGTGTTCTCCACCGAGGCTCCGCACGTGGACGCCTCGGAACTATTTCACCACCAACATTTCATCCTTCACCACCAAGCGAGAACCTTGCTGAGCGCGTCTGCTTCTGACCTGGGCGTGTCGGTGTTTTGGTTGCTAGTGTATGCGTGGAAAGGAGAGACGGATGAGGAGTACGTGTGGTGCATCGAACAAACCTTGTACTTCAAAGACGGCCAGCCCCTCAACATGATCCTGGACGACGGAGGAGATCTCACCAACCTGGTGCACCAGAAGTACCCCAAGTTACTGGCAGGTCAGTGCTGTCTCTGTCCTCTACTCCTGTTTCTGTCCACTACTCCTGTCTCTGTCCACTACTCATCGTTAGTCTGTCTTTGTCTGTTTTTGTCTCCAGTTTTTAGTCTGTCTCTGTCTCTCGCCTGTCTCTGTCCCAGTCCCAGTCTGTCTCCGTCTCTGTATAAACACAACAGTTGTAGCAGTTTTACTCTGTTGACAGCAAGTTTCCATCCAGTCCTGCTCAATTTGTCTTCCCTCGTCTCCGACTGAAGGTGTTTTTCCTGTGTTGCACCATTTGCAGAGCCAAGCCTGATCACATGTCAAGAATGTGTCGGCTCCATCAAGCTTTAAATGTAAATATCGCTCCCCAGGTTTCCTCTGGGACACCGACCGTCCTCGTCCTCGTCTTCATCAAAGATGGCCAGGAGTGTTTAAAATTGCCGCTCACTGTTTGACGTTTGAGCATACGCACGTTTAAAGCTTGAAAATGTGCCCTTGACCCCTGTCTAATTTCAATTAATTCTAGAAACGGACGGAACAAAGCGTATTTCTGGGCTCCAGGTGTGCTTTATGGAACTCTGCTGATTTGTTGCCGTCCCTCACATGGAAGCGCAGAAGCGTCTGCATCCAAAACCACTTTGGTAACGGGTCTGAATGTGCTTTTCAGGCATTCGCGGGTTATCGGAGGAAACCACGACAGGCGTCCACAATCTGTACAAGAAGATGAAGAAGGGCGAGCTGAAAGTTCCCGCCATCAACGTCAACGACTCCGTCACAAAGGTAGCGCCCCCGTTTCGCCGCTCACGCGCAGGAAGTCGGGATTCGTGACGTCGGAGCTCACGTATGTGGCGTTTGTGTGTTGCAGAGTAAGTTTGACAACCTTTATGGCTGCAGGGAGAGCCTGATCGACGGGATCAAGCGAGCCACAGACGTGATGATCGCCGGTAAAGTGGCGGTGGTGGCCGGTTACGGTGACGTGGGCAAAGGCTGCGTCCAGGCCCTGCGAGGGTTCGGAGCTCGCGTCATCGTCACGGAGATCGATCCCATCAATGCCCTCCAGGCTGCCATGGAGGGTAAGTGATGTCAGAAGGCTCCTCAGATAAATGACTTTGATCCTTGCTGCTTATTTGCTGTGTTTGGAAGTCCAGGAAGAACTAAGGGGCCTCGGGAGAGCTGGATCTTACCTTTGACCTGGACCTGGAGAATCTGTAGGCTTTGTTTAAATCGGAGGTGGACAAACTGAGGCCCGGGGGCCTCATGTGGCTCGATGAACTATCTAATCTGGCCCCGCAGAGCTTTTACAGCCATTTCTCTAGAAGCCAAAGGGAGAGGGTTGTCAGCTTGGTCGGTTGGAAAATGGTTCAGACCCCCCCTTCAGCTAGCATGCTAACCCGTCCCCTCAAGAAGGCGGGGCCAAACATCATTTGGAGCTTGATTATCCATCTCTAGTTGGACCCATTTACAGGCTCTTCTGCATGTTTTCTCAGTCAGTCGTCCGTCCAGCAGGATTTTTAGCTAACCTCTGATCCTCATGTGGAAGGTTAGCTTCCTGCACCACCTGATCAGCCTCTTCATCAAGCTCTAAAACCGAACGTGGCCCCTCAGGCTGAATAATTGCCCACCTTTGAGCTAAACCGATGCCCCTGACATAAATATTCTGATACTTTAGCACTTGAGCTGCTTCTTCGGTTCTTTGGAGTCCACTCAGGTGCTTGTCTGTGGCCTTCAGGTCGGTACGGCGCCTCACCACCGCTAGCCGTTTGATCAAGAGGACAAAAAGAAGACACTGCCTAGAGAGCTCCCTGAGCTCCTGGCGTGCACGTGCCAGAAAGCCCCACTTTGAAATCTTAGTGTTATGACAGAGAGGCCGGACAGGAGCCTGAAAGCTCACCTGGAGTTTACAAAATGGATGAAAACAGATGGAGCTTCTTGGCTTTGATCAGGGTCGGGGGCGTTTGTGCGCCTGGGTTTCTGTTGATGCTGGCTGGGAAAGGTCCGTTTTTACTCCGTCTGACTGCTCGTAAACGCTCTACAACACAACCCATAGCCAGAAACCTGCTAGCCAACGGATCCAGTTTGTTTTCAGAGTCTTTATTGTACCCATAATTCAGAAGCACAAAGCAAACAGACGTCGGTTGCTTTCAAGTTGGCAGCGCGCTGCTTTGCTAGGGTGGTCCAAGCCAGTGCAGATGAGCTTGTTGGTGGTGCACGCTGGCAGAGGGCAGCGTGGTGAGATAGTTATGGCGTAGCACGCACGCGGGTCAATCACAGGCCCTCGTCTTGTGTGCGTTGGCCAGTCGCCGATATTACAATCGGCGACATTGCCATGGCAACCGCACCTTGTTTACATCTCATTTTGCATGGATTGGCTGCAGGCTTTGGCTAGGATACTATGCTATGGCTACATGTGAATAAAATGGCTAATCTACGGTTACTGCGAACATGGAAACGAATCGGGATTGACAAATATAGTAATATTCGTGACTAGACCAGCAAACGCCGTCCTCTGGTGATTCTCGCTCCCTTTGGCCATTTTATCGTCCTTCCTGGCTTCTGGGAGCGGATCGGTGGGCTTGGTTTCAGAGCGGGGAGTTTGTCAGTGGCTAAGTCCCGCCGGTCTGTTGTCGCCTAGGTTACGAGGTCACCACCATGGATGAGGCGTGCAAGGAAGGAAACATCTTTGTCACCACCACCGGCTGCGAGGACATCATCCTGGGACAGTACGTCCGTCCCGGACGAGCAGGTTGGCGCCGCTAAACGCCAGCAGGAGAAGCTGACCTGAGCTTTCTCTCTGCAGCCACTTTGAGGCCATGAAGGACGACGCCATCGTCTGCAACATCGGACACTTTGACTGCGAAATTGACGTGAGCTGGCTAGACAAGAACGCAGAGAAGGTCAACATCAAGCCCCAGGTAGGAAACCTCTAGTCTGCCTTCATCCAACCGTCGGGGCGGTTGGGTGACGCTCCAGCTGATCCCCCTCTGCGTAGGTTGACCGCTATCTGCTGAAAAACGGACGGCACATCATCATCCTGGCCGAGGGCCGCCTGGTCAACCTGGGCTGTGCCATGGGACACCCGTCCTTCGTCATGAGCAACTCCTTCACCAATCAGGTTCGGCCAGGCGACGCCCCCTGAGAGAAGGAACCCGGGAGGTTGGGTTCTGGTCAGCTGACCCGCTCTCGCTCCCCACAGGTTCTGGCTCAGATTGAGTTGTGGACAAACACGGACAAATACCCTGTCGGAGTCTACTTCCTGCCCAAAAAGGTGGGAAACTCATTCGTGTTGTATGTATGTCAAGTAGCATATGTGCAGTCCAAATTCTACAGCACTCGCTAAGCTAAGAGCGATGAAGCCAGGTTGCAATAAAGAAGGCGTAGACCAGGGGTGGGCAGAGATCAGAGAAGGTTGAGCCGGTAAGCTGGTCCAACTAGAGATGGATGATGAAGCTTCAAATTGGTTCCACCTTCTTGAGAGGACGTGATTGTAAAGAATCTGTGGGCCGGATTCAACAGTTCATCGGACCGCGCGTGGCCCCCGGGCCTCAGTTTGACCACCTCAGACGTAGAATAGCTGCGATGCTTTATGTCATAAAGTGATGCAAACCTTTGGAGACGTTTACAGATCAGGACCCTCCAGGCTCGCGGGAGGACGGCTGCTTGTCTAATCTGCGTTTTCAGCGGTAGATTGTGTGTGGTCTCACTCGTTTCTCCTCCTTTTAGCTGGACGAGCAGGTGGCTGCCGCCCATCTGGACAAACTCGGGGTGAAGCTGACCAAGCTGACGGACAAGCAGGCCAAATACTTGGGCCTCCCCACCGAGGGGCCCTTCAAACCTGACCATTACCGCTACTGAGAGCCTTCCCCCAACGCCAGAGGAGAGAGACGTTTCTTTGGAGCGCTGGTGGAAAGGATGCTTTGCTGTTGCCGTCGTCAAGCCTTCCGGATGTGCGCAGAAGTCGGACAGATCCGGTTCTCTCAGCCTTCTCCCGCTGGTCCCTACTACTGAAACATCAGGTCCTACTGCTGAGGAATTCCTACTGTCATTCGCGCTTTTATGAAATAAAAATCCGTACCATATTGGCATGTGTGCTTCTTGCTAGCCAGCCTGCTCCTCCTTTAGCGTGTTGAACCTCAACTGGCTGCAGGCGGTCGTGCTGGTGTTGCTTAGCGCTGGGAGACCGGCCTGATTCCGTAGCCGTGTCCAACCCTTTCTTTTTGGAGAACTGTTTTTTAAAAAATCCTAATAGAATTTAAACATCAAGGACGTCCTGAAAGTGCCAGCGGCACTGGGACCAGGCGCAGCTAACGTAATAAAGAAATCAGCCGCTTTCAGTCCAGATGAGTTTACAGAAAAAGCAGCAGAGCATGTGGGGCTCTAATGGAGGCCAGTTGGAGCTGGTCCTCATTCAGGCCTTCCCCCTCAGAGAACATCTGGTCCAGGAGGGAGTCTAGGTGGTCCACCTCAGCCTGGTGCCCCCTGCCCTCCGGGTCAAGGGCACGCCGGCGCCGCCCTGGAAAAGGGCCCCTGCTCCGGCCGTGCCTGCGCTCCACGCGTGCACGTGCGACAGCGGTGAACCTGCTGATCTCCGGGTCCAGTCGGAACCGGTTTGGAGGGTCCGGTGGAGACCAGACAGAGCTGGTGGCAGCGCTTCCATCTACGCTGACCCACTTAGACCAGATCCCCTCTAAACGGTCATTTAGGTGTTTTACTAACCTTCCAAGTCTCATTTGCAACATTTTTAATATTTATATTCAAACAACCATTTAACTGTCTTTCTATAAATTCTTCACTTAAATTCTTTACATAATATTGATGTAATAAAGTCTTTTCCAGGATGAATAAACATGCTGAGGAGCTGCCAGCGTCCTGTAAACACGTGAACACGTAGATCATCCACGCCGGCTCAGCGTTTAGTCGATGATTAGCAAACTTCCAGATGAGCAGGATCAACAGGCTGCCAAGCAGTTTCTGCAGATTCCATCAAATATACAGCAAATACAGCAGATGAGTGAGCACAAAAACCCTCTGCAAATATTTGCTGTAATTTAGAAACAAATATTGTTTGCGTTTTTGTTTGGAGGTTAAATAGATTTGTTTTAAATTTTAAATGATTTCTTTTTTGTTTAAAACCAGCAGGTCGCACACACAAGCAAAGACAGCCACACAACAAAGAACACGAACCTTTTTAAAGTCGAAATCAAGCCAAACACCCTTGACCTGCAACATTTTAGTGCTTTTGACTTTTGACACAGCTGTCAGATGCTAGTTTTCGTTCCCTTTTTTCCCCTCTGTTGCCACATCTCCCAGTATTCGCTTCCTGATGGGTTAGAAAAGCCAGACTTATTTGAACTCTGATCAGTTCTGTCAGAGCAAGGCTGGATTTCTTCTGTACTTGTTCCTGGTTTCTGAAAAACGCACGTTGTGATGTTTTTTACTGCTGAACAGGAAGAAACCGTGAGAGAAGCAGAGAAGATAATGCAAACGATCAGCCTGTCAGACGCGTCCATATTTACATCCTGGTAGTAAATATTAGTAGTTTATGTCATGACAGTCGCGTTTTCACGCCTCAGAGGATTGAATGAGCTACCGTTAGTTCTTGTTTTAAGCGTAAAACCAGCAGCAGGTGATGATCATGGTAAAAGGCTTATAAAAACATCGGAACACAGCTATCCAGAGCAGTGATTTATCCTCCTGCTGAGGGAAAAGTGGTGGAAGAATCACTCCTCCAGCCTCCTCCAGGCTCCTCCAGCCTCCTCCAGGCTCCTCTGGCGTCACAAGCTTTGCACATCTGCATTTGGGGTTTTCTCCTCTGCTTATTTCCCCCGACAGAGAAGACCTCCTCCGGGCTCTCGTCTCGGCTGGCTGCTGTGGGTTCCTCTTTCCTGTCGTCGGGGTGGTGTTGTGATGGTCATGTGACTGGGCCCCTCAGCTGTGAGAAACACAGTTGTGATGATTTTGCCTTTAACTTTGAGAATTGGTCACATCTGGCCTCTGCTGCAGTCGTGGGAACCTTCTGGAACCTTCTCGCCCATCTGCTTGACCTCTCCTCAGGTCTGGGGACGGAACTGGTCAACTGGTCCAAACGTCCTCCATCTGTGGTTGAGTCCACTGTCCTCACAGGACGTCCAGCGTGTTTCATGCTACCTCAGGCTCAAGGAGGTGTTTGGAAATGCACAGGACGGCCAGCTGGGAGACATTATATCCACTAGTTTGTCTTCTTACATCATGTCCGTAATTGAATTCTCTACAGATGCACTTTGGATTTTAAAAAAGTTTTTTTTTTCCTTTCCTTTTGGTCAAATTAAGATAAAATAAAAAAAATAAACAATAGAAAAGGAAAATTGCCTGCAGCAAAAGCTCTGGCCGTGGAGACTGGAGGATCGTCGCTAACGGGCTAATTCTTTTCCAGGATGCTGTTTTCCTTTTTTCACTTTAAAACTGTACAAAACCAAAATGATTGTCTGATATTGTTGAAAATTTAGAAATTAAAATGGATATTGATTGCTTGCTCTTTGTCGTTCTTTGTCAACTCTTCTCGCAATTTACAGACCAAACTCCAAAGTCGGAATAAAGCCTTTCGCGGGTGCTGAAGCTGATGCTAATCAGCGTCGTTAGCTGGTGTGAGGTGTCGCACAACCCGATTTCAGCTGGTCTCATCTGCGTCTTAAGGTTACAACAATATTAACTGTGTTTGATATTTTTCTATATACAATACTTTGATACTACTACGATACTTTTTTCTTCTGGATAAAAAGATAAGTAAATAAATTTGTCTTGTTGCCAGAAAGATGATGTCACCTTAAAAGAAAAAAAACAATCAGTGTCTTTGCACCTCTTTCTCCTCCATTTTTCTCTGCTCAAAAATATGGTTGTTGGGAATTTCCGAGAGGTCCACGATGGGAAATAATCAGAGAGAGTCTAGTTGTAGGGAGTCAGATGATGGTGTTTGGGAGGCTTTAGCCGAGGTATGACTTATTGTGATAGAAACAATCCAAGTTGTTAAGTTAACGAACACCTGAGCTCCTCTCCTCAGAGGAGGAAGGTCCAGAACACGTCATGGCCAGCTGAGCCTGCTGGTCCAGTCAGGCTGAAGCTCGGGGTGCTTTTAGCGAAGAACGCAGCCGAAACTCACAAAGCTGATGGAGTCGGGACATTCAAAGGCCGCCGGTCAGAGGCGGCGCAGCGTCCCGCACATGCTGATCAACGACAGACGATGAGGAAGGACAGGGAGGACACGTACTCAGAGAGGTACGCATGGCAGCAATCAGCACACAGCGAAGCTCCTGAGGGGATGGCAGCAACAGCATGTGCATGTGTGTGTACTCCAAACAATGACCGTTTTTCAGGCAACAACAAAAACATTATCCAATA
Organism: Tetraodon nigroviridis; assembly: GCA_000180735.1. Taxonomy (NCBI): domain Eukaryota; kingdom Metazoa; phylum Chordata; class Actinopteri; order Tetraodontiformes; family Tetraodontidae; genus Tetraodon; species Tetraodon nigroviridis. The sequence continues at coordinate 258,324 of CAAE01013964.1, read as the reverse complement.
AATGTGTCAGAATGAATGACCGGAGAGATGGATGGTGGTGGAATCCTGCTAGAGAGTTCTGCTGGAACCAGAGGATGATGGAGGGACAAACGCCTGAGTCGCTCAGTCATCAGAGCACCATTATTTAACCCAGATTACGAGGACATCTCATAACGAATGCCGTCATAAATTATTGAAGAATATACTGTATATACAAATGTACAAACTACCCAGAGGAGTTTGTTGGGAGCTGCGGTAAAAGGGTTTCACCAGGTCTTTGCAGCCAAAACGAGGCTAAAAATGAAAAACAACCTACAAACAAAACCTCTGAAAACTGGAATCCGATTGAGGTGCAGGAACATCACAACACTAACCCTCAACCACATCTGCAACTTGGCTTTTCAGGTAAAAAACCGCTTTCAGTACCAATGATCAAAAAAACAAGTTATAAAAGTATGGTTGCTGTTATAGAAGAAAAGGACAACAGTTTGTGCTAACAGGTGACAATAAATCAGAGCACGTGGACATTGCCTGCAGAGCTGCACCAACTAGGGCCAAAGTTGTTCATAGTTTATATCAATGACAAAAGAGTGTAAAAATATGTGTTTGCTGACAACACTGATTCTTTCTACAGCAGATTTTCATAACAGAAACAGGCAAATTAAAACTGTGATTTGATTGAAATAAATGATCATTAACTTTGAGCCAAACAAAAACAATGTAGCGTATTTAGCTGTTCCGAGGTCTCTACAGCTCGTATTGGAGCTGTATCGGCTTGTTCTCTTTGGCTCTTTTGTCGAGACAGATATTGCGTGAAGTTTGTGAATCCACTTTTGGATCCCGCATTTATTGGTCCTTAGGGTTAGGGTTAGGGTTAGGATGTTGCCGGAGCCCAGCATCTGGAGGAGCTACTGTTACATGTCCACGCGGGGGTCTTTGTGCAACATAAATGATCTTATTCTGTGGAAATAACAAACAGTGCCATCAGTCAGCCATCTGGTCGGCAACGCTCGCGCTCTCCGACCTCTACTTCTACTCGAGAACAACGTCTCGTCCCGATCGCTCGACCACACAGCGCCCCCACTGACCAGGGGCACAACCAGAACGAATCACCACCAGGGGTCATGAAACAACACCAGAACAACAGCACACAAAACACTCTCACAGTCCAGTTATGTGGAATTCCAAATCCCGTACGGGGGCAAGAAAATTCTTTTAATATACTCTCTCACAATGCCACACTACGCCAACGGGACCGCCGGCCACCGGAGTCTGGCCAGCCAGGATCCGAAAAACAGTGTTCCTGTCATCAAAGTCTTCGGGTCACAAGTTGATGCGAAGCCGGTGGTTGTCAACCTCCCGAGGACGTTTGTCCCCCAGTGACGGGAGTCCGGAACTAGATTCCACGGCAATATCTACAGAGAGACGGAGTGAGTGAAAGTGCAGTACACAAATAAAAGAGAGTTACCCTGCACCCTCGCCGGGGAGGAAGCAGAGGCGAGACACACCCGCCCCGTGGGGTAGAAGCTTGGTGTGCACCTCCCTGGCGGACAGCGATTGAAGTTAGAGGCGTGCAGAAGACCTGATTTTAGTGCGCTCACCAGGAGTTTTTGAGATAATCAGGTGATACAAATTTACATATAAAATACACACGCGCACACATATATAAACATTAGTATATATATATTAATATAATAAGGGGAAGGAACAGTCAAAGCCGTATGAAGAACCACATTGTTGTAAATATATGGAACAAAAGTATCCGAAATCCACTGAATACTTAGAACGTTGGTTACTAAATTTGATTGGAATGGTCGATTGGATAGACACACGGTGGTGCAGCGGTTAGCGCTGTTGCCTCACAGCAAGAAGGTCGTTGGTTCGCTTCCAGCTGCTGCCGGCCTTTCTGTGCGGAGTTTGCATGTTCTCCCTGTGTGTGCGTGGGTTCCCACCGGGTACTCCGGCTTCCTCCCACAGTCCAAAAACATGCCAGGTTAATTGGAGACTCTGAATTGTCCATAGAGGGTGAATGTGTGAGTGAATGGTGTGTGTGCCCTGCGATGGACTGGCGACCTGTCCAGGGTGGATCCCTGCCTTCGCCCTAAGAGAGCTGGAGATAGGCACCAGCAGACCCCCGCCACACCACTGGGTATGAAAGCGGGTAGGATGATGGATGGATGGATTGGATAGACCTCGAACTCTCGTGGCCCTGAAAGACAAAATTACGCAACATTGCAATGGTAAAAAGGCAGAGAATTGATTTGTGGATAAAAGAAGCACAACACAGAAGGGCTAAATTCAATCAAAGAAAGGATAACAAAGAAACCGGTAACAATAGTCTCTACCCGTCTCTGACTGCATATGTGCGACCAGAAGACAATGAGACAGTGACAATGAGAGGGTGAGGTCACGGCGCCATGAGCCCGAACACCCCCCTCCATATGACGAGCAAGATGGAGGTGGACTGTCAGGTCAGGCTTCAGTTCCGACGGCCCCTCCCGCAGAAGCTAGGGGGAGACCGTTGACTAGGTCTAGAAGGAAAAAATTAAGAGACTTAGATGAGGACAAAAAGGAAGAAAAGAGAGAAACTGGTCTGTTCCCTATGATTGAAGTAGCTAATCCAAACAGTGGCCTTCCAGGTCAGCAGGCAACCATGTTAGTGTACAGAACTTGGACTCCGGAAGACTGTAAGAAGGCTTGTTCGGAGATCCTGAAACCAGATGTAGATGTGAACGGGTGCATCGGGGGAATCCAAGATTTAGTGAGGAGTTATCGCACAAATGGTACAGAAACTCAACAAGTTTTGATGGCGGTCACTGGACCCAAACGGTCTGTGGTGAGAGGAAATTGGACACCCGTAGACCAGAACACAGGACTCCCCTGGGCACCAGACAGTAGTGAACTCAGGGGACAGTTAGAAGGAGTGTTTCAGAGAATGAGAGGAAGGTTTACTGTCAGGGCTGATTATAGCGCCATCAGTAGGTGTAGACAGAAAGATGGGGAATTATATGAGGAATACGCAAATAGGATGAAAATCGTCTTTCGGGAGAGAAGTGGCATTCCATATTCTGACGAAGATGATGGGTCATATCAGCAACAACTGAAGGTAGCCCTTCACAACGGGACTAGCCCTGGAATAAAGGCGTTTGTTGAAAAACACATGGTTGACTTCCCCACGGCGTCGGTGTCCCAAGATGAAGATTATGCGTTGCACGGTGAAAAGCAGAAAAAGACAAGAGAAGGGAAAGTAGGAGAATTGTTTTATGCTGATGATGTGTGTTATCAAGATCAGGGACACAGAGGCAGAGGTAGAGGCCGTGGCAGAGAAGACAGTTGTTACTATGGTCACAAGCCAGGACATTGGGCAAGAGATTGTAGGAAAAGGAAGCAGGATGAGCAGAAAGCACGTGGTGGACCAGCAGGGCTGAACACAAGGTCAGCTCAGTGGCGCAATGACTAGAAGAAGAAGTGGAACTGAATTTGGAAGAAGTAGATGTAGATCCATAAACGGGAAGGAAGTGATTTTCTTGGTAGATACAGTTGCAGGAAAAACAGTAGCGAAGGAGAAGTTAGACTTACAGCCCTCCAGCAAAACCATCGTAGTGGGATCAGCTAACAGACAGGTGAATAAGGCAGCGTTGTCAGAACCAGTAGAAGTGGTGGATAGACGTACGGGATTGAGTGTGCTCACTCAGGTTGTGTTATCTCCAGAGTGCCCTGGGAATCTGTTAGGAAGAGATTTAATAGCTGCATTGAAACTGAGTATAAAGCCTGGAAAGGAAGGAAATTTGGAGGTAGAAAGAGAGACTCACCTTTTGGTGATTGAAGGTCAGGAGGTGATTCCTTACTGGACGTTGGATTTGATACTGGAAAAAGGACCTACGGATTTTTAAAACAGCTGAAGGCAAAAGTGGACCTGAAGCTAAGCTCAGGAGCACAATGGCACGATCCAGAGACCCTAGATGTGACCATGAAGTTTGGGGCAGAAGAATCTCTGACAGAGTGTGGTTATAATGTGGGTGGTATGTTCCTGTGGGCAACAGATGAAAGAGAAGGAAACCATTCTAACTATGAAGACGAATTCTCACACCTTAACCCTGTAGAGACTGTAGCAGCATTGGACGTGTGTGTGCATGAACAAACTGCCCTGTGCACGATAGGATGCATGAGGAAAGAGCTCCAGAGACTGTTTAGAGTCACAGGCACAGTCCCTCACATGTCCATAGCGAAACAGCCAGGAAAGGAATGGTTCCGTTTGGGGGTGATGGCCAGGAAGTGGACAGAGTTAACATTTGTGGAGACATCGGATGGGACAGCTTATAACAGCTCAGAGGGAGTGTGGAAAATCAGTCTGAGATACAGACTAAAGATGAAGCCGGCGAAACCTCTGTGTGTGCAAACGTCTGCGTGACAGATTCTCTCACTGACGGAAGAAGAGGAAGACAGACTATCTTCCCTTCCTCCCACATTGTGGTCTACAGGACCATCGGATGTGGGGCCAATAAAAGAAGCTGTACCTGTGCAGGTGAAAGCTAAATCTGACTATAGGCCTTTTCAGAGACAATATCCTCTTAAGCCTGATGCACAGGAGGGGATGAAGCCGGTGTTTGAGGCATTGTTGAGAGCAAAAATACTAGTGCCATGCCCTGACTCACCCGTGAACACACCCTTGTTTCCTGTGAGGAAGGCGTCGCCGTCTGTGGGTGGCGCATGGTGCAAGACCTAAAGGCAGTAAACGCAGCTGTGGTGCCGGGGTCGCCCCTAGTGGCTGACCCACACACACTCTTCAATGATCTGAGTCCTGATCATCAATGGTTTACAGCCATAGACATTAGTCATGCTTTCTTTTCAGTACCTGTGCATTCAGACAGTCAATTTTGGTTTGCTGAGGAAAAGATATACGTGGACGCGCCTTCCACAAGGCTATTGTGAAAGTCCCACTAGATTTTCGCAAATCATGATTTCCTGCCTCTCTAAATTTATCACCCCAAGAGGAAGTGAGCTTATGGTTTATGTAGATGACATCTTGTTAAGTTCTAAAACAGAAGAAGATTGCTGGGAAGATACATTAGCATTGTTAGCATACTTGGCTGAAACAGGACACAAAGTGAGCAAACAAACTACAGCTGGTTCAAAGGGAAGTGATCTACTTGGGACACGGAGCGTCACAAGCAGGGAAAGTGATATTGGTGGACAGGAAACCAGCAGTGTTGCAGGCCCCAAAACCGCTGACAAAGAAGCAAATGATGTCTTTTCTGGGTCTAGCTAATTTCTGTAGAATGCGGATTCTTGGTTATGCTGAGCTAACACAGCCGTTACAGAGTCTGATGTATGAAACACAGATGTCAATGACGGACAGGCTGCAGGGGAACGCAGAAGCTGCATTTGAGGAGGTTAAACGGGCTCTAGTAGGAGCAGGAGTGTTGAGCCCGCCCGGTTACAGTAAACCCTTTGAACAAACTGTAGATTGCAGAAATGAGTTTATGACCTCTGTGCTGATGCGGAGACATGGAAGTAAGCTAAAACCTAAAACCACCACGAGCAGTGGTGGCAGCGTCTTATCACCGGCGAGACATCTCTCATGTATGGCTGTCCTACTGTCTCAGCCTAATCTGACGATTAAAAGTTGTGCAACACTGAACCCAGCCACACTTTTACCAGCCGAGGCAGATGGGGAGCCTCACTCATGCTTGGACCGAGTAGAGGCACAAACACTCCCCAGGCCCGATCTGAAAGACCACGCATTAACAGGCGGAGTGGTTTATTTCAGAGACGGGTCATCAAAAAAGGATGAATTTGGGAAAACAAGAAGAGGGTATGCAGTAGTCACACTGACAGATGTGGTGGAGGCTAAAGCCTTGCCATCCACATACTCGGCTCAGGCAGCAGAGTTAGTAGCGCTAACACGCGCCTGCGAGCTGTGCAAAGGGAGAAGAGTCACCATTTATACAGACAGTCAGTACGCATACTCCACTTTGTTTGTTTTTGCTAATCAGTGGAAACATAGAGGCATGACGACCTCTACAGGAAAGCGAGTGATGCATGCAGAACTGCTAACGCAACTGCTGGAAGCAATGAAACTCCCTCAGGAAGTGGCTGTGTAACCGATGACCCGATGTAACCTCTGAGTGTAAATGGGCAATTGAATGAAATGGTGTTGTGCGGGAAAATGGTAACAAGACCGTAACAACTGAAATGAGAAAATAGATTTTTTCAATAAAAGAGGAGAGCACGCGCGCAGACTTCAGAGCGAGCAGAGGAAGCGCCCTGAGTGAACCGCTGCCGTCTCTCCCCTCAAGGCCTCTGGTTCTCTTTGACTCTTTTGTGGAGACAGATATTGAGTGAAGTTTGTGAATCCACGTTTGGATCCCACAGCGGTTCAAAGCGAGGACAAAGATAAATGTTGAAAACACAAGGTCAGTGTAGGTCAAAGTGTGGTGGGACTTTTTTGATTCTGCTGGTGTTTCCAGAAAGCAGAAAGAGGCAACCTTCACCAGAACAGGCGCTATAAAAATAAAATTGTGTTCTGAGGCTGGGTAGGAAGTGGCAATCTTGCCCTGTTGCAAGAGCTTTCAGGATGCTGTGACCCAGCTCTGGTGGGCCAGTGGGCCACCTCCTGTGGGGCCAAATGCTGGGTTTTGTTGGGCGATCAACCTCTTTGACGGGGGTCTGGTGAGTTGAATCAGTGGGTGACAACAAGGTTAGGGGCAACATGGTTTGGTGGGGTGAATCTGAGCTGAGGAAGGCAGAAGGATGACGAGCGGGAGCAGCTCGGACGAGTGCTTCCCCCGTGCAGAGCTCCTCTCTAGCCAGCCAGAAGAGGTTTGCTCCTTGGCGTAAAAGGAAAGCACGAAAAGACAGAAAAGTAGTGGATTTCATCTGGGGGGTTACCTCTAGCCTGAAGACCAGTCTGACTGTTGACACAAAGCCCTCTGAAAGGCTAGACGTTTGTGCTACCAGCCTTCACTCTGACGTCCCTGTGGGTCGATGTCCCTCGCAGACAGAGACAGTTTTCCCCTGATTGCCACTTCTCTCGTAAGCCAAATGATCTTCCGCTCTAAAAGCAGATGATGTAATCCTGACTTCCAGGCTGTATTCAGACGATGGTGGTGACCAACCCAGCTGAGGACGCTCAGCTGGGTTTGGCTTTGAAAGCAGAGGAAGAGGAGCTGCCCCGCCACGCTTGTCCTGACACCCCCATGACCTTCAATGTTCCTTCTTGCTCATTTAAGTGAACTTGGCACGGTTAAAAGGAAACTGACTCGCGATCACGCTAAAACACTTCCATGCAGGTGTTATTATACTTTCAGACTGGACTACTGCAATTCCAAAAAATACCTGTAAACCCACCAAGCCCTTGGGGGCCAGGGTTAGGGGTTTAGGAGCCTCTAGCTCTAGATTCAGCTCCCTGAAGCGGGCTACCTCCTTACGTTCGAAATTAGACGTTCAACATTCCTCCTTGAGGAAAGTAGAGCACAGGTTTCGCAGAATGAATTGAGGTTTTGAAGCTGATGAGGGGAGGAGAAGGCCTCCGGCGAGAACGGGGGCCTTGCTGAGAGGAGCGAGCAGCGGTGGGAGGAGGTACCACAGTTTGCTTGGTGACTCAGGGAACCAAATGGCTTCCAGAGATGTTGACAGCAGGACGTTACGACCGGAACCTTAAACCCGAACACGGCAGGTAACACATGTCAGAAAGCCTCTAGGGCGGGAGAGACCTGGAGGACCTTAGCACGAGTTAATGGTCCAATCTGGCGAGGAGCAAGACTCGTGTCAGGGTCTTTACGCTGGGCCTAATGAGCTGATGAGATGCAGGTGTGGAGGGGGAGTGTGGAGCCCAACCAGGCTGCAGCTGCACCCATGCAGCAGCATCAGCGGCATACAGGCAGGACGCTCTCGGCCTTGTTGAGGAATAAAAACAGCTCATATGTGGGGTGAGCCGACAGTTCGAGGTCACTGTTTGAGGTCGGGCAGGACTGCTCAACGTTTGAGGCAATTTTAGGCAAAAAAAGATGTCTCCCTGCAAATCACGTTCAAAAGTCACCCAGACATTCCCCCCCCTTGATATTAACACATAATAAATAGTCTTGAGCCTCTTCCAGTTCAGAGCCAAGCTAAATACATCCCACGCGAAGGCCAACCCTTCGAACGGGCAGCTTCCTCCGGCTGTAGCTGATACAGCAACAGTAAACAAGCACGCTAGATTACCGCGATTATCCTAGCAAAACAGGCTGTCCTGGGGAGTCTATCTGCCTCCCGGGCAGGCGGGTCTTAGCCTGATTACGTCTTGCTTGCTCTGGATTCCTTCTTGGGTGCTCAAACTTCCTCCCACAGTCGAAAGGCTGTAAAACATGTTTTGTTTCCTGAGTTACGGCAGGAAATCATCTCCATACACCCACAGCTGTTTTTTGTCACCAAGCAAACACCCAGATTATCAGAGATGATCGGCCTCTGTGTGCAGAGCGCCTCCGAACACGCTCACCATGTTTCTGTTCTGGAGCTTTTTTACCTCAAGATTCTGCTGAACACAGGAAATGTAAAAAACAAAACAAGAAACGTCAACTTGCTCAATGTTTTTCCTTTGAGTTGAACGTCCCCATCTCCTCCAAGCATTTATAGACCACTCAAACGTGACGCAGCTCGAAAATTTGTTTGAAAATCAGCAAGTACGAGTACGAACCACCGGGCGTTTTCAGCGCTCCCAAACCAGGGCCGCCGCACCTGGGTTCAGTCGTCAGAATTTGCCTTCATTAAAGTTGCAAATTTGGGGAAAAGATAGAAAACAAACCTCAAGAAAAGCCTCTGGTGGTAAAATCTTTTCAGATAAATGGACAAAAGTATAAAGTCACACCGTCTTTCACTGCACAAAAAACAGGCTCCTTCTCAGAAATGAGCACTTTCAATTCCCAAGTCTCTTAAAATATGTTTTTTCCTGTGTTTTACATCTAAATGCAGAGTGGCCCAGCTTCAGACAAGCATACGCTCCCATCATTTGTTACATGTAGCCTATAGGCGACTTAAATGATACGTACAAGCAGAAATCTGGCCTAATTTAACCAGGCAGCCCAGAGTCCAGCTTAGTCCAATAACACTGGTGAAATATTTATGTTAATTAGCAAATAAGACTGTTCAGCTTTATCAAATCATTCTTGAGCTTATTTTGGAGACGATGATGCAGCCTTTATACACTTGGTCTTGTTTTTACGGGTTCAAACCTTTTGTCGTTCTTTTGGCTGTAATTTGGCGCAGGCGGAGGGCAGGATGTGAGCTGCAGCACACTCGCGTTCCAGGCTTCGCCCAACAATCAGCATCTTTTTCAAATCAATTTTTGACGAAAACAATCATGAAACTGACCATTTTAAAAGCCCAATAAACAAGGAAGTAGAGCGTGAAGCCTAAGAGGCGGATCTCGTGTACAGCTGATGTAAAATGACCTTAAACGGGTTAATTTTATCTGGAATGTGACCCGGCAGGTCTGTACCAGGTCTGGCATAGACCACACCATCCCAGCGTTAACCGCTGGAGGAATTTGCTCCCTTTGCTTTTTTTCCTTTGCAGCAGAGATAATAAATTAGATTTCTTTGATTTTGGTGAATATCCTCCAATCGCGACCAGGAGGGACAATAAACCAGAGCCAACACGCTGTCGGCGCTAAAGTCTGAAGAGAAAACAAACAAAAACAACCCCCAACATTTAGAGGGCTATTACCTTTGTGCCATCAAGTTTTGGAGTAGAAACACATTTTTAATTTTAATTTTTTAACATTTTAATCAGGTTCTGAATCTACAAATGTTCTCTTTTAAATTTTAATGTAAATTTTCTGCATTTGCGCTTTTTAACTTGAGTTGGGTGGAAACATTTTGAAACCTTTTTTATATGTTGGTAGCCACTAATTAAAGGTTCAGGCCTTGAAGAAAAAGGAGTTTCTGGTTCTGTGCGAGTTAAAGACGGCAAACGGACTCCAGCCAGCTGGTTCCATCCGTCTTCTGGTTTCGTTTTAAATGATCAGAATTATCCAAGTTTGCAGATGATTCAACAGGCTGACAATTCAAACGTCTGAGTAATGGAGACAAATGAGTTTATAAAGAGGAGTCTGCTGCCTCATCCTCTGAAAATTAATGTTTACGCATATAAATGATTTCTTTACACAAAAGAGAGACGAAGCCAAAAGAACCGGCTTGACTGAAGAGTCTTTTTTTTTTTTTTCTTTTTTTTTCCCTCCAAAGGACCTTCAAAATAACTGAGTGTCTTTGGAGATCAAACAGGTAAAAAGGATCTGAGGCCCATATCAGAAACACATTTTTCTGTCCATCTTTTATAATTTGACCTTTCCCATCCCCCCTTTCACTGCGCTGGTCCCGCCTCCAGCCCCAACCTCTCGCTACGTTTTCATTACCAGCAGCAGGAGCAGGTACGGCTTCTTAAGGAGGGATAAAAGCAGCAAGAGAGGGGGATAAAGCGAGATTTAACTTTTAAAAAAGAGCTAAAAAAAACAACCGCGAGAGAGGGAGTTAAACAGAGAGTAGCAAACCGAGCCAAGAGACATGATGAAAGCTGCTGAGGGGCAGTGAAGGAGGCAGGCCAGGAGACAGGAGCGGTCATTCGCTGACCCCGAGAAGAACCAAAACCAAAAAAAAAGAAAGAGAACAAAACCAACCCAACAACCCAACCAACGGCAAACGGATACAGAGAGGCAGAAGAAGAGCAGAGTGGCGCGGCGAAGTCACCGGACGACCGACAGCTGGCTCCCTCCAGGTAAGAGAGGTGACCCCGCACGCTGACTTTGACCTTTCGGCCGCCGACGAACGTGCACGAGGAGGCGCGACAGCATCTCAGGCTCCGCGTACGCGTGGACACGGAGGAAAAGGCGCCTCGCTCACGTCCTTCTGCTCCTCTGCCCGACTGGAACGTTTCAGAGCTAGCGTCCTCCAGCGTTCCCAAACCTGAGCGGCGGAGTTCAGGGAACAGTCTGCGAGCGTGAATCGGAGCCCTTCGCTCTCTCCTCCGACGGCCAGGCTCATACCTGCGGAATCTGTGCATCAGCGGCCGTCTGAGCCAGAAAGAACGGAGGGAAAGAAGCCTCAAGTTGTTTCAAGGCAGAGCAGAGTCACCGGCTGGACAGATTCACCCGCCGGATCGTTCAAGACAGCAAAAACAGGCGTACGGGTCAGAAACCCAGCCGGGATCAGTCGTTACACTGTCAATAACTGGCTTTATTACACGTCAGCGTGTAATTAGCTTAGCCACAAGCGTCACCCTGCAGGACCGAGCGTTAATGTGGTACAACTGAAACCAGAACATCCACTGAAATCCCCAAAAAAGAGACGATGTTGAAGAGGTTTTCGTCGCTTCCTTTAACACAAATGGAGAATTCTAACTCTCCAAAGTGATTTTTAATGAAGCAGCAGCATCTTGTTTTGCTCATGTCGTAGCAGCAGCTTCGGCTGTAAATTACAGCAGGACTCAAATACCATCAAAGCAGCGTTTCTGTGAAGGTGCATCTGATAACGGGCTTTAGCCTTAGCAGCTGAGCAGGAATGAAGCTTTATGTGGCGTAGCTACGGCACGCTCCTCACGACGTTAAATTCCCCAATCTGCTGCTTTTTCACCCTGAAGCCTGTTTTTGGAACCAATCGATGATCGATATAACAAAAACAAAACAAAGGACTTTTCAGCACCAAATCTAATGAGGCAAACGCATCAGATGAGTTTTCCTTCGTGCAGCTGCGTCCACATGGGAATATTAACTCGCTGTAGGGATAAGAAGAGATAAAAGCCTGAGATCAGAGACAAAGATAAAAGGATCTGTGAGGTAAAGGCCCAATTAGCCACATAATGTCCTGTAACCTGTAAACGAGGGTAGATTTTGCTCTGGAACTAGTAGAGTAATTCTGTTACCATTGCATCTGTCTCCTAAATTACACACACACGCACACACACACACACACACACACGCACACACACACACACACACACACACACACACACGTCACAGAAGAGCCTTAACAAAACTGCTTTAATTGAGTTCATGTTTTTTCTGCCGTTTATTTTTTTTATAAAACATTTGCTTTTTACACAGTCTGTGAAAATAAAATCTCTCCCTCACACACACACACACACACTCACACACACACACACACACACACACACGCATGCACACACACAACATAACTAAGTTAAATTCCCCTTTTTAGTTATTACACTCTAAGAACTTAATAATTAAATAACAAATACTAAACGCATGTAAATAATTGAATTTATTTATTTATTTATTTATTATTTATCTTAAACACACTGATGAGATTCTGCTGAATATTCATAAAAGTCACCAACAGTTCCTGAGCCGAGCTGAGCGCCGTCCTGCAGTTTTGGGCTGCTTTGTTGTCCTTTAAATGGCTCAGGAAATTAGCCCAGTTTGTTAATGTAACTGTTACTGTTAAACGCCAAACGCTAGTTTGTTTTTAAATAAAAATCAAGAAGAAAAAAATTCACTGCTTCAATTCTGGTTTCCTTTAGCCTCACAGATCCCATAAAACCCAAAAGGCATCAAACTCCTTTTCAATCTAACCTCAGGGTTTATTTAAACCCTCTGAATGAGTTTTTGTTTTCTAACGAATAAAAAAACGACAGCTGTGTTTTGGTTCTGGAGGGAGCTGAGCTGCAGGGGAAGGTGCCAGGACACCTCCACAGCCCTGCCGAGGTACCCTTGAGCAAAACACCGAACCCCAACAGTTTCCAATTCGAGCTCGTACGTGAAAAACCTAATAAAAGGCCGACGCGCCATCGTTCGAAGCTTTCTACCCTTGAAGCACCAACAGGCCCTGCTGACACTTTTAGATGGACCGGCAGCGTTGCGGTTCTGCGGCAGCGTGCACGTCTGCGTGTTTCCATGGCGAACAGCCTCACGAGCGCCAGCGCTACGGTTGGAATGTGGATTCTTTTGACTTTTGACCCGGTAATGGTGCTGGAAGCGTCTCTCTGGTGAAAATTAAAGGAAAACTAAAACAGCTGTGGTCACAAACAGGAAACCACCCACTGGAGAAGCGCTGCTTATTGCAATTAGAGAGGCCTAAACATTCTACACACGCATCTTTTAGCGCGGCGCCGTAAGACGTGCAACCGTGTGGAAAAAAAGGCTTTTTTTCATGTATTTATGTTTGCTTCCAAACCACGTTTGTTTTTGAGAACGTTTCTCTTTATATTTCTATAAAAATGCCCTCTGACCAGACCGGGGCTCTCCGCTCTGTGCAGAATAAATCCCACAGTTGGTTCAGGATTGAAACCATTTGATGGCGAGTGTGTGGCTAAAGGCGTCCCAGCGTGTGACCGCCGAACGCTGCTCGTGTTGTGTTGAGGGATTGTCTGGTTGCGACGTCTAAGGAGGAGACAATGACTCCTTTCAAATGACTCCTGTCCTCGGTGGCCATGAAGTCGCGCTGTCGCACCAGGAGTAACGAAACAACGACAGCTCCGCGTCCTGGACGCTCGTCTGCATGTCGCTAACACCGAAGCGGCGGCGGCTGCGGGAACTTTCCAGGAATTCAAATCTCACCGTTTGACTGTTAGAAACCCAAGTTACACTTCTGCGTGCTAGTTAAAGACGTCTGTGGCTCCCCGAAGGGAAACCGATGCAAAGAAGTGACGTTAACAGAAAACAGGCGAACTCCAAACAACAACCAAACAATTTACCAATTAAAAATAAAAGGTTTGATTTGTCATCTGAGAAATTTATATATTTCCTTAGTTGGCTGCATTCCCACAACCGTTATACCATTTTTATTGATTAGGTAGAAGGTAAAAACACAGAAAATACAGAATATTTACAGTTTTTGCTAAAAGAAAATTGCATTTTTTATAGCTAAACGAGTCCAAAAGTGAGTAAAGTTAACACACACACACACACACACACACACACACACACACACACCCACCCACACTATAAATAGTTGAAATCTTCCATCTGGTTGGTAGCAGCTGACGTTTGGTCCTTTTCCCTCTGTTGTTTGAGGCTGTTGAAACTGGCTGTTTGCAGATGCTTCTTCTTTAAAGCGGAGGGTTGGGGCGCTCAGACGCCAGCTCCACGCAGCCGCGTCCTGTTTCCACCACTTGATGCTTCCCATCATCTTGTGTCTAAAATAGTGTTAAAAAAACAACATTGAGGGATGAACAGCAGTGAAAAGGCGTTTTCTTATGCTGGAGGATGTGGAGGACGGGTGGGTGCTGCTGTGGAGGACAGAGGACGCTCTGAGTGGACGGAGTGGACGGAGCTCTGAGCCCTGTCCCCCCCTTCCCCACCGCTAGGTAGGAACGAAGCCAAGCAGAGCCTCGTGAATCAGTCAGCCAGTGTGTAAACCAGTCAGCCAGTGTGTAAACCAGTCAATCAATCTAGTAGCACCTGACCCTGGAGAAAGACAGTTGATTCACTGACATTTGACTATTCTCACATTTGTGTTCTTGTTATTCTGCGATAAATTAGCTACTTTTTTCTTTTTTATGGCTCTTTTTAATGATCTTTTTATGGCTGTAACACTAGTATAAAATGTACTCATAGTTCTACATAGTATTATTATTATTATTAACAATATTACTCAACAGAGTATTATTATTGTTATTATAAACAATATTAACAATATTGGTATTTTTAATAAGAAGAAGAAGAATAACATTAATATTCACAATAACTTTTATTAAATATTATTTTTGCATATGCAAAATATTAAAATTATATTTTATTTTTGTTTATTTGTTTCTATTTTATTGTTGTTGTTATTATGTTTGTTGTTAACAGTAAGACTCATTCTTGTTTGTGTGTGGCAGTATTGTAAACTTGTATGCACAGACTGAATCTAAAGTTGGTAAATAAGTTTTTTATGTTTTTATATTATTATTTTAATATATGGTTTTGTTTTTAGTAAATTTATTGTAAAAAGTTTTAAATTTGGGGGTGTAATAAAAATATTTTAAAATGTTTAGGTTAGGTGAAGTGTGTGAAGTATGAGGTGTGGATGTGTGAGTGTGTGTGTGAGTGTGTGTGTGTGTGTGTGTGTGTGTGTGTGTGCGTGTGTGTGTGTGTGTGTGTGTGCTCTGGGAGACCTTTGTCTAGCAGGACCAGTATGGCTGGTACTGGGTGGATGAATGGTGGGGCTGCAGCCCACAGTCGTGGACCAGACGGGTTTACAAGGGTTTAAACCCTTAACAAGGGGAAGAGAAGGTGTGAGGCAATAGGAGAAAGTGTGAGCGTGGTGAGCGTGAGTGCGTGTGAAGGTGGTTACAACTAAAATAAAGACAGCTGCAGCGTGAGCCAAGAGAGCGGTTCCCTAGTGGGGGGGTGCTGGGGGATCACACGGTCCAGGTGTGGCTCGTCAAATTGTTACGAGGTTCATAAAGGAAAAAAAAGAACAAAAAAGAAGAATTGGATTGAAGTGCCGACCACATCAGCAGGTGGGGACAGATAAAAGAATCAGCAGCGGGGATCTGCTCATTACAGCCTGATAATAGTCACGAGGCTTGGACGGGGCTAAATTCCGTTGCTAATGGCTAGGCTAATGAACCAGACTGCTGTTCTGAAGTTCTGCTTGCAGACAAATGTGTGTTGTTACGGCCTCGATGCTCCGCTGGTGCTGACGGCAGGTAGTTACGGCCTGAAAACTTTCCCACACACAAGTATTCGAATCTGTAGTCATGCATTCTATGGAACCCAAAGTACTCGATAGCAATGAGAAGTCTTCAGCACTTCATCATAAATGTTTGAAGGGACCAAAGTTTGAAGAGCAGATCTTCCCCATGTGGCAGCCATTAGTGCGCCAGCAGCCTCCTGGTGCATGCAACCATCTGCAGCATGTTGTTGGGAGCAAGAGTGTCAACCAGCAGACTCGGGGATCCGCTCTCGTTCCTTTAAGGGCCAATTAGAAACCTGATGGGAGAGAACCAGCCTCCTTCAGGCTCAGCTTCACCCCTTCATCCCGCCGGGTTTAATCCCGCCGGCCTGGTGTGGAGTGGTCCATCTCCACTCTACAGCAGCTTTGGTGCCCAGATATCACGTTTAATATCCGTATTCTGCTTTTTGTGTACTCAAGCTCAAACTTGTGTACTCAAATATCAAATTTTTGAATTTCAGTAAAGTTTATGAAGTCATGAAAATAATCAAGCAAATCACCAGTTAAAAAACAAGAAATGGGGTCAAAGAATGCAGTGATCTGAAAAAACTGCAAGACAAACTCAAAAGAAAAACCAATAGGGTAACTATGACAACAAAATTATTAGAAATAAGAGCGTTAGGAGGAAGATTTGACTGGAAATGCCATTTTTGTGTGTGTTTGGCCCCATAAGTCCTGATCTAGCCTGACTTTTCAGCTTTAGATGAGGTTTTCAGGCCCAGCTGGGGAGAGAGAAGCACTCCTTCACTGCTCTTTTTATTCCAGGTCATCTATCAACATGCATTTTTTCAGTGACACACTCAGAGCTTTTTTGAGCGCTCTATTTTCGCTGGAGATGGAAGCAGACGGAGCACTCTGGCCACATCAAAGCTCCTAAACTGCTTTTTCAGGGAGATCAAAAGGTGAATGGCTAATCTTCATCCGACAACAGCCATCCCAGCCACTCGGCTCTTTGTCTGGACTCCTCGTGGCTGTTTCTGGTCACTGTTGTTTTTCGTAGCTGTGATGTTTTATTTTGGGCCTAATGTGTCCATTTGCAATAATTTAGAACCCTTTCAGCAGAGAAACACAACCTTGTTTGGTTAATCCACAAAGAGAAGAGTTTTTTCCATTTCTAACAAGTCACCTGCTCCATAGCTCAACGTTGGTGTGTGTGTGTGTGTGTGTGTGTGTGTGTGTGTGTGTGTGTGTGTGTGCTTTTCCTCATCACACTGCCCATTTTGTAAATTCTGCCAACTCTGGTTGAGGAAAACCTCCTTCCATTCATACGTTAGGGAGGTCTATGGGAGCTCAAGGATGCTCTCTGTCCAGGTACAGGAGGCTGAAATCATCGCTACCTTTAGGATCGCACTGAAAACCTTCCTGTTTATAACGGAGCTTCTTCCTGGTCCCTGCAGGTTGTAAGGTCTCTGTCCTTATCATGGATTTGACCATGACCGTTTTGGTTAAATATCAGCCATTTTTTTATACAAATTCCAAACGTACCTGTGAAAACACTAAAGTTCGTCTGCCCGTGTCTACGACACGTGTTCCACAGCAGCTAATCTCTATGCTGCGCTAAGCTTGTTACCATAATATCAGACATCCATCTCGGGGAGGGGTGGACCTAATGTTGAACATGTGGGCTGTCTTGTGTTATTAGCCTTATATTTGCCATGTTTTTTCTTTTCTCTTTTTCTTGTTTGTGTGAAACCTTGTAAATGCTGGGCTAATTATTTATGACAAGCAGCAGTGGGCGGCCGATGGGCGGAGGCCCTTGATCAGGCCTGGATGAGTCCTAGCAGGATTGTGGGAGTCGAAAAACGACAACAACAATAACAACAACAACAAAAAGCGCGGAGAAATATCTGGAAAAGACGCCACATTTTAATCAAGGAAACGAGAACCTTATATGATGGGGATGACCTCTTTAGAATATCTTACAAAGAAGCGGGATTCTTTTTAAAAACGGTCTGACGGGACGATTTGCTCGTAGCTTTAGCTTTTCTGAAGTAGCTGAAGGAGTGAGTTTACGGCTGGTGATGCGGTGAATTTCTCTTTTGGAGGCTACTCCTTCCTTCCTGGGTAACCACCTCAGAACTGCAGCCGTTTGATTTATCCCCCCCACAGGCTGTTGGTTCCTTTGCTCTGCTCCAGCTCCAGTTCTGGGCCCAGATTAGATATAAGCCAAACGTAGACCTGACGGCCGCATCGGCGATTCTGAGAGAAATAGGAAGAAATAATTGTTCATTTACAGGAAATCCCCCAACCTGGACACAGCGTTTCCTCCAATCAGAAGGCAGCAGTGGCCTCGGGCACCAGATACATTGAAACCTGTGCTAAATGTTAGCGAGCTGCCTAAAATGCATCTGCCTCTCAGTCTGGAAGTGCATTACGGTGTGTTTCACCAGCTGGAGTGGGCGATTGTTGTTACTGTTGTTACGTTTGTTGCAGATGGAGATGCACGCCTTCCTGATTCTGAGCTGCTTTGTCCTCGCTGTGACAGAGTACCTCTTCAGCGCCGCTCACATGGTCCCTGAAGAGAGACTCTCCTCCAACAGAGTCTTGACTGGTGCGCTCCCTCAAAGCTTTGAGGTGGTTCCTCCGTCGGTGATCATCGTCGGTAAGGTCACAGTTCGAACTGCTCTCCAAGCTCTGCACGTCCTGCTAAAAGAGGAAGGTAGCCGGTGGAAGACACTATCTGGCTTCTCATCTCGACATGCGGAAAAATGTCTGCAGCCCAAATCTGTGAAGTTGTAACCAGAAAGGAGCTCCAGGGTTCATGCTCCCCTCTTTGATCTCGACAAGACAGCTAATATTATTCAGGTTTAGGGGAAAAATATGAAACATGTTTTGTTTTAAATGAAGCTTCTCATTGGTCAGTGCCATTAATGCCAATGCCTTTCTTTTTTTTAGCGCTTCCCAAGTCTGGAAAGAAGCTCAACAAAACTAAACAGCCAAAAAAGGTACCAGAAAGTGGGCGGTTAAATAGCTGGAAGCAGAAACGCTAAAACAGCAGCCATTGTGTCGCGGAACTTTATTACTTGCCGCTAAACTAAGAGCAGCTAGGCGCTACATCGCGCCGACCTCACGTAGGAGGGTTTGTACCATGGCTGCTTTTCTCAGCCTCCTCTTTTTTCTGTTTGTCCAGAACAAATATGGTGTGAAGAAGCGTCCTCCTCCTCCTGCTAACTGCCTGCCGCTGGGGGGCAGCTGTAAAGCTCCAGGCACAGTGTGCTGTGATTTCTGCGCCTTCTGCCAGTGCCGCCTCTTCAGGACGGTCTGCTATTGCCGGATGGGCAATCCTCACTGCTGAGCACTCAGCTGACAGAACCAGCCTCCTCATTATCTGTATTTAGCGCAGTGAGGAGGGATAAGTTGTCATCCATGCTCACGTTCCTTAAAAACATCATTTAAAAGCACTTTATCTTCTAACGGTGGCCTGAAGCACTCAGCTCCCACTCGCCGCGCCGCTTGCACCACTGCCTAATAAAGATTGTCATTCTATTTTGCGCTTTAGCCATGTAGCACACGTAGCACATATTTGCTGTGACACTTTACGACGTGCTTTATTTCACAATTCAATGTGTATTGTGAATAAATACTTTGAAATAATGGTGTCCCGACATTATTTGTCTTTCCTGTCCGCTACCATTTAGGAATACAGTTTTTTTTCCCTTTAGTGTTTTGTTAATCTTGAGGAGATATGTAGCAGACAGAAAGAAAATCAGGATTTTATGACATTCTATTTCAAACTCCTTTCATGTCTGTAGAGGCGTTGCTCTTCCCAGATCTGCCTGTTGGACCAGCCGGGATTAGAGGGTCTGGGTGGGAGACCGGCTCAAGGGCCCGGTGGTCACTCTGGCTACAACCAGAGGTAGTTTCCCCTCCTCAGCAGCCGCCCCTTCACCATTTAGCCTGCTGTACCTCCAAACAAACAAGTGTCGCGGTAGAAAAGTACATTTATTCCACAATAACACAAAGACGGATCCAGGTGGGCAGACTCACAAAGCTCAGCCAGCAGCTCAGGTTATCTGTGGACCAAACGGTGGAACGGTCACCACCATAAAAGCATCATCAGATCTGAGCCTGGCTCATGGGGAGATGTACCGTGCTTCACCCGTTTTGGATGAAATACTTCTTTTCATGACTTCCTCCTCCTTTAAAGTTGAAGAAGCTGAGGATGTGATAAGCTAAAAAAACAAGACCTTTCCTCCCATCCGATCAGAAGTATCAGAACATTCTGAGTGGCCCCTACAGAGTGGTTCTTCCTGGACAAATAGAAGTGGTTGATCAGAAACTTTGACTGTGCTGAAGCAGAACTGATGATCTTCTGTATAAGGAGGGGCCTGATGAGCTCGAGGGCTACCTTCCTTAGACTTCACCTGGAGCAGGAGGTCCTGGGTGGACAGCCACACCTGCTGATGATGCTGGGGCAGGAGTGTGGACCCACCTGAGCTTAGTGGTCCACAGAGCACAGGGACAGCAGAATGAGCTCAGATGCAGGTCTTGTGTCAGCAACAGAAGAAGAATGGAACTAATGGGTAGGACACCTTGTTTGGCACAGAGTAGCCAAGAACAGTCACACACTCATTGTAGCTAATTGTTCCCCAGGTTCTTCTGGTCTATCCAGACAGGTTAGGGTTCCTTGGCATCCTCCGGTCCAAGGTCCAAAAATAAGTCAAGTTCGTGTCTTAGGGTCTTTTCCCATGTCAACACTTTTCACAATGCAGGATATGTTTAACTGAGTGCACAATTAGCTCTTTTAAAGTGTCTAAAAGTGGCCCAAGAACATGAATTTAAGGTTTTCAGAGTTAAGAAAACAAAAACCTCAAAATGAAATACATTTTAAAGAGTGCAAACAGAGTTGTTGGAGTAGCAGCACCGACTGTCAGTGGCCACGACCGCACCCACTTCTCAGGGTGCTGTTGCTGGTCCTAAAAGCCACCAGGAGAAGAAGGCTACCCTTCGCAAGCAGAACCCACTGTCTGTCCTCCCCCTCGTTGTCCTGACAACCTCTCAGTTGACCCATGAAAGCATACAGTAGCCTAAGGAGTCGTTAGCAGTTTATTTGGAGCCACATAAGCAGATGGTCAAAGGCCTGATCACCTGGTGTGTACAAAAGAGGAAAAGTACTTTCAACAGACCGTTAAGGAATTTGGAGTACCTTGGCCTTAGAAAAACACCAGCTGGAAACCCAGCCCTCATCAATGATGCAATAAAAAAGAACATTTTTATATTTTCCGCGCCAGTCTCCAGGTTTTCAGCCCCAGTGGTGCCGGTTGCCTGTAACAGCCAAGAAATGTGAGCTCCACGGCAACGGCCCCGATCTGGGCCGTACCTGCACATCCAGTATGGTATTTTCCAAACTGAATAAGCTTTGTTTTTGATACACGTACATTAACTCCCTCTCTCTCTCTGCCGCTCTCTCTCCCACAGCCTTTCTCTTCTCTTTAACCAGCCGGTTTTCAGCAGGATGGTCCCTTCTTGTCAGCCTGGTCCTGCTCAAGGTTTCTTCCTGTTCACGGGAGTTTTTCCTACCAACTATATAAATAAAACAGAATTAAATTCAATAATGTAATTAAAAAGCCAGTTGAACCTCACAAGCTGAAGGAAGCTCTCCAGTATGAACTGTAGTTGAGTGTTTGCATTCTGGTGTGTTTTACGTGACCGTTTACGACGCTCCCACATGAGTGAGGTATCTGATTATGCGATCCGCCACAACAGCGTGAAGAACAGAGCCAAGGTTGTGTGATATGCAATGAAAACTGATGGAACAAATTTTGTTCACACAGATAAATGCGCGGCTGCGCTGCTGGACCACCACATGCTCAGTTCTTCTACGAACACATCTGGTGTTGATACTGTACTCTCCTGGAATACTCTGCCAAATGAGATCACTCCTCAGGAGGTGGCAGGCGGCACGGTGATCCTGATGCATGACGGAAATCAATAGTTTGGGGTTTTCCAATGGTGCTGTCAAAAGCCTGCCTTTCTATCAGTTTGGCAGATGGTAAAGACGAGTATCTCTACGCGAGTCCGACACCAAAACAAATGAGCATGTTTTTAGGGCCTACCCACCCTGAGTCTGGTTCTGCTTAAGGTTTCTGACTGTTAAAGGGAGGTTTTTTAGGGATTTGAGGGTTTTTTGTTGTCACTGTACAGGACACTGCTGTTGTGTACATTGTGTAAATAGAAAATTCTAGGAAATTAACGTTCAAGAAGTAAAATACAATGTGTAAGGAGACGGGGTAGTGGATGTTTTTTTTGCAGAATGAGTAGAGTATTTCTTTTTTTCTTTTTTTTTGAATGTGTGAAGTGTCTTGTGATAACATTCGTATGAATTGTTTAAATAATATTGAGTTGAACTAATAACTTGGTGGTCATGGATCTCTTTATCTTCATTAATCTGCCACTTTTTACACCTTTTTTCCTAATGGCACCTGTGGTGTGTTTTGGAACACTATGCCAGTTTGGGGAATGCACACATAAATACACACAACCTTCTATGTTTATGAGGACATTTATACCCAGGACCTGATCCTCACCATCACAACAACAACCTGACAAGAACCCAACCTAAACCCACAACCAAGTCTTTACCCTTGGAGTCGTGAGAACCAGTCAAATTGTCCTTACTTCCCCCAAATGTTCTCATACACACACACACACACACACACACACACACACACACATACATGCATAAACTCACAGCGAGGTGTGACCAGGTGAATTTGGGAGCAGTTGACTGTCGAAGGTGGTGGGGAACGCCCTTACGGGCACCCGTACGACAGGTCAGGTGTGAACGGCTAACGCGGAAGCATATTTAGGCCCGAGCCAGGTGTGTCTTCCAGCGTCCCTTGGCCGAGGCCTTCCGGGTGAGCGTACAGGTGGTTCTGGGAATTGGAGTGCGACAGATTGACCCTGCGGTGTGTGAGCGCGTGTGACGGCTGTTGGGCAGGTAAGCGGCGCCATAAAATACAGTTGGTGTGGGTGCTTGGACGGACACCGGCTTCGCTTTCTGCTCCAGCTGGCCTTAGTTGCCTCCGTGCCTTGCCTCTTTCTTTTTTGTTGCATTGTCTTTCTTAGTCGCCTCTCCGTGTTGCTTATTCGTTAGCGCTAGTCTTCCTGCTTGCTCCCTGCTCCTGTTGGTCTTTGAGTGTGTGTTATCGTGGTTTGTGTGTGTCCCGGCTGCTTAGTTGTGGTGGGTTGAAGGTTGAACGATAGCTGTGACGGTGTGTGAGGGTCTGTCAGCCTTAGTTCTCTGCATGCGGTTTCTTTAGTTTGTGTTGTGTTTATTCTTTTGGCGACAGTCGCCTTCGCATGACGTACTGTTACCGCTTTCCCTCTACCAACCGACTGTTGGGCATTACTCTTATTTTACTAATTGTGAGTTGTGTTGTTTTACTAACAAAACCTGTTTTCTAAATTATTAAAGTTTATTTCCCATTTTGAATTAAGTAATAAATAAAATCTCTTTCTTTTGCCTACTGGGTGCCTGTATTCATTTGTCTAACTTACTTGCGCATAGGTGTGTTGGGGAACCCGAACAGTGGAGCTGTGTTGAAAATTGACTCTTTAGGTGAAAGTCCTAAGGTGGTGTTGTCGGACTTAGTAGGCCTCTGAACCGGCCACTCGCAAACTACCGTTTCATGCCACAGAGGCACGAATCTGCAGGTTCCCCTCGTGTCTGTATGGGTTCCCCCTGGCTTCCTCCTCATTTGTCTGAACTCATAATTAATTGAAGAGATAAAAGAAATAATGATACCAAAAACAACCCAAAGTCAAGATGAGTCCCTCTCACACACACACACACACACACACTCACACCAGGATGGGAAGCCAACATCCTCATAAGGGCGAAATCAACCACAGACTTTATTAGATGCTTGAGGCAAATCTAAATCACACCTGGGAAAACTCGCAGCGATGCTGGAAGATATCAGGAGATATTATCCCTCAAGTGTCAAGGTTAACGGCACACGTAGCACACATAAACATTTTCTATACTGTTTCAGACTTTGCATGCCAACCAGGTTTTTTAAGTGCTGGAAATATAAATTTCCTCTCACAAGAGCCTGTTCCTCCTTTGGACACTTGGACGGCGTTACACTCTTCTCTCCTCGTACGACCCAAAAAAACCTGTGTTCCCATAAAGTCCACCATTGGTCCAGATTGCCCAACAGCTTGT
>CAAE01013964.1:214124-230710 GCA_000180735.1 Tetraodon nigroviridis | reverse complement strand
TCAGTAAGGGAGATGTTCGTTTTGTGTGGTGCAGAGTTTTGTATTAGATTTTTTTGGGGCACGTCAGGTTTTATGTGCTTGTCTGACTGGATCATTAGTCATGCTCTCTGTGCACAGCACATGCTATTAAAAGAAAATAAAATGATTGAAAGAAAGGATGTGTCATCTGGGAACCATGCACACCTGGAGCAAATTTCACGGAAATTCGTCTAAAGATTGTCAAGATATTTCACCGAATACAAAAATGTCAACCTGGCACTGGATCTAGAAAACAATCCCAGGTTGATGGTGTGTCTGCAGGTTTCATGCCAATCCGTCATCACACAAGGTGGAGGGATTTCAGCGTGGACCTACAAGCTGGACGGACCTGCAAATCTGGGAAAACGATGGAATGATGATTAAAAGACAGGAAAAGTTCAATCTCGACACAACTGCGCAGCTTGGGAGGAAGGTACAGTTCGGAATCGTCTCCACAAAGATACCAAAGCGTGGATCACAGCCAGAAAAGCACAGAGGTGCAGTAAAAATGGGCTCGGTGTTGGGAAAGATGCTAACGTGTGTTTCTGAACTTGCTGAATACAGTCGGTGGATTTTTGACGGCTGAATTTCTCCGTCTTACCTCCACTTTCACACAGCGGGCAGACGTTTACGGCTTCCATCTGGAGCCGGCGCGAAGCGGCGCGTCCAGAACTCATCTGTGTCTTTGTCTGACGCGATCCTTCTGACTGGCATCGCTGGGATTTTGTCTTTATGGGAAAATGTTTGATTTGATGTCGTAGCTTCAGACCATCTGAAGGCAAAGAGAGGCTGTTTTCTGCTTCTCAGCTAAAAAGACGTTCAACACCCTTTCACAACAGAAAAAGTATTAAAAAAAGCCTTTTCTCCTTCAAAGTAATAATTAAATTACATTTTTAATGAGTATAGAGGAAAATAAAATGAAAAATATTTTATCAGAACATTTTTTGTGTGTTTAATTCAAAAATAGGCCGAACAAACAGCCTGAAAGACACATACTGACTTAGAGGAAGTTCTGAAAAGTAAAACATGGCTCACCTAAATCAACACAACACCAAGAATGTTGTGTGAATGTTTTTGTGGCAAGTTTAAGCTGTAGCACATAATTCCAAATTTTAAAATCATCAAACGCTGCAGTAAAAAATAACACTGAAAAAAAAGAGAAAATAATGTTCTAAATTTGAATTTGTAAAAGTTAACAAACAGTGGGGAGAAAACAATTGGTCCGAAAACCATTTTAGTTTAATTTCAGACATATACACACACAGACACACACACACACACACACACACACACACACACACACACACACACACACACACACAGAGACACACACAAGCACAAACACACAGTCCTCATTGTTTTAGGAAAAATCCTAAATCGATTAATGGTTCTTAATTCAAACTTTTGTTGGGAAAATGTTGCCTATTCTAGTAAAAAAAAAAAACTTTAATTCATATTTATTTTTTTCAGTCTTTTCCAAAACTGTTTAAATAAATTAATTTAACTTAAAACACATAAAATTAACTTTTGGTAAAATTTGGTCCTCATAACTCAAACACGTGTTTGTTTGTCTTTGTTAGAAGGTTTGTTATTAAATATGTGTGTGTGTGTGTGTGTGTGTGTGTGTGGGTTGTGCGGGGCTTTTTCTTCCATTCCAACAATAATAAGTGTTATTCTTTGTCCTGTCAGGAACTGTGGTGTTTTTAGCTTAGTTGTTTGTTTGTTTTTACGCTGATGCTAAGGCTGGTTTTTTCTCCTTTTCAACTTTTTCTCCCATGACAATATTTTTTAACAATTATTTTCTTCTAGATAATTCAAGCTGTAACTTTACATTATTTTTCTAGAACAGGATTTTCCTCCATTTTCATTTTCCAAAAATGCTAACTGGGAAAAAAAAAAATCCAAATTTTCTCACCGTTGATGCAGCGTGAATGGTTTTTGGGGGGTTTTTAATGATTGTTTGGGTGCAATTTTGAAAGCAGCTCTCTGGATGTTAAAACACTACACACACTTGGCATAACCACACACAGACTGCAGAAAAGCTCAGATTCTGTGCAAAATGAATAACTTTTGCCAAAACTTTCCAGGCATCTATAAAACCACCACGTTACCGTGTGAAACACACTTTAAAGTAGGCCGAACTCTGTTTGAACCAGTTAAACACTGCTTTAATTTTATTAAAGACGTCGTCTTGCTTCAGATCTTCTTCTTCATCTCCCCCGACCTTCACCTCCTCCTTGTCCTCCACAGATCCCCCCCCCCCCCCCCTCCTGCTTTCCTTCTTCTGACTTCTTTCATTTTGGTTAAAAGCAAGTGAACTCACCTGCTGCATTTTTATAGCGCTCAAACCTGATTGGTGGGTCTACAATCAAGCAGTCGTGTGTGTGTGTGTGTGTGTGTTTAACCAGTTGGCTAAAGGGTGTGTTGATTTATTAGTTAAAGATTTGGAATTTCAAGAATGTGACATCTTGATCCACGTCTGTGTTTAAAATAGACGAGTGTGTTTAGTGTTTTCCGAATGACTGTGTGTATTGTTCTACAAAAAGTGTGAGGCTGACTTTGTGTGTATATATACAGATCAGGCAGAATGTGGTGGTCCACCGTTGGCTACCAGCTCTGACACATCCAGGCGTGTACGCCACTGCAGCCCTGGAGGTGCGCTGTGCTATCTGGCACCAAGATGCTGCAGCAGAACCTTTCAATCCTGTAACTTGCAAACTGGAGGCTGGGCCTCCATGAAACAGACCTGTTTGCTGACTGGATTGAGATCGGGGGAATTTGGAGGTCAAGTCAGCACCTCCGACCTGTTTTTGAGAGTTCCTGCACCACTTTGCTTTGTGGCAGGAAGCGTTATCCTGCTGGGAGAGGCCACAGACGTCAGCCAACATTGCTTCCATGCTTGGGTGGGTGTGGTCTGCAGCAGTGCTCAGGTGGGTGGTTGGTGGGCGTCAGAGGTGGGCAAACTGAGGCCCGGGGGCCGCATGTGGCCCTATGAACCCTTTACTCCGGCCCGCAAAGCCTTCACAGTAATTCCTCCAGAAGCCAAATGAATAAGATTGGCGTTTTAGTTGGTTAGAAAAAGGTTCAGACCCCCTTTCAGCTAGCATGCTAACATGTTCTTTCAAGAAGGTGGGGCCAAACATCATTGGAGCTTCATCATCCATCATCAAGATCTGAATTGCCCACCCCTGATCTACATGGGTACCAGCAGCCAAGCTCTCTGCGGAATACCTCACACGGGCACCCGGCCGGGCACCCAAAGGAACCGAATGTTCCGTCCCTCAGACCTCCTTCCCTTCCTCCTCCGCTGCAGACCGGCTACAGAGACGCCTGACCCAGTCAGCCACCAAACACAAGTGGCGGCCTGTCCAGCAGTAAAATCCTCATCAAGCCTCCTTTGTCTCACTTTTTTGTCTCACTTCAGCTGCCGTGTTAGTGTATGACGGCTGCCATGGCAACAGAGATGATGGCGTCGCCTGCCAGCGGTCTGATCGGTATAAGCCCATAAAACTGCAGGACTCGGCTGGTTCTAGGTGTCTTGGACACGGTGACGCGTATCTGCGGTTCAGGTGGGGCGAACGTGTGATTTGTACAGTCCTAACACACAATTTTGTGCTTGTTGCCGTGGCGTTGCCGCCCACAGGGATCGGTTCCTGGTAAAACCTGGTTGGGGCACTGCCTGGTTCGGTCCCGGTCATCTGTAGGCCCCTGAGCGAGCCACAGGAGCCAGGAACGCCTCGTCTTAACGCGACCTGTGAAATGGTCAGTTTCTGTGCTGCAGTTGCTGCATCAACTGTAGAAATAGTTTTCTTTTGTGTTGTTCTGCCTGATCAGGAACACCGGTGCAGCAGCACTCCCTCCTGCTGGGCTGTTGAAAGCGGACCGGACCGGTGATATAAAAAGACTTCAGAGCAAAGTATCTGTAAAAAGACTGATGCTGTGGTGCCCGTTATATCCACACATGCTTCACGTTACCACCACAGCCTTTTCCTTTCTCTTTGTATAACCTACATGAAGCTCCAATTTCTTTCACTTCCTCTCACACGTTTAAACAATAGTTGTAACAATTGGTTACAGATGCATCTTTGATACACCTTTGGTAGAAACAAAGGATGTTAAATCAATTATTCGCTAATCTATTAGCGAATAATTGAGAGGGAGGGAAAGCCTAACTATAAATACACGCACATAGGTAAAAAATGGACAAACCCAGAGTCAGAGCGGGAGGGGACTATTTATGTTTTTGTTGTGCTTCAGCGTCGGATGGACAATCTAAGTCCACAAACACAAGTTTGGGATTCAATTTATCTGAAATATAAATGGAAACAAAATGGTTCCTCCCAATTACATTTCCCACACTAGCAAAAAACTTTACGGTTCTTTAGTCTCTCGTTCATCTTACGATCTTTTAGCTAAAATTCTGTCACATATTGGGCCAAAGGTTGATTTTATATTGGAATTATGACAGCGTTCCGTGGTGCTAAAGAGTGGGCTCCACTCGCTTTTAGATGCGTGAGCACGGTGTAAAAGCAGGAAGGCGACGTGGGTCGAACGTGCTGCCCTCCTGCCTGGCAGCAGTCACACTTTTGACTCTTCTGCTCTTGAAGTCAAACAGACGTGAACAGCAAATGTGGAACTGGAAATGTGAATGTCTCTTGGGGATTATTAAAGCATCTATCTATCTATCCATCTTGTTTTTTCGTTTTTTCTTGCAGTAATTCATCAAGCGTGCGGCTGATAGCTCTGCACAGAGACATCCAAAGATGCTAGCTGGTAAAAGGCTGCAAATTCAATTTTTAAATGGTACAATAAATAATATGCAAAAGAAGAACAGACGTGTTCCTGGAGGTTCTCCTGCTTCGTTTGGAGACACGATGGTGCCCCTCAAATAAGAGACTCACTCAAGCTTGTCATTGTTAAAATATCCACTTTAAAAGGTGTCCGTCAGCCACTGGAGAGTTCAAACACAATTCACTTCTAAACTGTGACACAAAACAGGAAAAATGGCATCTCTACCAAAAAGAAACACAAAGAAATGAGAAGAACATGAAAAAAATTCAAAGAAAGGTGCCAGCAGGACAAAACCTAAGTGAACCAAGACGTCTGTGCACGTTATCAAAGGACCAGTTCCGCGTCCATCCATCCGCTCCGACAGCCACAGCATCACAAAGAGTTCCAAACAGGAATATTTCCAACCTGTTTCCAATAAATGTTGACAGAGCAAAAGAAGCTGCTCCAGCCAGAGGTCTGAATGCTAATCTACCGGAGAAGCTCATCTGTTTGCAGACTTCAAAGGGATGGAGCTGAGACCCACGAGGCCGGCCTGTACGGAGCAACAAAGAAACTCCAAAAACATCCTTCATGCAAGTACAAATTCACATTTTCCTACATCTTAATCTTTACATTTGGATTTCATATGAAAAAAAAAAACCATAGCCAGCACGCAGCAGCGAGCCAGCAACCCCAGAGCTAAAGGAAGCAGAGGGCCGCGTCACCGGAGCCTCGGGAACATTTTCCTTCAGAGCTCATCCGTGATGTTTAAAGCTGTGATTGGACTCCAGGTCAAGCGGTTAGCTACATCAGAGGCTGTTGAAGTTGACAGATGTAGCAAATACCTTGTTTTATTTCTACTAATGAAACACGGTGAAGATAAAGGATCATTTTTTTCTTAATCAATCTGATTTTTAATTTGAGACTGATAGGAAGCCATGATGTGACAAAACAATGTATTATTAACAATCAATACCGTCAGGCATTCCTTCATGCATCGGTCTCTTGTTGAAGCAGATGCTTTACTGACTCTGGGTTTGGAAGTGAGGCTTTTGGGGAATATTTTAAAGAGGAACGTTTCCTGGTACGCCTGTACATTCCAAAGATGGATTTTTATTTTCTAGCTGAATTCGTCCACAAGTGTTGCTCTAATAATGAGACTGTGGGTTCAGCTATTTATTAGTACTTGTACAGTAGTATTACTACTGTGTGTGTGTGTGTGTGTGTGTGTGTGTGTGTGTGTGTGTTCACCAGGTAAACCTGAGCTTTCCCCACACTTCCATCAGGCTCCCATTAAGTTTGTTTGCACGGGAGACTTTACTCTGCGTTACCTCTTCCCTGAATGTTCATTTTGTGTGTGAGCTCTTAAAACTGGATGCTTTCTGCATCTATGAGCTCTGGTTCTGTCATTTGCATTTAGTGGTTTAGTAAATTTATCAGTCGACCTTTACGGTTTGAATGGATTAGCGTTGCTGTGCATTATCACTGATTTTGAGATTAGTTACGTTGTTAGGGTAGCTCACCAGGCTATTTTTTTACATTTATCTTTAAATATTGTCTAATATAGTAAAGCTAGTTCATTACATCTGTAGCCACAGGCTTCAAAGGCTTCAGATCTCCAGTGGGGTTAGGGCGTCTGCATTTACTGGGCTGTGCACTGGACCTCATTCTAACAACAAATGTTCACGGCTGCGCTGATAAGATTTGTAGTTATCTGTGGAAAAGAGATGAAAATGACATAAAGTCCTGGATGACCCTCAAATGTCCTTTAAACTTCCTCACACTGCGCTCATTGTTTTCAGTCCCCAACTTCTCCGGAGTAGTTAGGCTGGCTGCATCCTTGCTCTGGCTAGCATTTCCTTGGACTTTCACTGCGCTGTAAAAAATACTGAGGTAATCAGGATATGCCCGTTAGCTAACAATAATGGGTCTCTAGAACATTTATTCTGACACTGACTCATTATGATGTGAACTTTATTCTGCTCAGGCTGAACACACACAGGACAGAGGTCAACCACATCACCACCAGATCACGCAGGTCCAAGAACCTGAATTCTTTTATCGCTAGCATCACTCTGACCCACATCCTGGAAGCAGATGGAGGAAATGTGCTTTTGATTTTCCCTGGGCCCTTTGGAGGGCCATTATCATCTGCATTTTCCACAATTATATTTTACATCAGAGAGGCTAAACACACGAGCAGATGTCGGTGGTGACTGTGGCCCGTGTGCTTGTCCAGCAGAATTAGGCCTGTGCCACTCGTCATTTCAGTTTTCTCCTTCGCTTTGGCAAAACTCACCATCTGTCTGACGGGGTGAAGGCAGACATGTGGTCAGTGTGGGACACTTAAGGCAACAGCGGGAAACTAAAGAAAAGAAGGAGACTGTAATGAATAGATAGTTATACAAATAAACAATTTGGAACACTTACAGGAACCAGAGCATTTAGACCTGGAGTGAAGCCACAAAATAAACAAAAGTACGCACTTGCAAAGGTAAACTCTGTTTTAATCTTATATTATGAATCTGGGCCATTTCCACCAGTGATCATTCTCTGCGTGTGCCTGGTAATAAAGCAACAGTTCTGGCATTAATATTCTGGAATAACGTGTTGAGTAAGTGTATTTTACATTTACCTCCCCCACAAAAACGGAACCAGAGAGAAAAAAAACCTCTTGTAATTGTGTGAGCTCATTGTGCTGCTGTTCCCCTTCACTAAAGTTTTCTATTATTATTATTTATGTTGTTTTTTTTTTTAATTCATAGCATTAATGCTTCATAGCATTAATATTTTTTTCTAATTTTCATTGCTCTTCTGTGTTTCGTTACCCTAAAGTTTTATTCTTCTTGTAATTTATAACCACCAACCCGTTCTGGAAATTTACTCTGTAACTGACACGGTAACATTTTTTTTTTTCTTGCTTTGAATGAAAATTATGCAGTTTAAAATTCAACAATGTCAACAAAATTTATAATTTTGGATTTCAAAAATAATAGTTTTGAGGGTT
Organism: Tetraodon nigroviridis; assembly: GCA_000180735.1. Classification (NCBI taxonomy): domain Eukaryota; kingdom Metazoa; phylum Chordata; class Actinopteri; order Tetraodontiformes; family Tetraodontidae; genus Tetraodon; species Tetraodon nigroviridis. The sequence goes on along the minus strand of CAAE01013964.1, from coordinate 222,915 downwards.
TAAGAAAATTACCCTTGCGTATTTGTCAGACAGCTTCTTGGGGGGTATATTTATTGGTTTAAAGGGGCTTCCAAATGTACTGCGCCACACCTAGTGCAATAATATAAACAAGCAAAGATCGGAGGACCGAACAAGGTGTGTAAATGTTTGCTATTTAAAATGTGCGTCTGCGATCAGTAAGTGCTTTGTGATATTTTTGTGGAGATAGATTTGATCTGAGGTTCCCAAGTCTTCAGTAATGACTCCAAGAAAATTTTATTTTATAAACGCTCTCTCTATAAAAAAGAAAACGTTTCTTGAACATTAGATGTACAATCACCAGATCCTGTTGTTGGGGCACAGTGCAGCCGGTGCCGTGTAGCCGGGTTGTTTGGTGTGTGTTGACTTTTGTTGTCAGTCTTGGTTTTTCCCCAGAGGGCCGAGGTGACCTGGGACTCGGCCGGTGACCCGCACCGGCGCTGCATTTCATCGTTAACACCTGATTTAAGGCGCAGCCACCTGGTCGCTGGCGTCGGGTCGTTTCGCCGCCTGCGTGGTGTTGTCACCCGTTAGCTCAGTTTCCGGATCTGGCTGCTCACTGTGGACTAAGCTGTTCACTCTCTCCCGAGGTCACTCCGTCCCACCCTAAGACGTGTCTGTCGTGGACCAGCGTGAGTCCAACGCATCGCCCTGCACGTCGCGGGCTGCTTTCCGTTACTCGTTTTTTCCCGCCCTTGGAGCGCCCTTGGTTGTCTCTCTCTGTTGCTTTGATCATCTTGGTCGGCGTTTGTGCGAATTAAGGTTGTGTTTATCAGCGTATTGTTGTCCCAGTCGTGCGTCTGTGCTCCTTACATTCTGCACTTTTGCTTTGATTTAGATTTATTGATACTTATTTTCTGGAACCATTTCTTGATATTTAAAAATTCTTCACTGACAGCGGGTAACAGATGCTCCAAATTGTCCCTCGATGCAAATATATTTGCTTCATCTGCAAGGATGATCAATGCGAGTCTTGGGAAGTTTTACAGATGTCATTAATGTAAATATTGATCAGCACAGAACCTGCAGGAAGACCACACACAACGCCCAGACATCCCGACTGGTAATTGTTCATTTTTACACTTTTTTTTCTTTTCTTTTTTTTTTCTTTGGTAACTGTTCACCCCCTGCTGAGCTACACCGCTAATTCCACAATTTACTGGTTAATATTTTATTAGAATGCTTCACTCGCATCAATCAATATTTCTATTGCATGTTTCTTGTTAAGTGGTTCTCCAAAAACTTAATGTTTTTTGAAGTTTTCTAATCTAAAAATGAAAATGTTTTCTAAAATATTGGAAAATTGAGCTCAGGTTAGCGAAGAGCAGCAGAAAGCGATACGACTCAGCATCTTTCTCATCTTGTTCTTCATTTAGTTTAGTCTGAGGAATTTTAATTGGCTCAAAAATGTGATGTTTTTACTTCTTTACCTGCTAACGGTGGAGCAACACGGCCCGAGGACAAAATGTCACATTTCTCTCAGTAGAGTTACAGTTTTGCTGTGTATTGTAGCAAAAAGCTGAAACTGAAGTTAGGCGATGAAAGCAGGGAAGAAACTCTTCTCTGTGAGGAGGAGGAGGAGGAGGAGGAGGAGGAGGAGGAGGAGGAGGACTCTTTTAAGAACGCATAACATGCCGAAGGCAGTGTTACCAAAAACCTGCATTAGATGTATCACCTCCTTTCAGCACGTTGTTGATGTGGGCGCATTGTGCATCCCCACGCAGACGCTAACCAACCGTAGCACCACGTACTAGTGAAAATCCCATCTGTCTACCAGACTCGGCGTCGGAGGAGGGAGGAGGGAGGGCGAGAGCGAGAGCCCACCTCAGAGTTCTGCTCAGCATGGTGTCTTGACACCTTGACACAATCAATGTTAGAACAATTGTTACATGAAAGATCTCCGTAATTCAACACAGATTTAAGAAAGAACAAAAGCTTTTTTGCGTCAAAGAAAAACACAACTTGTTTTTGAAAACAGAACCTTGGTCAGAGCTTCACAAGTTCACTTGTGGACAGTAACACGTTCAGAACCCTAACCCTCCGCAGAGGCAAGTCTGGGCTTTAACTTGTGAAAATCTCCAAAGAGCTCTGAGGACTGGCCGCTTGAGCTGTTACACTGTTAAATTCCAGAAACCCACTTCAGGGTTAGGGTTACCTGCATGTAGACTAACCGCAGGAGTGAAACAGAAACATTTAGGCCTCACATGCTGCCCCGTCTGTTGCAGAATGAGCAGCATGATCTTTAAAAGTGTGGAAAAGTGGACGTGTGTGAACAAATACAGCATTTTGAGAAACCTCACCTTCAACCAACATTCAGTTAAGTTTGGTTCTATTTATTTGGCATCATTTACAATAACGTTGTCTGTAAGTGAAATCCAGAGCCGGAACCCGGCCAGAATAGTGGCAAAAAGAAAAAAAAAACCGGGAAGAAACCTTGAACAGGACCAGGTTTACATGGAGAAACCACCCTGCAAAAGACAGGTTAGCTTTGAGGACAGCCACAGCAGAGGTAGAGCAGAGCGATCCCAAGAGGGAGGTCTCGGATGGAGAGAACGATACGGCTGAGTGTTACCGGAGGGGTGGAGGAGGAGGCAATTAGGAAAGAGGACACAACGATAGATGGCTGGCTGGATAGATGGGAGCAACAGGTGGGTGGAAAAGTCCTGTCAGGAGACGACCAGGGTGTCAGGTTCAGACCTGCAAAGTATGAATGAAACACACAGGAGTCAAGGATCTCTGACTCTCGAGGAGAGCAGTGACGAGAGCAACCTCAGGTACAGTCCATCCACCCGACTCTGAGGTGCTCCCGGCTGCATCCCTCTCTTATTAGCATTTAGGGCGGTCTCTGGTTACATAGGTCTGTTTGTCAAAAAGGGTAACATGTACATAAATCTGCACAGGCGTCACGTCTTCTCCTCTCGTCCTGCATCTCCAGAGGTCGCAGACACTTCTTCTTCCCTGTTAACATAAACAGAGAACCCCCTTCCTGGCTTCGTGCGCTGCTTTAGCTCGTAATTCTTCTTGTTCGCCTCACACAGAGTATTTCTAACAAAGCTGTAAGAAATGTTCACATGTCGCATGCTGTGCACTTGAAGCATATAATGGGATAAAATACAAACATCATTATTTTTCCAACACAGGGATGTCCATCATCCTTCATTCATCATCCCTTATGCATCTTCCCTTCATAGATCATCCTTTGATACCCCAAAGGAAAGGCTTTTTTGGCCTTTGATCTACTGAAATCAAACAAATACACCAGAGCATTTGTCATCTATTAAAGACAGCCACGCTGAAGAAACGGCACTGCTACATTCTGAGCTCATTTTGCTCAGAAATAGCTAGATTGCAGATGAAGAGGAGGCATCCCGGCGTTTCTAAGAACATCCATCATTCTCCTCCACCTCAGGTGTCATCGCTTATTCAGGCAGTAGGAACATGTGCTCAGAACTTGCTGCTTCTCTAAAAAACATGAAACATTAGAACTTACTGACGGAGACTTTTTGATGCCTACGTTTCAAAATGTCAGAAATGTTCAAAGCGCAACAAAATAAAAAAAAAAGGCAACCGGCTCTGCGGAAAGCACAGGGCGCCCACAGAGCCAAAGTCCCAGTGGTTCTAAAAACAGATATTTCTGCTTTTTTTAAGTGTTTTTCCTTTTTATTTAATTTTAGATGTATCTGCAAAGCAGACGTCACAACTGAAGTTAGATGTTCTTCATAAAAAATATCTGGAGAATTCAGAAAAAAAGACCCCAAAAGAACCAAGAAACAACCCAAAAATGAAATGACTTAGAATAACTGGATTGTTGTTGTTGTTGTTGTTGTTGTTGTTGTTGTTGTTGTTGTTTAAATTGACAAATGCATTTATACAGAGCCCCTGTTCCTGTTGCAGGAACACTTTAAAACACTTTCTATAAAAATGTAATGTGGGATTTAATTATTAGGGTAAGAATTTCTAATAAAATGTGGTTTTTTTTTACTTCCTAAAACCCAAATGATCAACTGGATGAACAGTTTTCGCCTGGAAACGGAGGTCGGGTATCCTGTGGAGGCTAATTTAGCCAACGGGCGAAATGTGGTGGGACGCCAGAGCAGTGGACTCTGAGTGGACCTGACAGCATGCAGGTCCACTGCAGTATGAACGCAGCAGGAAAACCGCATGAAACAAATGCATCATGAGCTCAACACAAACGTGAGCGGACAAAGATCCACTTGAAACGCTCCGACGTTCCGCTAAACGACGGCTAAACCTGAAAAAAGAAAAACGGGTTGAGTCAGTCAGCTCGGGTTAGCAAAAACTACTAAAAGTGTCCCAATTGTGAAAGACAGCAGGGTTTGGGTGCTCTGGGGCAATACTTGTGACCCTTTCACACAGTCGCATTTTATTCAAGTACTTTAGAATTTAGGATTTTTGTCTTCCTTGTACAAACAAAAGATTTTTTTTCATGAAAATTGTGCCAAATGCATAGAAACATTTATAGTGTTTTTAAAAACGTGAAAGTGAAAAAAGTATCACTGAAATTTGAGCGTATGCATCCTACAAAATCCAGGAATGAAACAATGACACTGGTTTTGGTGGGAGGCCACAGCTTTAATTGTTTCACTCTTTTATTGATGCATCGTTGATTTGTTCCAAAAAGTGTTTAACTTCGGCTCCTAGTTTGGCCAGATCTCTCTTGTAAATAAAAAATAAAAAAGGGAGTCGACAGGAGGACAGGGAGCCAGAGTCTGAGATGAAGGTAGTGGAGGTAAAGGCAAAAGGAAGGACCCATGGTGACTTGTATGCTAGGAGGGAGAGAGGGATTGGAGTTGGTTAGTGATGAATGAGGAAAATGTAGCCTTTCTCCGTGACAAAGCTTCCAGCCAGAGATTCTTTAGCTAAAGCAATGTGGCGACAGACTGGTTCAACAGCCGGACCGTTGGACCCGTTTGACACATTGTATCAATACCATCACGTGACTCCCCAAAGCGACATCGACTGTAGAAACGAGGTCCAGCAGCCTTCACCCTTCCACAAAGGAAGTGGTTGGGTGGCTAATCATGCTTCAATGAGAAAGGCGGAACAGCCTGGGTGTGCTTCAGGCAGATACGGGACCAACGAGTAAAACAGTCTAAACACTAAAAGAGTCCTTATTTATGTTGCAGTCTTTCCCAACAGTTAGAACCATCCCCGAAGATAAACATCAAGTGTAGGCTACTTCACGAAGAAGAGTGACACTGTAAACGAAGGAAAAGGACAGATCCCTCTGTTGGGGTAGAGATGGAAATCTACCCAAACTAATAAACCAGAATAAATAAATCAAAAAACTGTCCCGACGTCCCCCAGCTAGGACAACCAGTCATCCGGTAGGAAGCATCTGTCCACCATGATTGCCATGTCAGGGCCAGCGGAGAGGAGGAGAAGGAAAGGCTACGGCACGGCTACGGCTACGGCAACTGTTCCCAGCCTGGTCCTGCTGACAGCCTGATGAACGCCACGCTGGTCCCATGTCCCTGTGAATCAGCCCATGGGCAAGGCAGTTCCAGAAGATCAGAAAGAACTGTATCGTCACAAAAATATAGATAAATATTGTAGTAAGACACCAGAGCGGCGCTGTTGGATTTGCTGAGTCAGCGTTTGCACCTCCTGCTCTGCTCCCTCGGATGTCTAAAGATCCTAAATCTGGGTTTTCACCAGGGATGAGGCGGCAAAACCAAATCTGAAGCCACGGAATCAGAGGTGCTGGTGTTGGTGGAGCTACAGCAAAGACATATCCCTGTTGCCAGGAGACAACGCAGTCTGTGCAGGCTGCCAGGAAACTGGGAGAGGATAGAACGATACTCGAAGACCTACAAAGTAAAACATCTTAAAGCTGTGGCCCCGAGTGTCATTGAACAAAAGGATCAAGAAGTAAAAATATATTAGAAAAAAAGTCATTTAGAAGTCAGTGGTAAAAGAGTATAAAACACACCGACCTGTCAGAGCCTGCGCGTAAATGACCTTTCACCCCTTCAGCTATTTAATTTGACAGCTATTAAACTAACTGTTCCGTCTCAGCGCTCCCGCCTTTTTCCCAGACTCCGTCTTTAGTGCTCCAGGACGGAGCGGGACCAGCGGAGCCGCAAGTGTCTCCTCTGAGGGGTTGTTGGCTCAGGTCAGCAACTGTGCCCGTGTTGACTTTTCAGTATTCTTTGTTGAAGCTTCAGGCTTTGATCCTAGAAGACAAGGAGGACTGCAGCCTGGGCGAGCCGCGCCGTGGGTTCAAAGGTTAAACAGTTGTTACGGCCACGGCCGTATATTGTGTGTGCGTTATTGCTGTGTTCCGTAGGGTCCTTGGACAGAGTGACGGCTCTTATTCTTGGAGCAGCTTTGGCAATCCAGCCCCTTCCGACGTGGAGCCAATGGGGAGGTGCCACGAGAAAAACGCGGGAGATTTAAGCCCCAGGCCTGCTACTCCCGGAAGAACTCGGAGAACTCGGCTTGACAGCATTCGGATAGTTTTGGTGTATTTTTGGGAAGCAAACTTTGTCTTTCTTATGTTTGATAAATCTCGTTGTATATTTGGGAATTGGAGGCACTGTAATTATATTGGACACTGGTTCGTTAGCTTGTTGATTGTGTGGATCGTTGAGCACTGTAAATATTCTTGCGCACTGTTTAATTCGCTTCTATTGGTTTTGTCACTACCGGTTCTACCTGCGTTGCAGGCCTTCCTTTGTTTTTCATTAAATTCAGTTTATCTTTCGTCCGTTGTGGAGCGCTTTGTGTTGGAAAAGGCAAAGTTTGTTTCAGGCTTTCACTATTTTATGCTGCGTCTCAGCACCCCTAGACTGGGACGTAACACAGTCCTCGGATTCTTATGTCATAACGTTTAACAGGCTTTACGTGACACGCATGGTGTTTAAAAGGCCCCAGGACCCACACACCAAACCCCCTAGATTACTGCTGCTGGGGCAACCCTTCCAAGGTCTCGAAGACTGGCGAACAAACGCAACTCCACCTCAGCCCCGCGCAACCCTGCGCGGCTGCTACCAACATGGCTATTGCTAACGGCCTAGGGAGCGCAGAACCAAGCTGGCAGCCGCAGATGCTCAGAGGACCTCTGGACATGGACCGTCTCTCTGCGGCTGAGCGTCTGGCTAGATCTGACGGTTGCGGTCGGAGCTCTCCGGATCAAAGATCGGAAATCAGGCCTGACAACATGGAACTGGGAGGGAAATCGGGAGACAAAAAATAAAAATCAGGAAAGAAAAAAAGCCAAACATGACCATGTTTAAGGCTAAAAGTCACACAAGGTAAATATTTAATTTTTTATTATATTTATATTATAAAATATAGTGATAAGATTGATGAGATGAAATAGAATATAGTCTTGTATTTTGTGAAAATGGCCATATTATTGTAGTTGTTACTTTGAATCCCCACCAGACAAAATCCCAGATTCCAGCTTGGTATCTTATGTGGGCAGAGGAGAGAAGATCACAGACGCTTCCAAGTGAAGACAATAAAGTACCTTTCCATGCGCATCTGGATGAGCTGGATGAGACACTTTTGGCTCCATAAATAATTTATGCAACCAGACTTTCTGACCTCAAAGCAATCAGCAGGAGTCCGGCCGTGGGTGGAGTCAAGCCTTCAGCGTTTCTTTGATGTGAACTTGTTTACTTTTCCGTGTTAGCTGGGCTGTTGGACTAACTCTGCTTAAAAAGAAAAAAAAATACAAAATTATCCTTTAAAGTTATTTTTTTGCAGATTGAAATTATTGTGAAGAAGAGACCATAAAATCAGAATCATTAAGTTCTCCTTGAGGATGCCTTTTATTGATGTTTCAAGGATTCCGCAGTATCAAGTATTACTAATCCCAGTTAGAGTAAAGGCCTGGGCCATTTTCTTCTTTCTTTCTTCAACTGTAGCGTTGATCATTTCGGACATAATGTATGTCCGTGGCGGGCAGAAAGGATTCGCGTCAACTACTACAAATAGGTAGCGACTGTGGATACGCCTGTTTGTCCTTATCCTCACAAGCGCCGCGGCTTTGATGATGGCTGGTGAGCGGCCTCGTCAGGGCAGGAAATGATGGACTGGGACATGAGGGCAGAGGTTGGTAGAAAATGAAAATGATTTTCCCCAGATGTTCCTCAAGTTGGCTTTAATGAGAGCTGAGTGGAAAATGGAGGACTGTTTTTGTGGGTTTCTGAGAATCTCGTCTCAGGGTGTTTGACAGCGCTCACCTAGGCTCTGCAGGTCACTCATTAGTAGCTTTTGCTTTTTTATCGCTGAGTTTTTGGACATGTTTCTTTTTAAATGATCTAGACCGCTTCTGAAATTACTCCAACAGCAGAATTCAGCCTTTTAAACACACAAAGGCCTAATCAGCTATTTGATTTGGCCTTTTTAAAAAATAGTTTAAAGACCATTTTGTAACAAGTAAATGTGGAGCTAAATTACTTTTCATTAGATTAAAAACTAGTGATGAAATTCTGTACCTTTTTAAGCTTTATTACGTTAGAAAATCTTGTTAATTAAATTGTGTTGATATTATGTTTTAAATAAGTTTGCATGTTCTCCCTGTGTGTGCGTGGGTTCCCACCGGGTACTCCGGCTTCCTCCCACAGTCCAAAAACATGCCAGGTTAATTGGAGACTCTAAATTGTCCGTAGAGAGTGAATGTGTGAGTGAATGGTGTGTGTGCCCTGCGATGGACTGGCGACCTGTCCAGGGTGCATCCCTGCCTTCGCCCTAAGAGAGCTGGAGACGGGCACCAGCAGACCCCCGCCACACCACTGGGTAG
>CAAE01013964.1:206343-212287 GCA_000180735.1 Tetraodon nigroviridis | reverse complement strand
TGCAAGAAGAAATGCATATGACGCAGCTTTCAAGTTAAAAGCAGTCGAGCTGGCTTTCAGTGACTTTTACCGTTTTTTTTAACCAGCCCTGTTAGTGCTGTGCTACCGTATTCCTGCTGTGTTACTGCCGCGTCACAGGCACTGGTTTGGAAAGAAAAGCTAAGGTATATTCTTAAAACTTTGAAAACTCTCTCTGTGTACCGTCTTTCTTTGTAAATATGTTTACATGTTTTAATGTGGGCACATGCGGCTTATATACAGGTGCGCTTGTGTATGTACAAAATCGGTTTTCCTCTAAAAATGTAGTGGGTGCGGCTTATAATCAGGTGCGCTCTATAGTCCGGTTTTTACGGTACGCGCTTTGGTTCATGGGTTAAGGTTTGGTTTATGCTCATGTCAGTGTGCAGGAAAATGACCAGTGGATGTTTTTTTATTGTTGGCCAAAGAAACACTGAAGGGAAAACGAGTAGATCGACTTGCTGTTGCTATGGCAAAGGTTTAGGATAAGAATCATTCTATGGAACTGTTCAAGTAGGTAAGCAGTATGGCAAGGTTGTTTAAAAGGCTTGGCTTAGCTGTTTTTGTTTGTCTCGGGGGTTTTTTTCTGCCTGATCTCACATTTCACACCCCAGGGGCCCTTTATTAGCTTGCGGGTTTAGCAAAAACTCTGAGTTAACTCGCTGTGATTTAGGGGAAACTCTGGGTTTTCAGATCCAGAGAGCCAGTTTAGCATAACCCTGATAATTGCGTAATGATGGAAGCACAGGAGACACTTTTGACTTTCCTATGCAAACAAGCCACTGTGTGACGTCCAACCGCGGCTTGGTGCATTCGGCATGAGCACGGGGAGGCTGTTCAACACCTCTTCACCACATCAGTTCGGGGTTTTCTATAAACACAGACAATCATCGCTTTCGTGTTCAGCTGCCAAGTTTGAGATTGGCAGATCGTGACAAAGAGTCAGCGTAACTTAACAGCCTTTTACTTTCCTTTCTTCTTTTTGCATCCAATTGATCTTTAGCTGTTTGTCTTGTGGCCGCCCGCTGAGGCACATTTTTGTGTGTACATCAGAAACATCTGGAGTTTTACCTTCTTCTCAGAGATCTAACTATAAGATTTAGATGGAGCAGCTCTCAGCAGGGTTGAAATAAAAGCTGCCGACTTGTTTTTTGAAAGTCTGCGGTTTGACATATTTAGCTGGCTGCTGTGTTTATCACCCTGCAGTCTGGTGACTTTTTCTTTTTTAGCTCTTTTGATTCTGATTGATTTTTGTACCAAATCAGAATCAGAGGGATGTAACATTTTGGCAGAAATGTTACTTTCCATATTTTTCACAATGTAAATATTTGATATGTTTATATATTAGATATAATATTTCATGTAGTTGTTGTATTTACCTCCAGATAACTGACCGCTAACTCGAGGGTGTTCAGAGGTCTGAAAAATGCAACCGTGCTTTACCTAGCCAGCTTTCAGCACAACGTAAGCCTGGTCCTGGCCAGGGTTTCTTCCTGTGCTTCCTCAGGGGTTCTGCCTCTGAGAGCACCTCGAGATTTTTTGGTAAAAGGTGCTTTATAAATAAAAGTGAATTGAATTGAACTGGTCTCGTCAAATGATCTTTTTTGAAAGATAGTCTGTTAGAAAACCTTGTCTGTACCAGTGCTGAATACCTGCGGTATTCAGAGGTTCCTGCACGCACTCGGTTTCTTCCTCTTCCACATTCGCCCGTGTCATCTGGAGCAAAGTATCCAAAATCCTGACATTTAGCCGGCCGACTTCATACCCACGAGCCCAGCCCAACCACCCTTCTACAAACAATAGTTCCACTCTTTCCTCTCCACCAGCAACTTTCCGTCCAACCCAAATGGCTCAGATGACGCCGCTGTTCTCCATCACATTTACTGCGCTTCTGTCAGGCGCCATCAGACTTTTAGCCCCTTCACTGCCTGGTTCTGTGCTGCCTTCTCTGCTGCCTTTGCCTCTGCTGATACGGAGGCGCCCTGCTCCTGACTTAATTTGTCCTGCCCTATGTTGGGGCCCCCTGGTTCCTCTGATCCATGATGAGCCCTGCAGACTTTGCAGGGCTCATCATGGATCTTGCATCTCGGATAAGTAGGGTTCACATATCATCACAGTAGCCCCCGTCAAAGACCACCTCCAGGGAGACCAGTTAGCTGGGGAGGATGGGGGTGGGGTCATCCTGGCCAACATGGCCCTGGGTCACATGGCTGGAAATGTTTAAAGACAAGGAACCTCCAACAAAGCACTTGAGGAGGGGACATCTTTACGGGTTGCCAGATAGCCAACTGTGGGTTTTTCCTGTGGTGTATTTTTTTGGTTTTTGTTTGTTTGTTTGCTTGTTTGTTTTCCACAATAAATGAAGGCACAGGTCATTGAATAATTGCGACCTCAGTCGTTCTTGTTTTTGAGGCAGGCTGATGGCTAAGTCGGACAACTCAGCCGATACGTCCTGTCAACGGTCCTGGGCCCTTTCAGTGCCAGCTGGTGGGACTCCATATCCAATCAAAGGGTCTCTTTTGCTGCTAGGGGCAAAGTTTAAATAGAACTGCCTTGTTTGGGGGCTGTAGCTATAGAAAAATGAACAACAGACATCGGTGTTTGGAAAAAATACCGAGTGAGAAAAAAACCTAAAAACTTCTGAAGGAAAACCAAATCTTCGTATTGTTAGGACTTTTTCTCAGTTCTTACATCTGGTGAGCAGCTTTGGCAGATTTTAAACAAATTCTTTCCTCCTTCTACCTTTTCTCATGGATGGTGGTGGTTGCACTGATTTTGCAGAATTTAAAGCGGCAACAATTGTTCCATTTTCCAGGCCAATGTGCAACCTGGTTGGTGCGAACATCATTAGACGCCAACACAAACTTTTGGAAAAATCTGTGTCATCAAAGAAATGCAAAGATATCAACAGGTTCTGAAAACGGTTGCCCGACTAAAAGTAAATAAATACAACAATTAAATCAACGTTAGACCAGCCTTTACTCACAGACATGCAAATATCATGTTTTCTGTGTAATCAAAAACTAATTGTTAGGCTTCATTTTGTGTGTTTATTTGTTAAAGTGTGCTTGGAATTAAACAACAGAATGAGAATTATCTACAATGATTGAAACAGATCAATTATTTGAGTGGGTTTTTACTGTCAGTTAATGTGACAAAGATCCAGTTTGATGAAATTTACACAGAAAAGCAAACTTGGAGCAAATGTTCCACAGGTTGTGTGTCCAGTGTGTTTTTCCATCTCACTCCTTCACGTTCATGAGTGTTCCATGCATAAATCCACCCCAGGCTTCACCCTGTTTGTGTGCAGGAGGGACTTGTGTTCTACTCTTTTCTGATTGCAGACTAACTTTCTGTACTCGTCTTTGTCTTGGAAGAGGGCGCCCTCCTCTGTGTCTCTCCCTCTGCTTTCTACCTCTTTTCTGGGAGTTTTTTTCTTACCTAAAATGAGCATTTCTGGTCAGGGATTTTGTAAGTTTTACGGACTGCAAAGTCTCCCAAGCGAAACACTGGTTAGTGATTTTGGAGTGTGAAACTTGAAGTTTGTCTTGACCCAACATCTAGTATTCTTGCTGACATCACACCTGCAGCTTCGTGTGCACACTGACATGGTTGTACCTCAGTGTAGCGTCTTTTATTGTTTCTTCTATGTTTAGGTCATTATGACCTTGCTGCCTGGTGGCCAGGTCACTCTGGAAGTCTTTGTCTCAATTACTTTTTTATCTGGTCCAATAAAAAGGATTATTTTTTTACATTTTTCAAATAATATTGGGTTTGTCCTTTTTGTAAAATTTGTACAATAAGTACAACATCTATGTTTACAAAGTGATCCTTGTTATTGTTTGCTTAAGCCCAACCTTAAGCAAACAATAACAATTTAAAGGTCGAAGGATCAGTGAAACTTTGTTCAACGTTCAAAGGTCAAAGGAGCTTCGGTTCAAAGCAACATACTGTACAATATTGTGTTTTGCAGCTACACTCCATACCGCTTGTATGCATTAACTGCCAACAGTCGGCAACTATAGAAACAAAATATGTGATACAATGAGGCAATAGGCCGTACCTTTATAAAAAGTCAGAAAAAAAATTAAATTCCTTGAAGTAACTGAAGTAACTAAGCTAGCATATTGGTAAGATTGTGACCGTATTCCAGTTCACAGCTGGGAATATGCAAACCGCAAAATTTTTACAGTTAGATGAGGATCGGAGAGGTTTTGCTGTGACAGACAGTGGAAACAATTCCACCATGGAGGGGAAGAACGAAAGTGGGAGGAGGAAGAAGAAGGCTGACAAAACGGAGAAGCTGAAGGAGCTACACTCGGATCTGTCCAACCTGATCCAGTCAGAGGCTGAGGCCGTCAGTTCGGTGGCTGTCCTCCGACAGAAGAGCCCAGCCACAGAACCCAGGCTTCAAGGGGAAGTCAGCAAAGTCCAGGAAGTTCAGGCTCAGCTGCTTGTGAAGGACCAGGAGATCCAGATGCTCGAGGCCGAGCTTCAGACGAGAACCCGGGAGATGAGTGAAAAACTCGAGCTGGTAAATCAACTGTCCTGCGCAGCGGTACCTTCAGCAGAGCCTCAGGCTGTGTTGCAGGAGAAGGAGAAGCAGGTGTCGGAGCTGCTGAAGGAGCTGGTCAGCACGCTCAACGCCCTGGAGCTTCAAAAGGAAAAAACAACCAGCTTCAGGAGAAAAACTGGAGCGCGATGAAAGCTCTCGCTGCCAAAGAGTCCCTGATTCAAGAGAAACTCAGCAACTTCCAAAAACTTGGAGCTCAGTTAATTGCAAAGGACCAGGAGATCCACGAACTTCACTCCACGCTTGAGACCAGAAGTGAGGAGCTGACCCAGAAGACTGAGCTGCTGAATCAGCAGTCTTGCACAGCGGCGCCTTCAGCAGATCTTCAGACTTTCTTGCTGGAGAAGGAAAAGCAGGTGTCGGAGCTGCAAAAACAGGTGGCCAGGACAAACAACTTCCTGGAACTTCAGAGGATCAGGAACACTCAGCTGCGTGAGACAAACTGGAGTGCGATGGAAGCTCTGTCAGCTACACAGTCCATGGTTCAGGGGAAACTTGGCACAGTCCAGGAACTTCAGGCCCAGTTAGTTGTGAAGGACCAGGAGATCCAGACGCTGCAGGCTGAACTTGAGAAAAGAACTTGGGAGCTGAGGGAAACAATTCAGCCTGGAAATAAACGGTTGTGCAGAGCAGTGCCTTCAGCAGAACTTCAGACTTTGTCACTGGAGAAGCAGGTGGCAGACCTGCAGAACAAGATGGCCATGATGAACAACTCCCTGGGATCTTAAAAGGAGAAAGAACAATCAGCTTCGGGAGAAAAACCTGAGTACAATGGAAGCTCTTTCATCCACTGAGTCCACGGTCCAGGGGAAACTCAGGAATGTCCACAGACCAGATGTCCAGGACCAGAAGAACCAGGTGCATCAGGATGAGCTTGGGACCAGAACTCGGGAAAAATCTGAGCTGGCCAATCAGAGAGGGCCTTCACCAGAACCTCAGACTTTGTTGCTGGAGAAAGAGAAGCACCTGTCAGGTCTGCAGAAGCTGGCTGAGACAAAAGCCTCCGTGGAGCTTCAAAGGAAAAAGAACACTGAGCTCCAGGAGGGAAACTCTGCTGAAGCTCCTTCAGCCTCAGACACAATGGTTCAAGAGAAACTCGACAAACTTCATGAGCTTCAGGCTCTCTTAGTGGTGAAGGACCAGAAGATCCAGATGCTGCAGGATGAGCTTGAGGTGACCACTAAGAAACTGAAAAGAAATCTTAAGTTGGCAAAACAAAACTGTCTTACCCACCAGTACCTTCACCAGAGCTTCAGACTTTGGTTCCTGAGGAGGAGGATCAGGTGTTGGATCTGCAGGAGAAGTTGGCCGAGACAGACGACTCTGTGGAGAATCAAAGGAAAAGGAACCCTG
>CAAE01013964.1:181343-201343 GCA_000180735.1 Tetraodon nigroviridis | reverse complement strand
TAACTTTTGGAATAATATGTCTGTTGAGTTCAGCTCCAGCAACTAATAAGATCCATTTATTCCCTCAGTCTCTAGCAACCTCGGCGTATTGCTGGCTAACCGGCTAGGCTAACACATGATGTGTAAAAACCCGACTAAAGAAACACCACCTGGATATCTGGCAGACAAGCAAATTTGAAAGGCACACAAATGCAGTAATGGTGTGCAGCAAAGGTCAGGGTGTCTAGTGCTCCCTAACTCTGCCAGATAGCAGTGCTAATCTAAGTAGCATGCTAAAGTTGTGTCAAGGACTGGGAGGACGTCTGCCTGCTAAGGCTGCCTCCGTCGGCGGCTCTTCCCGGAGCCTCAAACCACCAGGTCGACCAGGTCGACCAGGTCTGGAGTCGTGCCTTTGGAGTTTATCACCTTGCACTAATCACCCATGCGGCATTTGACGCTTTTACTCTCCCTTTAAATTGTTAATGTCATATCAGTAGAGCAGAACCTGAGCAGCGCTGTGCTCATCTCAATTATGAGTGGGCAAATTCGACTGAAGTTGTTGTCTTTTGTGCTCCTCTTCGCAGGCCAAGATGTCCTTTGCCACCCTTCCACGAAGCAAGAAGTTTGCCCTAACAGCGCTGGGCGTAGTCGCTGCTGGTGGGGCAGGTCTGGCACTGACGCTACATCAGGCAGTGAAAGCATCCGACCTGGAGCTTCACCCCCCCAGCTACCCCTGGAGCCACGCCGGGCCTCTGTCGTCCCTGGACCATGCTAGGTGGGCTTAGAAGTAGGCGTTTTAGCCGTAGTTGGAACGGCCTGCCAGGTTGTCGGTCCTTCATCGTTTGTTCTCCTCCTTTGCAGCGTTCGCCGCGGGTACGAGGTGTACAAGCAGGTGTGCGCGTCCTGTCATAGCATGGATTACCTGGCCTTCAGAAACCTGGTGGGGGTGTCTCACACGGAGGCTGAAGCCAAAGCTCTGGCGGAGGAGGTGAGCTCAAGGAGAGGGTCCGACCTTCTCGTGCACGGCGTCAGTCCCGTGTCAGTTTGCAGGCTTCTTTTGGGGTCCTGATGGCCGCTGCTAAATGTGTGTGCAGATTGAGGTCGTTGACGGGCCTGATGAGAAGGGAGAAATGTTCACGCGACCCGGAAAGCTGTCGGACTATTTCCCAAAGCCGTATCCCAACCCGGAAGCTGCCCGAGATGCCAACAATGGAGCCCTGCCGCCCGACCTGAGTTACATCGTTAACGCCAGGTGAGTCCTGGAAACAGCCCGGAGTCGGGTTTCAAGGCCAGAGACACGTGAGCGCGTCTGCCCCCTCAGACACGGAGGAGAGGACTACGTCTTCAGCCTTCTGACGGGATACTGCGACCCGCCAGCGGGGGTGGCGGTGAGGGAGGGGCTCTACTACAACCCGTACTTCCCCGGACAGGCCGTCGCCATGGCCCCGCCCATCTACAACGAAGTGCTGGAGTTCGAGGACGGTGAGTAAATGGTGCTTTTCTAGATAAGAGCTAAAGCTACACCGTTAGCGTGCTCCCAGACCTCCTGGAACGTGGCCGGAGTTAGATATTTTCTGGTGTCTGGTGGGCTGTGATGCATCTTTAGAAGTGCATCTCAGCACCATTATGTATCTGTAGGAGTACATAGGCCACGATTAAGCTCTTATACATCTTTATATCAAACCCTAACCCTACGTATTCAATCGTACACATCATACACTGATTTTACTGTCTTGAATGAAGTGTCTCAAGGCTTATATTGTCTTGTAAGGACATAATGTTTAATAAGCATCCTGTCAAGACATTTAAAGGTCCTATTAAGGTCCTAATGTAGTGTTATAAACACACAATAATGGTAATAAGCAGCCTATACGAGGACCGTGACATAAAGCGTTACTATAGCATCAGTTGATTCAGAGAAAGCAGGCGGCCCTTTGTACATTAAAGGCAACACCAAAAGAGGTGGACGCCACATGCTTTGATGTCTCGGATGAGACGGCATCAAAGTCCCGGCTCTCGGCCTGACGGGTGTGGTGACTGTCGCCATAGGAACCCCTGCGACCATGAGCCAGGTGGCCAAGGACGTGTGTACCTTCCTGAGATGGGCGGCCGAGCCGGAGCACGACCAACGCAAGCGCATGGGCCTGAAGGTGCGGAGGCCGCAGGCGTGAGGCGCCGTCCTGGGCGTGGCACGCCCGCCTTAACCCCGTGTCTGTGCTCGTGTTTGCAGCTGCTGATCGGCTCGGCCATCCTCACCCCTCTGGTCTACTACATGAAGAGGCACCGCTGGACCGTGCTGAAGAGCAGGAAAATCGCCTACAGGCCTCCCAAATAAAGAGAAAGCAACACAGCCGGGGCCGGGGGCTCGCGCCCAGGGGCCCACGCCGCTCTCAGAGTCCACACAGACTTTTACAACTGACGCATCTTTCTGGAGGCTTTTTAATCGCTGGCGGTGTCTGGATCGGAGTGGTGCACGGAGCCGCTCCGGCCTGCGCCTGCAGACGCTCCTTCCGCTCCTCAGACTTTCACAGTTTTATCATCGTTCTCTGTAAGATACTCGGCTGCGTCGGCGTTTCGGTCCATCCTCCCCATCCACTCTAGAGCACCAGTGTGTTGTAACGTACCGAATAAATTATTGAAAACGTCCTGTGTCCGAGTGTGTGGAGGAAACAGGTGATGGACAGAGAACACAGGCTCGGCTCAGCCATCAGTCACAGTAAGAATGAGCCCCCAAACCTTTGAGGAACAGCCATAAATTGAGTTTCAGAAAACAGTCTTTTTAAGTTGAAGTGGTTGTTTTCACGCAGACTAATAAACATGCTCTCCCAGCTGAACTGAGATTGGTTTTTTAGCCTATTAGCTTTAGCCTTTTTGGCTTTGTACATGGTTTCAGACTGCATTCTACGATTATACACAGTCTCTGTATCGGCTAGTCATGCCTTATTTCAAATTAGACGTATACTGTAAATCAATAAATGTATTTTTTGCCTTGAGGAGTCTGAAGATGGTTTGAATTGTTTGTAATCCCAGCCTGAGAAGGACGATAAGTCACCCTCCCTCACTCGTTCATCGGGATGGTCCGTCCTTCCATTCTCTGTTAAATAAACAAGCGTGCTGTTGACTTAAAGCCGCTTTGTGCCGTCGTTGGGAGGTAATCTGGTCCTGAAAAGCTTTTCCTCCCTGCTGCTCCAACCTGCATTTAGAAGCTACAACATTCATCTGCATCACAACACACAGATTAGGCTAATGCTAGTATTCATTCCCATAGTGCTGGTAGCATTGTGCTAACGCCAGACACTTGCACTATTTATGCCTGGTTTAAACTGTATTTCCACAAAATATGGAATTATGTTTTGTGTTTGCGTCACATGGGTGACGGTTCAAAAGGAATCTTGGGCCTCATTTCACAAATCATCACATGATTCTGCAAGACAAAAATCTCACCCTCAAAAGGTCAAGACTACGGGGAAGAAAAATCTCCTGTTTTCCTCTCCTGAACAAACTCCATGTAAATGCTGTCCCTCAGTGAGACGCAGACCGCCGAGTGGAACCTGGGGATCCCATTCACATGGAAACGACGCCTCCTGATTCTAATTGGTTTGCAGGCATGATCCTCTCCTCCTATTTAAGGCAGCTCTGAGACGCCGGCACCTCAGCGTCAAACTGGTTGTTTAGCTCCAAAGCTGCATTCCTGCCACCTCTGGACTGGTTTGGAGTCCTGATGGCGCCCAACTCCGTCAGCAGGCCATTGGAGGGACCCGGACACCACCCCCAGTTCCACCGACCTTGGACAGATGGGGGAAAAGGTAGTTTTTGGGGCGGTTCTGTCTCCTGATGGGGTCATTCTGCATGTTTAGAAACTATTCCTTCCATCTGCATAAATCTGCACAAGTTTAGTCTTTCCGGATGTGATTTATGATAAATGACCTCAAAAATATAGACACCTATTTACAGCCAGACTGACTGAGTTAGAGATCTTGGTGAAATGATAGTGATGGCTCTGTGGGCCAGATGAAAGAGTTCACCGGGCCACATGTGGCCCCCGGGCCTGAGTTTGCCCACCGCTGATCTAACACCTTATTTTTTTAAAAATTAGAGGGGCAGCCACTCAAGGGGGCAAAACCATTTCAGAGTGTGGAGACAAACAAAGAGGGCTCCTACTGGGGCGCAGGGTGCTGGGTGAATTTCCGACTGGGTCAAGGAGCTACAGGCAAAAGATTAGAACTTTAAAATGTCAGAATCGGAGATAATCCATGTTTTACATTAAAAAACTGTTCACTGACCGTGATTCCAGAGATGGACACCAGCTCTAAGCAGCAAGGCCACAGCGGTGTGAAGCCGTGTCCTGCCTCGCGTTTAAAATGGTGCGTTGTGCGAAGACCCCGAACCGCCTTCACCAACGGCCAGGTAAGGCATCAAACAGCCGCCGATCAAACACACCCTCGTCCGTTGATCAGCACTTGCCTTCTGCCTCAGGTGAACCTACTCGAGTCCGTGTTCCAGGTGAACAGTTACCCTGGGATCAGGCTGAGGGAAGACCTGGCTCAAAAACTGGAACTGGATGAGGACAGGATACAGGTAACACACACACACACACACGCACACACGCACAAAGGCAAAGGCTCAAATTGTGTTTTACGACCTGAAAACATCAACGAGCTTCCCACTTTCCACAGATCTGGTTTCAGAACCGACGGGCCAAGTTCCGGCGCTCCTTCAGAGAGAGCAGTTTGCAGTTCATGCAGAAGGCCGCGTCCAAGATCGAGGACTAGACGTGGACGTGGACGTGGACGTGGACGTGGACGTGGACGTCTGGGCGCCCAGTTAGGTCCGTAAGGTCCGCAGCTGGAGCCTGGTGGAGCATCACAAATCAGAAGGATTGTAGAAGCAGCCTCTTCTTTAATCTGTCGTGGTGTGTTGTTTAGTTCATCGGGTTGCAACTTCATTTTCTACATAGTATTGAGATATTTTACTTTGTTGTAATGAATCCAGGCCTAATGTGACATGCTTGGAAGTAATAAACTATTAAAAATAAACTAATATCCCGTACAACAAACATTGTCGTGAACGTCTCTGGCTTTTTTTCTGTTTCTCTTTTCACCAAATGCTGACTCTGTGGTCCTAATTTACAAAAAAAGAAGACATAATTTTAAAAACATTAAAAACACCAACTATAAGAAAGAAAAAATTTCAATAGCCCTAATCTTTTTAAATAAATATATCAGTTTTGCTGTAGTGCCAGCACAAGAAACAGGTTTCCCATCAACGCTGAGCAATAAAATTGTAAAATAAAATAATTAGTAATACCATGAAGCAGTTTCTCACTCAAAAAACCAAATACCTATTTTGATGTTTCACTTATTTTAGTTGAATGTTAAATGCATATGTATAAAGATGAGCCTAGAAAAACGGTCCTACTCTCCTCGTTAACCCTGCTTGGATAAATACAAAAACTTTTGACGTAAATGTGGCTGGTTGGTGCCATTTTTGCACATTTAGACAGAGAGGTGAATTTAGAACGAAAGAAGAACGGAAGTCAATTACGCGGCCGACGCTGATTGGCTGACAGTGACCCGGAAGTAAACGCCAGCGATCTATTCGTGTCACTAGTGCCGGAATCTGTAGTTACGTTCGTTTGCATCGGTGTATTTCTCCTCTTCTGTCGCGCAAAATGGATACTTTTAGCAAACTGAAACAGTTTGACGCTTACCCGAAAACTCTCGAGGATTTTAGAGTGAAGACTTGGGGCGGAGCGACCGGTGAGAGAGCATATTTAGCACCGAGCGGCATCATTCATACACAGCCTGTTAGCCCCTCAGGCTAGCCACAAGGCTAACTGAGTCAATTCTGCCTGAAAAACTGCCAAAATATACCAAATTAGAGGCTTGACACGGTTAACCACAACAATAACCAGTCACGAACATGATCACAATAGACACGTTTGTCATTTCTTATTCAAAAGAAGTCGATGAAAGTGCGAATACAACTCGAGTAGGTGTCATTTATGAGCCTTTTGTTTTTATAGTAATTAATTAATGTTTCCATTTCAGAAACTAATTTAAAAACATGCAGATCAAACATCAAGTGTTAACGCTGCAGCTGGCTTTAAAAGCTGTACCTGTATCTGGCTGTTACTTTAGAAGTCCTTCCATTTATTATATACTGCAAGTTTATTTATTTGACAAAATGAAAAATAAACATAATGTGTTTTTATAATTTGACAATATAGTTAGCCGTAATACTCATGATGAGTGTTTAGTTTGTTTTTTTAGACCACGTGAATAAATTTGCGTGAACAAGCAAGCTTTGGTGAGACGGATGTGTACACAGATGTGTCAACCTGCCTCCGTCTGCAGTTATGGTTTAAAATATATATTACAATAGAAAAGTGTTAGATGTACAAGAAAAACGAACATGGTTCATAGAGATATAGATTCAAACCATTTTATTCCGTTATTCTGCCACTGATGAACAACGACTGTGCTTATTATAAGGAAACCCTTTCAAACGGGATTTCCTCACAGACAGCGATACTCTGTCCTCGTCTGTGTCTCTGCAGTGACCATCATCAGCGGCGTCATCATGTTGATCCTCTTCGTTTCGGAGCTGCAGTATTATCTCACCAAGGAGGTGAGCTTCTCCAGCCTGTTGGGCTGTTTCTGGAAGTCGGGCTCACGCGTCGGGTCTCTCTGTGCCATTTTTGGAGAATCTGGTGTGAGATCTCAGGTGTGAGATTGTCCCCCTGGGTGTGCGTTTGTCCCCACAGGTTCATCCTGAGCTGTATGTCGACACGTCGCGAGGGGATAAGCTGAAAATCAACATCGACATCGTCTTCCCGCACATGCCCTGCGTCTGTACGTAGCAACGCTGGCCGAGGCCGCGGACAGGCGCCTGCTAGCTTTTGTCACTAAACTTTGCCCCCGCCATTTCAGACCTGAGTATAGACGCGATGGACGTGGCTGGGGAGCAGCAGCTGGACGTTGAGCACAATCTTTTCAAACAGCGGCTGGATAAAAACCTCAAGCCCGTGAGCACTGAAGCAGAGAAACACGGTAAATATGAACCTGCGCTAGGTCGGACCTTGTGGCGCTAATTTGCCAAGTAATTGTAATGAAAATGGAAGGAACTACAACAGACCTGGGGGAACGCTAACCCCCTGCTGACTGATACCTTCACAGGTGCTTTTAAAACGTTCCGCCTGACTTTTAGTCCCTATTTCAAGTAAAAACCTGCTAGTAGTACCTGTTTAACGTCCTAGAATACTGGGAAATTCAACATTTTTCAAATATTTGGTTTTTTTAGTTTATTTTTTTAGCTATGTCTTTTAAAGCCTCAACTCTTAACTGCCATCCAGTCCTGCAGCAAAAGGATCTAAAATCTCCGAGTTTCCAACTTATCATTTATCGTATTTTTGGACTATAAGTCGCTCCCGAGTATAGGTTGCATCAATCAAAAATTGTGTTGTGAAGAAAAAAAACATATACATTGGTCGCACCGGACTATTATTTGCATATTTTTGGGAAATGTATTTTACAAAATCCAGGAGCAGGAACAGACGTTTCACCTGGAAAGACGAGTTCTGTGAATTTTGAAGTGAATTATCATTGAGGAGCCTTTTCCTGAAGACTCTACCTCCACAGTGACGGTGTGATGATGGCGATCTTGTGTTCCTGCAGAGCTGGGTGGAGCTGAGGACGTGGAGGTGTTTGACCCCAGCACGCTGGACCCGAACCGATGCGAGAGCTGCTACGGCGCAGAGACCGACGACCTCAAGTAAGCCAGCAGGTTCCACCATCCTGGGGTCAGAGTTCAACCTGTAGACGGCAGACTCGGGCATACACACACAACCATCACAGAAGACGAGGGGACGACTGTCACACACGTCACATGACTCATCCCGTGTTGGTTTTGCAGCCAGATTCATTTGGAATCCTTGAACGCCGTTTCCTGGGCGTCCATACATAAAAAGAAACATATTTTCAAAATAAAAGCAACTAGGGTGCTGGTTTCTGGACATTTTGAAAAACTCCAGGCCCGTCTGCCCTTCAGTCCATGAAACAGAGTTGATTTTTCTGTAAGAAAAATATTGTTCTGCAAAAAATGTAGAAGTGATTCCATGATCATTTTTAGTAAAGTCTCCTCAGCCAGGACTCTCTAATAACATCAGATTGCTCCGAGCCAGATGAGATGTGGTGACTGACAGTGTCCAAAGCAGAAGAGAGCTCTGGAAGAGTGATCATGAGCCTTGGAAAAAGAGTCCCCCAGTGGCGCGAGGAGCTTTAAAACTTGATGGTTACAAAGATCACAACTAAAATAACAGAAAACATGGATTTGCTAAAGCTAACATCATTCAGGAAAGACAACTTTTGTGAGTAAACACTAATTTTGGCGTTTTTTCCGACTTTAATTAAGGATCTGTATCTTTCCATCCTACTGCGACTGACAGGTGCTGCAACTCCTGCGATGACGTGCGGGAGGCGTACCGGCGGCGAGGCTGGGCTTTTAAGAACGCCGACACCATCGAGCAGTGCAAGAGGGAGGGATTCACCCAGAAGATGCAGGAGCAGAAGAACGAGGGCTGCCAGGTCTACGGTGTCCTGGAGGTCAACAAGGTATCGCTGATAGCCCAGGAAGGTTTGAAAGGGTTCACGTGTAAAAGTGTGTTCAACAAACACACCACCTTTGACGTGAAAACCCCTCGTGTGCGCGTCTCAACTATGGCTTGTGGAACAATGTCGGCTTTTGTTTACATTTTTGCCTTTTGGTCTAATGAATCTGTTTCTTAGGTGGCGGGAAATTTTCACTTTGCTCCGGGAAAAAGTTTCCAGCAGTCTCACGTGCACGGTAAGAGCTCCTTTTGATCTGTTGCTGAAGGGCATTTGGCTGCAGGCTCGTCACACGAGCTGCTCCTGTGCTGCTCCCATAAAAACCAAGGGGAGCAGGTCTGACGCGTAATTACTGCTATTATATCAAAATGACTGTTACAAGATGGTTGAAAATTAGCTGTATTTTTATTTTGGGACAGATTTTAGAAGAATAAAGAAAAACGAAGCGCTACATTACTCTCAGAGTTCTGAAGTAATCAAAACGTTGTGGGAAAGGTTGTGTGAGAAATGTCCTGGGTCTTATCCTGGGATTATTGGAGCTTCAGGGAAGTCGTGGTGAGAGGTTCTGTTCTGGTCAGAGACGGCGGACCCCCTCAGGGTTGGAGGGTTTCATGGGCCCTCTGGCCTCAGCTTCTGCCAGCACAGTAAGAAATATCCCGTCACTGGAACCATGTCCGCGTGTGAGACTAACTTCGCTCCGTTTCGCTGCCCTTGTCTGATATTGAGGGAGAAGCAGCTCTCTAGCTCTTTCCTAAGCTCCGCCAAGTTTATTAGTATTTGTTTATTTATTTTAATTCAGAAACTTTTGTCCCTTCCAGGAGAGTTCACTGGTTTCTGGGGGTTTCACACCAGCATCCAGCTAGAGGACAAAACACTCCCACTTTCCCATTTTTTGCCCCAGAACAGCCGTTATTCTCTGCATCTGCCAGCGAGAACAGCCACCAATAGCTGGTCTTGGCCTGCATTTCCTTTGCTTTGCCTGGGTTTTTGTCTCCATCTTGGCCGTCTGCATAGCTGGTACGTGAAAGCAAAGCGAGAACCAGGCGTTGCTGAGCGCAGGCGGGAGCTGGGGGCCGGGGGGTCACTCCCGTCAGACGCTGCAGCTGTCTGCTCCTCCGAGTCTCCGCTGTCATCTGCTCCAGAACCAGGAGACAACAATGGCTGTCCAGCGTGTTCAGGGCGGCTCAGGCCCAGTGTTTCCACGTGCCGCGTTTAGCTGATGTTAAGGGCCTGCTGACGCGCTCCTTGCTGACACACACTCTTTTCTTGTCTACCACATGCATCATCTCGGTGACTCTTCTCTCTTCTTTCTGCAGTGCACGCTGTGGAAAGTAAGTGCATCTCTCTTTGCAGCTTTACCGCTACCTGTCACTCACAGCACTGACCTCAGACCTGCATGAGACTCTTCACACACTCGCCGTGTCCTCTCAATCGGTGTGTGTGTGTGGGGGGGGGGGGTTATTTTTTGGTCCGACTTTTCCCTCTTTAAGAGCCTTGATCGGCAGAGTTTTGCTACATGCCGGAGGAGGTTGCAGCAGAGCGCCTGCAGGCTCTCTGGGCTCCGTGCTCAGCTGCTCTCTGGGCCGAAGGGCTTCGGTACCGCCTGGTGATGTGGGGGTTCATGGAAAGTTTGGGGGGAACCGAGGGGGCTGCTTCCCCTCCTGTGAGCCTCCCCTGCCTCCCTCTGTCCGTCTGGTCGTTGGTCCGTTTTAGTCGTGGCTTCCTTGGTGAATATCCTAATATCCAGAGCTGAGACGGTTGCGCTCTCTTATTTGTCAAGTTTTAGCGTTGTATGACGCGCAATGGGTTGAAGTTCAGTCAGGTGTCAGACTACGTTTCTTTACTGTAGAAAGAGCTTCTAACCCTAAACTAATGTGACATATCTTGTTTGCAGTTCACGACCTGCAGAGCTTTGGTCTGGACAATGTGAGTGAAGAACGTGCACCATGATTGAGGCAGGAGGACGATAAACCCTGACGGCTGAAACGTGTCTTTCTGCAGATCAACATGACCCATCTGATCAAACACCTCTCCTTTGGCCAGGATTACCCCGGGATCGTCAACCCACTGGACGACACCAACATCACAGCACCACAAGGTCCGTCTGTGTGCGCTTTAGGTGCGGCGCTGCGGAAAGACGCTAACGTCACCGCTCAGTGCCTTTACAGGCTGGTTACTTTTTTGAAGCGCAGCCCCTTCTTTTCTAGCAATTTAAGGAATTCCTCCATACAAAGCGGCCAGAAAATGGAGATGTGGCAAATGTGAACTTTTATTGATGAACTAGCCTGTTGGAGGGCGCCGAGAGCCGCGTAGCTGTAGCCTTTCCAGAGTCCCGTTCCTCCACAGCCACGCCAGCGGAGCAGGTTGCTCAGCAGCGGATGCCCATGCCGATGGCCATGAAGGTGCCAAACGTGCCCCCGCTCTGCATCATGGTTTTCCCGACTCCTCCCATCAGCTCTCTGCCTCGCATGCCGACCCTGCAAGCAGAAGCGTTTCCATAGTTACAGCCCGTTTAACTCACCGTACATCATGGTTACATTTGAACGTCTGTATTTGACAGTAGTCTGTGTGATAAACTACCAGGTCAGCCGAACCGTAGCCGGGCTGGTACCTGAGACAGGAGAAGGTGCCGAACATGGCCCCGGCAGCCATGCCCACCGCGAAGCCCATCATGAAGCCCATTTTGACCCGGTCGAAACAGCTGGGCTGGGTTTGTCCGTAAGGACCAACAGCTACAGGCATCTGGAGAGCAAGCACAAAGCAGAGAGTCGTGTGTTGCCATGGCATCAAACCTGCGCCGTTTTGACCAGATTACTCCGAAACCAGCGATCGAACCCTCTTTCTGGCTGCATCTGTGATGCTTGCATGAGAAAGGCTAGCCAGGTTTACTGAAGCACCGACTGATTTGGTTGGCAGGCAGAGTTAGGCTTTAGAGTTTGAATTCAGTATTCAAACTTTAAAAACGAATTAGGTTAAAAACAGAAGTGCCGTTTCGCCAGTGAGCGTTAACTACAGCCAGAGCTAGGCTAGGCTAAAGCTGCGTGTCTCGTATGTTTACCATCGCAGCTTTCTATACAAATAAACACCGTTTAGTATTTCATTAAGGACATTTTCCAGGCGACCTTCCTAAGATAATAGCGCAACTTGTGGCCTTGGCAGATAAACACACACTTTGGTTTGACGTAGAGACCTCCACGTCGGCCCGAGGCGGCGCCGCCCACACCAGACTTACCTTGTCAGGGTTAGCCTGCTCTCAGACGGTGATTTTAGATGGAAAGTGAACAGTTATCGACTATTTTGGTGCAGCTGCGTTTAAATAAGCGTCTGCTAGCAAACCTCCATGACCAGGAAACAGAACGACCGAGGAGTCCGGGAAAGAGGGGCCCGGAGCCAGGGCGCCGGCCGACACCGCCCCCGGCGGCCGCCGCCGGAACTACACGCTTGCGTGGCGTGGACAGAAAGGACTAACGCGCGTCTCTCCCACAGCCTCGATGATGTACCAGTACTTTGTCAAAATTGTTCCGACCATCTACGTGAAAACTGACGGAGAGGTGAGTTCAGGTGGTCCTTTAATCATTTGGTTTGGCATTTTGTCTGATTATTTTAAACGACGTGTGGTTCCAGGTGTTGAAAACCAACCAGTTTTCAGTTACCAGGCACGAGAAAGTGGCCAACGGCCTGATAGGGGACCAGGGGCTGCCGGGCGTGTTTGTCCTGTACGAGTTATCGCCGATGATGGTCAGGTTCACAGAGAAGCACAGGTGAGAGAGGAAGCAGAGGCCACGCCTCCAAGGTGTTCCTGAAACACGGCTCTGGAGGAGTGATGGGCTCCTGTGTCTTGGCTTTGTCCAGGTCGTTCACGCACTTCTTGACGGGGGTCTGTGCCATCATCGGAGGGGTTTTCACAGGTTTGTGTTCACCCGAGCGGTGATCTGTGCACCCCGGGGTGCAGCATCATCATCGTCGTCGTCAGCCCTCAGCAGCAGCAGCGCTAACGTGATGTCTGTCCTGCAGTGGCTGGTCTGATCGACTCCCTCATCTACCACTCTGCCAGAGTCATCCAGAAGAAGATAGAGCTGGGCAAGGCCTCCTAACAGAGCCTCCCCTGGGGGGCAGCGGCCGCAGCGTTGGCAGGCAGACGGGTGCCGCCAGGGGGAGGGTCCTCTGCCTGTCTGCGCACCCTGTCGACCAACCTCTGGACCTTTCTGAGGTTTCTGTATTTTATTGAATCTACGTTGCCAAACGGAATGAATGGGAACCAGACTTCTTTTAAGCTCCTGCAGAGGAGAAAACCTGTTCCTGGAGACTGGCCGGACCCTCCTGCTCCGGTCCCGGAGGCTCCGAGCAGGCTGGAGGCCTCCAGGAGGCCTTTTCTTCTTCTTCTTCTGAGTGGATTTCCTGGTGAAGGGGACTCTTTCCTGGTTCAGGGTGGATTCGGTCTGTCGGGGACTGAGTGTTGTGTTGGGCTCCTTCCTAATGGACACCGAGGTGGACCCAAGGCGCTGTCCTTCCCTCCCTCCTCCTCCTTTCCCTCTCCTCTTCCTGCTGCCGTGTGTGACCTCTGTGAGGAAGCAGCAGGGTTTGATGCCCTTTACCCTCCGAGGCCGCGCACCTGAGCCAGATGTTGACGTTAGCTTAGATCGAAGTCCAAGACCATTTGAACGTGCAGAGATCGATGGGAAGAGCTGGGCCCTCCAGACTGACGCCTACGCAAGAGTCCATCGCCTGAGTGTGCGGTTGCCTGGGCAACAGACCACCCGGAGCAAACATGGACGAGTCCGCTGGCTCCTGCACCCACTCTGGTGTTGCTGTGGTGCTTCCACGGCTCCTGCAAGCATCGCAACTTTTCCACCATTAAAAACAAAAAGAACGAGATTTGAATGGGTTTCTTAATGACTATCGCAATCAGGAGGGTGTGTGTGTGAGAGAGGATGTTGTATTTATATTTAATTGTTCATAAACACAAAAATAAACACCAGTAAACCACTTTCTACTCCGAGTGTGAATTCGTGGCCGTGTGACTGCGCAGCTCCGTGCACCGAGCCGCTCCCGCCGCTGGGGGGCGCTGCCGCGCCAGAGCGGGGATTCAAGCCTCGGTCTTGGGCCATGACTGCGCGTTCATGGCTTCCAGGAACTGTTCTGCCCCATCAGCGCTGGTCAGGATGCTCTCTCAGCCTTCCGGTGTGGATGCTTTCTCCTGGCCGGAGAGTCCAGCTGGGTCTGCGGAACCTGGATCAGCCTTCCAGGCTCAGGATCTGACTGCAAACGATCCTGATGACATTACAAAGAATTGAATGTTTTTTCCCCTTTTCCAGTTAGTTTTATTCTGGCACAATCAATCCCCACAAAAACCAGGAAGTTTATTTTGGACCGAGCAGGAAGAACCAACGTCTGAATCTGAGTCATCGTCCCGTCGGAATCTGGTTCCTTGAGGCCGACGGAACATCTCACACACACCACGAAGGCTCTTTGCAGGCTTTTGTCGGCCTTTGAATCACTCTGACTCAGGGGGAGCAGAACTTTACCCAGAGATGAATCACCTCAAGGGTTCAGACTCACAAAGCTGGAATGTGGTGGCAAATTCCTCATCTTCCAAACACGTCTGGATGAACTTGCTTCCTTCCGTCTCCTGGTCCAACACGGCACCACCGGGGCGGGTCACCATGGAGCTCCGGGGAGACCTCTGAAAGAGGACCAAACAACCCTGAGGGACCGGTGGGCTAGCCGTTAGCTCCTGGGGCCGAGGTTAGCGGCTCCAATCTGGCTGCAGCCTTTTGCTAGGATTTTTGTTAAAAAGCTACATGAAAACTGCATTTTCTTAAATCCTACCTCAGTCTACCTCAGTCTCAGCACATTGTAGTTTTAGTATTTCGTGTTTTAGTATTTCAGCATTTGCAGCCATATTATTTTATAGTTGTAATACAGCACGTTGCCCTACATCAAAGCTTTGTCCTTTGATTAACGCCTAACACTGCTTTGATCTTCCTGTGTGCGTGGTCGCCCCCTGCAGGCCTGGAGGGCGCCTGCGACTGTTCAACGTTAGATCTGATGTGAGGCGTCATGCTTTTTTGCTCTTGCTAGCTTCAGCTTTAAAAGTCCTCCAGGCTCACAAAGTCATAAAGATCTGAGCGTACGTGTGTGTGTGTGTGTGTGTGTGTGTGTGTGTGTGTGTGTGACCCTACTGGATCTCACATCCTCATCCTAAATATAAAAGTGAGTGTAAACTGCCTGTACATGAGAGCTTTTCTCTCCGTGGTTGTTCTCGTGTCCATGTGTTCTCCTGTGAGTCAGAGGAGGAACCTTCAATCTGTCCCACCCCCTCAAATTCCTGCAGTTGCTCGTGGTGTGTGTTTTTTCCGTGCTCCACACGTGCCGCGTCCATGCTGCCACGTCGGTGGTGACAGCCTGCCGGGCGCTCCGACCAGCCCCGGGTCCACCTGACGCTCCTTTTTGAAGGAATGTGCAGATTCCTGACCTGAAAACAGTGTTGACAGGAACTTAGGAAGAAATGAGAAAACCAGCAGGTCTGAAATGGAGACACCAGTTTCAACCATTCCAATCACATCCAGACGTCTTTTTATTGAATTTGGTTTGAAGAGCTCTGACTTTTGACCGTTTGGGAACATGTGAAAATACATATTTGCATCCTTCTAAAGTTACTCATTTATTTTTTACCCGCGGAATGTGTTCACTCACCTACAGAAACATGAGTAATTCAATCAAACACCCTTTTTTTTCCCCGGAAGCGGCTGATGATGAGGCTGTGGGAAGCGTTCCGTCCGGATGAACGCACCAGTTACAGGATGCAGCCAAGCTTCCTTTCCCTGCCTGCGCTTTTCCACAGGGATGAGGATCCCACGTGCACTAATGCTCGTGCGACCGCCCTCTGGACCGGACAGGAGCTGGACCCGCCGGGCTGATGCGCCGCTGCAGCTAGAAGCTGCTGAGCAGGGTCGGGCCTGGCGTCGCACACACACCCGCGGTGACATAGTAGCACATTTATTCTCAGAGCGTGCACGCTGCACGCTGGCCGCTCTGGCATGCGAGGGAGGGGTTCAGGGCCTCGGCCAACTCTCCGTCGGCGCTGCAGCTCAAGAGGTTGAAAAGCCAGATTATGATGATGATGATGAGGAGGAGCCCCTGAGTGTGACTGGAGGTGGCAGGTTCTTGGGACCGGACCCATTGGAGTGTGTGTGTGTGTGTGTGTGTGTGTGTGTGTGTGTGTGTGTGTGTGTGTGTGTGTGTGTGTGTGTGTGTGTGTGTGTGTGTGTGTGTGTGTGTGTACGCTACAAGCTGCCAAATATGGCGAGGGAAAGGGGCATCTAACATGTACAAGTAGGCGTGTGTGTGCGTGTGTGTGTGTGTGTGTGTGTGTGATAGCCACCGTAGTAGGTCAAAGACTTTGATGGTATCAAAAAGTGCAGGTAAATATAGCTACAACTGGACCCCCCCTTCCTCCTCCCCCCCTCCCCTCCCCAGACCTCAAGGTGGCACCAGTCAGCAGGATTCCCACCGGGCGCCCAGCCGCTGGAGGCCGACGGTTGGCAGACCCCAACCACGCCGGCGGAGGCCCGGCGAGAGGAGGAATCCCAGCCGCAGGGGCTGGAGTGGTGCGACTGGAGGTGCAGGCGCACAGAAACAGCCCGACACGGCAGCGAGGCCGGTTAAAATACCTCAGGAGAGGGGAGGGGGAGGAGCCGCAGGTGAGACGAAGAGGGGGAAAGAGGAAGAAGAACACGACAACCCTGGGTCAGGTGTCACCAGGTGAGTGCGAGCCCACTTTTGCTTCCGTCTGTGAGGATCCGGGTCTAGATCCTCTCCCCTCGTTCCTTTTCCCCCGTCCTAAATATAAAGCGCTCTGGAAGCACCACTCCACCGCAATAACCTTGATATCCCACTCCGTTTGCACCCCCGCCCCCGCCCCATTCCTCATGTTCCTAGAACATACACAGTTGCAGATTCAGGGAACTTCAGGAACGCCGGGAAGCTGCCAGCTCGGCAGACCGCGGTGGGCCTCAGCTGACGCCCTGTTCTCTCCCACTTTCCACATGTTGGTCGCATGTGAGGCTTCCTCTCCGGCCGGCCGTCTGATTGGCTGCTGCAGGCCCACTCGCTCGCCCCATTGGCTGGAAGGAGCAGCCTGCAAGAGTGTGAGCAGGCAGCCAAGGACTCAACCGCTTACACACGGAGTTGGCGGCGCTTAGGAGGAACACACACACACACACACACACACATTTTAAAACACAGAAATGGTTGCGCGATAATTCCGATTCCCCATTTTTCGAAGGAAACACCTTTTCCATCCTCCCGTATTCAAACACACGGAGGAAAACGCGCGAATAAACGAGCGGCGGAAACCAACGTGGCTCCGATAAAATGTCCCCAAGCAGAAGCGTCGACATGTGACGGGTGACACAGGTTTGACCGGACAAAGACGCGTCTGTGCTCAGAGGCCGGGCAGCGCTTTTAAGCGCCGCGCCGCAGAGAAGCCGCGTGGCTACGCGCCCGCGACATCAGGAAGCGGCAATCAGGGTTGGGCGAGGACGCAGGTGAGAAAAGCACCTGCACCCGTCAGCCAACCCCACACTGCTCCGTCCCGCAGAGACCAGCAGAACAAGAGGCTGGAGTTAGCGCGTGTCGAACACGCTAGCGCGGAGGGTTCGCAGTGTTCCATGCCGGCTATTCTTAGGCCGAAAGAAGGAAGAGAAAATGCGGTTTTGAAGAGCGCGAAGGCCTCTTCCTCCTCCTCCTCAGGCTCCTGCTCCGTCCTGGGTCCGAGTCAGTGAGCAGATGTGTGTGTGCTGTGTGTGTGTGTGTGTGTGTGTGTGTGTGTGTGTGGGTCGCCCCTGTTCTAACCTTTAGGGGATGCTGAGTGGCCTCAACTAGGGACCAGGAACCAGGTGGTTCCCTCAAGCCCAGAGGACGGGTGTGGGTGCCAAGCTAGCGCCGTTTCAGTACCCACTCAACTTTAAAACGGTCATCAAATACACAAAGCATGCGTGTGTGTGTGTGTGTGTGTGTGTGTGTGTGTGTGTGTGTGTGTGTGTGTGTGTGTGTGTGTGTGTGTGTGAGGGAATTTTCCTCAGAAGGAATTTTCTGAGGTTTCAGTTATTCTGATAGATGGTAAGTGGCAAATGTGTGTATGTGTGTGTGTGTGTGTGTGTGTGTGTGTGTGTGTGTGTGTGTGTGTGTGACACATTGGAGATGAACAGCATCCTTCTGTTCTACACTGATAGTCTTGATTCGTTTATCAGTAGTAACACACCAGCCAGAATGCATGCATGCACGCACGCACGCACACACACACACACACACACACACACACACAGGCGTTTATACAATCAACTGATTTCCTCGGAGGGAAGCCACGAGAGCCACCATCCATTGCCAGACTAACAGGAAGGTGTTTGTAAAAGTGTTGTTGTAAATAAAGTTTTTTGCTGCAGGCGTCCCCCAACAAAGCAACAACGGTTCTTTCAGGGCAAAGAGTTGACGCGTTCCCGCCCGACACACCGTTGAGCTTCGCTTTCAGTCCTGAACACTTGGGAAGCTGCCAAGTAAACAAATGTGTAGCTTTGTGTGCGTAATTATTCAGCGCTAACTTCAGGGGGTTTTCAGACCGACAGCAGCCTCGACTGGGACGTCTGTGACAGGGACGCCGTTTGGACGCGCTGACAGGAAGCGGATTCTTTTCACACACAATCCACGTCCGCTGGCTCTGAGATCAGGGCCAGCGAGTTCCCTCACCGGCAGAAACAAAATCCCTGACGAGGGAGGAAGTGGAGGATGTGCTAACAGACGCCGCGAGTACGGGATCAGCAGCGAGGTTGGTCAACAACCTCCCGTTTCTCAATACCAGTTCCCCGTCTCCGGAGCTGGAGGCCAACCGTCGGCATGTCCTCTCTGCCGCTGCCTTCCCAAACCTCGCACATCTGCTCCAGAAGGCCGCCGTCTGCTCCTCCCTCCGCAGACGTGGGTTCCTCTCTCTGAGAACCAGCCTGGGGGGGTTCTGGACCTGCAGGAGCAGACCGCTGGCCTCCTTGGGTCCGCCCAGATCTGGCCCCAGCCTGTGGTTCAACAGAGTCCACCTCCACTTTTCCTTCCATAACCCCTTCCTGGACCTGAAGGTTCACCCCAAACAAGACGCCGGTGAATAAAGCCTGAGTTCCCCACTGGAGCTCCACCACCACCATCTTTAGCAGCAGGAGCAGAACGCTTCCATTGTCCTGGCGCCCCCTCCCTTCATTCCCTCCCTTCATTCCCTCCCTTCATTCCCTCCCTTCATCCCCTCCCTTCATCCCCTCCCTTCATTCCCTCCCTTCATACCCTCCCTTCATCCCCTCCCTTCATCCCCTCCCTTCATTCCCTCCCTTCATTCCCTCCCTTCATCCCTTCCCTTCATCCCCTCCCTTCATTCCCTCCCTTCATCCCTTCCCTTCATCCCCTCCCTTCATCCCCTCCTTTCATTTCTTCCAGGTTTGGGTTCTTCTGTTACAAATTCAAACTTTACTTTTGTAATGCAGAACGCCTGTTTGGGGGGTGGGGGGGGGGGGTGGGGGTGGAGGCACGACTCCGCCTGCCTTGGACAGGTAGAGATGCAGAGGTCATTGCTTTGATGCTGGGGCCTTGCAGCATTCGTGTTCTTGTTGCTATTGGCGATACTGAGCCAGAGTGGCCGGCCTGTGAGACGCTGGCGTGGGCCTGGTCACCCAGGGCAACCCCTGAACGAGAGGAAGACAACTTTGAGGTCAGGAGAGGAAGAGATCCAGAGCCAGCCATCAGTGGAGTGGATGGCTCTCCAACACCCACACCCCTGCTGTCCAGGGACTGGGAGGACGAGCTGTCCACTGGGAGTCCACTGGGAGTCCACTGGGAGTCCACGAGCTGTCCACTGGGAGTCCACTGGGAGTCCACTGGGAGTCCACTGGGAGGACCTCACCTCATGTTTGGCTGAATCCCTCCGACCTCAGAGGTGAAACAACAAAACGGAAGTTTTAGGCAGCTGTTAGCGCTGACGCCCCACAGCTCGAAGGCTCTGGGTTCTGAACCCCCTGGGGCCAGGGGCTTTTTCTGAGTTTGCATGTTCTCCTCGAGTCAGCCTGGGTTTCTCACTGGGTTCTCACTGAGTTCTCACTGGTTTCTAATTGGGTTCTCACTGGGTTCTCACTGGGTTTCTAATTGGGTTCTCACTGGGTTCTCACTGGGTTCTCATTAGGTTCTCACTGGGTTCTCACTGGGTTCTCATTAGGTTCTCACTGGGTTCTCACTGGGTTCTCACTGGGTTCTCACTGGGTTCTCATTAGGTTCTCACTGGGTTCTCACTGGGTTCTAATTGGGTTCTCACTGGGTTCTCACTGGGTTCTCACTGGGTTCTCACTGGGTTCTCATTAGGTTCTCACTGGGTTCTCACTGGGT
>CAAE01013964.1:162062-179739 GCA_000180735.1 Tetraodon nigroviridis | reverse complement strand
CAGATTTATTAGTTTGGACAAGCAGAGTGAATCTCTGCAGCATCAGTTTTTGTTATGGTTGAGTTTTTTTCAAGACCACAAATTTCATAAAGCAGTAATTATATTTTATTGTGTAGTACGACCACCAGTATCAGCTCAGCTACAGGAAAAAACAGACCTCCTTAGTTTAAAACCAGAAAAAGGCAACATGTGGAAAGTATTACATTGTATATCCTGCAGCTCAGAGTACATGAATGACTTTGGAGTTTGGACATGAAGCAGCGATTCCGTGAGAAGGGAACCAAAGAATCTATTTATCTTCACCGTAATCCCAGCTCTTAGCTAGAAACTGCACAATACCGACACAAGGGCCAGAGTGTCAACATTTTGCCATCAGTTTTATTCAAAATTGAGATATTTCAGACCATCTTTGTTGGTGTCATCAAGTCAAACTTGCTAGCATCTGGCTAATTCGCCAGGATGCCCATCGCTATTTTGTATGTGTCTGTTCATAAATGATACAAATATAAAAAGTTAATCTTACTTTTTTAGTGATGGTAATATTAGAGCTTTGGGATGGCTGAATAAATGAATGAATGAACGAATGAATCGATGCATCAGTCAGAATTTAAAAGTGAGTCAGCCAGGTTCAGTATTTGGAGCAGACAGCAAGCCAGTCAGTCACTCTGCCAGTTGGCCTGTAGGTGGCACATTAACCCACTTGTTCTTTCCTCCCAATCCTCTCTTTCTTTCTCTCTTTCTCTTTCTCTCTCTCTTTCTTTGTGTGGTTAGACAACTCGTGCTGAAAGACCCAAGTGTACTGCTAGTCCACCGGATGCTGAAAAAAAACGAAAATATGCAAAACTTTAAAAGCAATGTCGTTTTTCCTTGCAAATGATGCTACATTTTCAGTGTGTCTGTGGTGTAATTGTGCGATGACATAGTTATAAAGTTTGTATTTTAACCTGTGATTTAAAAAAAAAAAAAATCAATACAAGTCCAACACAAAATATGAGCTTTAATTAAAAAAACCTGCGTGGAGTTTAATTAAACGTGTCACACCCGCCTTTGTCGCGGCTGTGGCGGGAACCTTTGTCCCACCTTTCTAACGTTCTTGGGTCATTTTTCATATCGGTTCCCTCTCTCCTAACAAATTAACACCGTGATGTGGCCTTTGAAGGCGGCGGGGGGGTGGGGGGGTGATGTAAGGGAACGCGAACTCTGGCGCGGGAACCCGAGCTCCGGTTACCAAATTCCTTGCTGGGAACTCACGTGAATCGAAGCCCCCTCGAGACGCCACTTGCCCGCCCCCCTCCGCAACGTGTCTCGACGAATCGGGTTCGGCCGTTACGTAACGAGCCTACGCAGCAGCAGAAGAACGGCGGTGGGCGGGGCGTCGTGCGCGCGACGGCGGTCAAGGGGTCCCTTTAGCCGTTCATTCATCTGTCCGATTCCCGTGGCACGAGCCGCCTGCTCATCCCAACGGTCACTCTCGTGCCAGTGACTGTCGTTAAACATAAAATGCCCATAGTATCTTTTGTGCGCGGAGGACTGCTCTTGTGTACGCGCGCGCGCATGCTTACACAAGAGCAGTTCTCCGCCATGAATGAACGTCTTTCTTTACAGCTTTTGGATTGAGCCGACCTTTAAATCCCTCCCCCGTCCTTTTCCTTTAAGACGCCGTAAACCAGTAAAGCGACAGACAGGCAGTGAGACACCCGGCATCTGCTCGTGAGTCCACGTGCGCTCTGTCCCAATTTTTTACCGCCACAATTTTCCTGGAATCTGAGCCTTGCGGTGTATCACTCCGCCGCCATAAGAAACAGACCCAGGCGCGGAGGCCGAATGCTAACGCCCGCGGCTGCCTGTCATTTTCCGCCCGCGCTCTTTGGGAAAGGGGCGAATTAACCTATTTAACGGTTGTTGAGCTGATTTCTGCCGGTGCCATTTCGGGGGTTTTGTCGTTTTGGCGCGATTTTTCAGCGCGGAAGGACAAAAGGCAGACAGGGGTGATAAAAGCGCGAGCAGCCCGGCGGCCACACCCACTCGGCGCGTAGGTCTCGCGGCGGATGCAGCGGATGCAGCGCTGCTCCGGCATGCTTCTCTGCTCCAAGGCGGCTTTGACGCGCACGCTTGGATGACAGCACACCGCGAGCCTTGCTCCTACACGTCGGAAGCCACCCTTTTATCTTTTTGATATCTCTGCCGTTTGCCTTATTTTGAACCCGTTAACCTCTGGAGAAAAGATCAAAGGTAAGACTGCAGCAGATCTTCTCTGCCCTGAACGCACCATAAGAGCCGTGCAGCGCATCTGGAGGGGGAAGTTGGCGTCCCCTCCTGTCTGGGCTGGTTTCCCGTGGTTTGCTCCCCGCTGACACCAGGAATGCCGGTTTCACGTGTTCTGGTGTTGCTCAGCCCAGACGGGCTTTCATGTCGTTGATCTTCACGCGTGGGCCCTCGAAGTTCCCACTGTGACAGGGGTTGACTGGCTTTCTTCGTGTTTTTCAGCGTCAGCAGGCTCAGCCTGTCCCGCCACCAACCTTGACTCCTTTCTGCGCCTGGTTGTGAAACAGTCCGGCAGGCTGTCTCCTGCATGGCTGCTTTTGTCAGACAGGCATCTGCTCTCGTATTCTTGGTGATTTGGTGGCTTTCTTTGCTGGCTGTTGCCCGAAACTGACACAGATGCTCGATTGTGCTGCTAAGCAGAAGTCCCTCTACCCCGGCTCCTTCTACGCGTGTGTGCAGAGGCTGAGGGTGTGAGAAGCTGCTGACTTTCTCACCATGATTCCCAGCTGTTATGTGATGTCATGAGAGTGGCAGGAGGAGGAGGAGGAGGAGGAGGAGGAGGAGGAGGCGCGTGTAGGGAAGAGGGTGATTTACTGGCCCCCAGGTGGTGCACTCAGAGCTGAAGGTGACGAGCTCCTGCTCGGCTCTCTAAAGAGCTTCTTGGAAACTTTCACTTCTGCTTGTGGTGGTGACAGTAAAATCCCCCCGCAGACACTCGTTGATTGACTTTGTTTTCTGTGGATTTTTAGCACCACCATCTTTGTTTTAAAACACTGATTTTATTCTTTTTTTTTTAATTTTCCCCAGATTTTTCAAGATGTTGCAGAACTTTAGTCAATCACAAAACTGGCTTTTCTCTGAGCCGCTGCTCTTTGATGACGACATCTACGGGGCCATGAGCCTAACGGACTTCCAGTCACTGCAGTCCCCCCCGTGCACCCCCACACTGAAGGCCGGGGCGCCGGGTACCAACCCTTTATCCAAAGAGGACCAACTGAGCTACGTGTCCAACATTCTACTGGAGGACCAAGACATGCAGTTCAACTGGAGCTGCGACTTCTTTCAGTCGGAGGG
The DNA here is from genome assembly GCA_000180735.1 of Tetraodon nigroviridis. Taxonomy (NCBI): domain Eukaryota; kingdom Metazoa; phylum Chordata; class Actinopteri; order Tetraodontiformes; family Tetraodontidae; genus Tetraodon; species Tetraodon nigroviridis. The sequence goes on along the minus strand of CAAE01013964.1, from coordinate 176,400 downwards.
GAAAGAGAAGGACGAGCCCAGCTATCCCTGCTCCCCCCAGGAGGACGGCAGCGAGGAATGCCTGTGGGAGTGCCTGGCCGTGGACAAAAGCCTGGAGAAGCTGGTGCCCTCGGTGCTGAGCTGCAGCCCGCTCTTGTCCGAAATAAACACCAGCATCTTCGAGGGAATCGCCGACTCCATGCTGGACTGCCAGAGCCTGAACACGCAGGAGCCCAGCGAGTCCACCTCCGACTACGGTTCCACCGGCGGCGAGCTCTCCACCTGCTCCTCTAGCGACTCTGGTGAGTTCAGCAACCTTTGAGGTGTTTGAATCGAGCGACTGGGGTGCTCCCAGCTCGCTCCCGGCTCCTTCCAGAACTGCTCCCTGACATTTTAATTGATAAGCGGCTGTTAATGTTTAGTGGCACCTAGCCCAAATTGTTCTTTGCACTCGGCTTATCTGTACTCGGCGTACTTGTAATGTGCAGCAGCCTCACGTTCTTCTCTTAAGCGTGGGTGGGATATTACCTGTCGACTGACAGGTATGCTAGCTCAGGTTAGCAGGGAGGGCGTGGGACTCCAGGTTGCACAACAGATGTCCCGTTTTTTCGAAAAGAAACCTAACTGGCCTCTTCTCTCTGGCAGAGGAAGAAATTGACGTCGTGACTGTGGTGCGATGCCCCCCGAGTCCCTGCCCGCGTCCCTCCGCGGCTGACCTGCGCGTGCATCAGAGGCAGCAGCAGGAGGAGCAGCAGCGAGCTCTGCAGCGCCACAACATTGAGATCCAGCTGCAGCACAACTACGCCGCTCCCCGTCCTGCGTCCCCCCCTCCAGCAAGCGTGTGCAGCAAGCGGCCGCGGGGAGGCGACGGCTCATCGCGCTTCTCGTCTCTGCGTAGCTCGTCGCTAACGTCCTCGCGATCGCATCACCACGCGCTAAGGAACTGTGTGGAGACTGAAGACGAGGAGGAGCGGCGGCGTACGCACAACGTGATGGAGCGACAGCGGCGCAACGAGCTGAAGAACTGCTTCACCCGCCTGCGCGACATCGTGCCGGAGCTGTCGCACAACGACAAGGCGTCCAAAGTGGTGATCCTGAAGAAGGCCCGCGACTTCATCTACGGCCTGGAGGACGAGGGCCACATACTGGAATCTAAACGGAACAAACTCCGAGCCAAGCAGCAGGAGCTGAAAGCCAGATTGGAGCGGCTGCGCTGTTGATGGGGCGGGACACGGACGAGGACACGGACGAGGACACGGACGAGGACCTGCCAGGGCTTTAAAGACGATGCGGGCGGAGGAAGGTGGATAGAGCAGGACTCGCGGTGTAACAAGCCCAGGAGGGGATACGGAGAGTGGTGGTGTGAAAAACTGCAGAATTTGACATTTCAAGAACTCTTTGCCAACGGAAGCTTCCGACCGGCGGACAGGCGGAACACAAACGGCCTCAGAACCGGCGCTTCTAGCTGAAACGATTGTTCCTGCAAAGCAAGACAAACGCCAGTGAAGCTCCCGTTGGATCAAACAACCAAAAGCCTCAACTTGGTAGTTTAAACCTACAGGCGGTGCTGTGCGCACCTGTCTGCCACCTGTCCCCGTCAAGTGTCATGGCGGTTTCACGTTTTTTTCGAGCCGCGTTTGTCTATGTTCTTTCTGGTGGCGTTTAAAGTCTCCTCCAGTTTCTTTGTTGTTCCAGTCGTTTGTGGCTTCAGACTGTTAAGATAGCGTGTGTCCACAGCAGAGATCAGTTCACCCAAACGCCCACTTCAATGGTTCCACTACCCCACCTGACTGCACACACTTGTGCTGCTAGCGCTACAACGCAAAGAGAGACTGTAACATCCTGGGAGATTGTTAAAATAAAGAGTCAGGGTGAGGTTTCCTCCTGAAGGTACCAGGTTCTGGGTCTCGGGGGGGTCCTTGCCCAATGGTTTTAGACAACAGCAGAGAGAGTCGTCATCAAAGAACAAAGCCATACCGTTTGTTTTTGCCGTTAGCATCTACTTTATGGGGTTAAAAAAGTCATGGCAAGATGGTTGATCACTGAAACGCCTCAATGCTAACAGTTTAACCTGCTTTTTATCTGCAGAACTACAGAGCGGAAACTTTGCGGGGCCTCACACGGGCCCATTTTTAGCGTCCTGTCAGTTTTTGGGGGTCTGTTCAAGACCGTAACCCGTTTTAGAAAGAACCCGTCTTCAGTCACACCTTTAATCACATCGTTTGCTGAACTTGTACTTTGGGCTGGATCTAAAGTTTGAAATACCAATAATAATATTCATTGGAATGCCATTTTACTTTAATTATTGCCAATGTTATCGTTGATGTGCTGTTTGTAATGGAATGTGAATCTGAAAAATTGCCTTTCTCCTGCCTTTTTCATTGCCTCCTCAGATCGCATTATATCCTCATTATTTTTATTAACATTTCTGCCTCCAGTCTGAAAATACTTGAACAGACCGCGGTAGGAGGATTAATAGGAGTTTTGTTGGTTTTGTAGCAGTAAAACCTGTTTTGCCTCGACCTGCTTCCTTATTCTTTTCAGGTTTTTTAATTGTGTTCTGGAGTCTTTTAGCTTTTCCTGTTTTTTTCCTCTATGGATACTCTTGGTGGTTCCTAGTTTTCAGAAAGCTTCCCAAGTGTAAAGATTTCACAGGTCAGCAGGGAACCGTTTTCATGGCTTGATACAACCTACCTCTCTGAACGAGACGGCTTCACCTTTCTTACTTTTGTCGTTTAATCGAAATGTTTTTCGTCTAGTTTTTAATATTGTACAGGTTTCTTTTTTTTAAAGAAAATGTTAATATTTTTGTTACTGTATCATAAATTATTTTTTCATTTGGAGATTGAAACAACTGTTCTTTACAAGCAGCACTTTTGAAAATAAATATTGGTTTAATTAAAAAGTAAGCTTGATGACGTCTCTCGTTTTTTAAGATTTTCGCAGGAAGGCAGACAAACGTAGCACATTACCATGACAACTGACGCTAATGAGACGACCAAAGGCCCGTCACACAACCAAAGGAGTTCTTGTTTGGTTTTTTAATGCCAAATGCTTCGATGATGTTGAAGACTCGAATTAAACGGTTCTAAAACCATCGATGGTGATATTTTGGATGGTGGTAAACCTTGAGGATCTCAAACGAGGAACGTTCCTCTCTCCATCTCAGACTCCCACAAACGCTCAACGATGCCTTTTCCCCTCTTTTTTGGTCTTGTTCTCTGTTGGTTCCAGCGGAGAGGCTGGAACCTGGATCTGGTTAGAGCTCTGCTCAGGGCAGACCAACCGCCAGCGATGGCGGCGCCTCTCCTCCAGCCTCTCTGGGGGTCCGGTCCCAGTGTGAGGCTGGAGCAGGTGAGAGGGCTGAGCTCAGGTTCAGGTGTGCTCCAGGCAGGTATCTGAGTCTGCACCACAGACATTTACACACTTCTGACTTTCCGCTTTACCCACTGCCGTTCTACACACGCCCCTCGACTTCATCTGTTTCTGCCTCATTTGATCCGTAAACGACCAAATCAAGAGCCTCCGCTGGGGTTAGAGGTGCCGAAACCTCCAATTCTAATTTAGGATGAACAGGTCAGGCTTGATTGAATGTATTATTATAATTATATATTATTATTACATTTTTGTTATTGAAAAAATAAAATAACCTCTTCCTTCCTTCAGCCGACACTTTTGATGATTTGGAGGCAGCTTCGGATTGTAGGTCAAGGTGAGCTCGGGTGTGTCAGAGAGCCACCAGATCACTTCAGATGTCATAAATCCTTTTCATCAGTGAGAGAGAGATTACGCTAGTGGCTTCATGAAAGAGGGGAGGACGGAGGGCGGGAGTGGCTCGGCTAAACAAACACACACGCTGTTTATTCGCTGCTGAGGTGAAGAGTTAAGGCCTTGCCCCAAATGTGTTTGGATCAGGGGCTGGTTTGTATGTGTGTGTGGTAAATTATGGCTTTGAGTCCTAAACACACACATGGAGTGAAAAAAGTGAGGGAAGAGGAGAAGAAGAAGAAGAAGGAGGAGGAGTAGGAGGGAGAGTTCATGGTTTGCTTTAGCCACTCAGCATGGACAAAGAAAATGTTTTGATTTTTTAAGAAAATACCCTCTAAATTCAGTGTAGGACTTTAAACATAGCCTGGTAGCTTTTCGAAGTTCTGCCTCTTTTTTTGCCCCAGGGGCCAACAGTTGATTTATTTAGGTTTTGGGTGGAGTGTTACATAAAAGACAAACTGTGGCCGAGCCCATTGTGTATATAAACGCTGGCGTGTCCTTCGTACAGTAGCCGACTGTGGCTGCGTCTGATGTGGTTCAGTGACCCAGATATTGGGACTCATTTGTTCTGATCCGGAAAGAGACGCTGACAAATCCAGAGCTGGAAAAGGAGAGTGGAAACAGATGAGTCAGGGGCCAGAGGGAAGTGTGTAGAAGACAAAAGGCTATGAAAAGGGATGCGTCCACCAGTGTTTGATTTCCTGGCTAAATATGCAGGAAAGGATGACAGAGCGAGGCCGTTCAGAGTAAAGTACAGTCGAAAACTGAGGCCCGGGGGCCACATGTGGCCCAATGAACTATTTAATCCGGACCGCAGAGCCTTCACTATCAACATCATCTGGATCTTCATCATCCATCTCTAGCTGGACCAGTTTACAGGCTGCTCTACATATAGTTTCAGTCTAACATTTTATCAGCTAACCTCTGATCCTCATTGGGGGGGTTAGCTTCCTGCACCGCCTGACCAGCCCGTTCATCAAGAAACCCAGCGTGGCCCTTCAGGCTAAACAACTGCCCACCCCTGTTGTGGACTTTACAAGCAACAGTCGTCCTTTCTGACTGTTTCACCTGTGAAACCACTGAGGCCCTAAATCAACCTGATGGTTTTCTGGATCGGGAGTGTAAAATGTACAGTCACATTTCCAGATTGTTCCTTACAAATATGGTCTTTAAATTAATCATACTTATATTATTATGATTAAAATCCTAATTGTTGATGGACTAATGACTCAAGGTTAAAGATTTTTCAAGCGTTGAGACGCTGATTTAAACTACTTTGGCTTTTTACAACATACAAGTCTAATTACGGTAAATGGGACGGGGGTTAGCAGCAGCTAAAGTTCTGAATCTGCTCCCGTCCCACGGAGTTAGAAAAGATCTCTGAAATTAGCTGTGTGCTTTAAAGCCCTGGCAGCTGACAGATTAGGTGGAACACACCACCCGTCTTCAACTCCTCCTCCCCCTCGGGCATCACTTTGTTGGGTCACAGTGGAAATTTAAATTTCAGGATGCTGATAATCACATGCTGAGCTGTGTGGCCATGCCCCCAGCTAGATGTGGCTGGATCATCAGATCCTGCTTGTGACCCACAAACCAGTGGGTGTGTGTGTTTTCTTTTTTTTTTTAATCGTACAGTAGTTGCATTATGCAACTGTTTTTTTAAATGCTCCTTTTCAACATTGTATAATGCGACTAACCCAGAGGTGGGCAAACTGAGGCCCGGGGGCCACATGTGGCCCAAAGAACTATTGAATCCGTCCCCGAGAGTCTCACAGTCATTTCTCCAAAAGCCGAATGAAGAGGGTTGTCATTTTAGTTGGTTAGAAAAAGGTCCAGACCCCCCGTTCAGCTAGCATGCTAACACGTCCTCTCAAGAAGGCGGGGCCAAACATCATTTGGAGCTTCATCGTCCATCTCTAGTTGGACCAATTTTTAGGCTCTTCTACATATTTTCTCAGTCAATTAAGCAGGATTGTTAGCTAACCTCTGATTCTCAGCACCCCCCCCCCCACACACACACACACACACACACATACACACACACACACACACACACACACACACACACACAGATCACCAGCTGGGGTTTTCAGTCATGATGGGGTTCAGGGGGGTAAAGAAGCTCTTGGTTCTTGCTGCTTCCTCGGAACCTTTAGCTTCCATGGAGCTCCCCAGTGCTGGTGCTGCCGATAGCGACGGCGCGATGGCAGAAAGCAGCTGTTTCTGGTCATCATCGTGTCACCGTGTGGTCAGACTTGAAAGCCTGTGTGTGACTCAACAGCTGGTTGAGGCTGACGCAGCTGCCCTCCGTTTCCGTCATCTGTAACAGATTACCCAGAAGCCTTTGCTCTGGTGCTGAGCCAACGGCTCCCTTGAGGGCTGCCAGCCAGCACCCATGATGTGTTTGCTGTTAGCATAACACTGGCTGTGCGATTCATATTAAAATAATGTGATTCTGGTATCAGGTCTTAGTCACAAGCGCGTGATACTGAGCTGTGGGAGCGTGCGTGTGCTCGTGCACAGTCTGAGACAAAGCGACATGAGAGCCGGTGTGCTCATCTGGTGAACTGGCTACACCTTCATCAGTGCTTTAGTTTTCTTGGAAATCTGGAACTAAAGTTCACACAGAGAAGATCTCCAGTTTGCTCCCAAAGTTCAGCCTCTGCTTTGGAAAAGGACCGTTTTGTTTCTTCACTGTGTCATTTAGCAGATTTGGTCCTTTTCTCTGTCATTTATATCATTTATATCCTATTTATCATTTGTCTTGATGGGTTTTTTGCCAGTTTACAGTTAAAAATGTCACCACTATGATCAAGTTTGTGCTAAAAGAGTTTAGAAGAAAGTTCTGGAGCAAGTAGACGTGATAAAGAAAAGAAAAACCAGCTCTTTGAATTGATAAATTCACAATCTGGCAGGATCTCTCTCTCGTTTGAAACTGTCAAACTAAAAATACCAGCAGGTGGAAACATGTGACCTGAAAAATATCAGGACATTTTCAGAAATGTGGCTCCGCAAACCAGAAACTAATCAGAGGATGGATCTGGCAGAGGAGCCTCTCCTGTTCGCCTCGTTTGTGGTGACAACTGACAACCTCCCACCAAACCGGCACGAGGACAGAGAGGCGGAGTTTGGCACAAAATAGAGCGCCTGCTTAGAAAAATAGTAACAATAATAATCAAAGCAGCTTGACCACAGCCCTTGTGAGGGAGGACCTACAGGAACCACAGTTCAAAGCAGGAGCCTGATGCCCCCGGGGCTGGAACGAGCCCTCGGACCAAACAGATGCTAGGATAATGGCAATCTGGAATAGACAATCAGCAAAGAATGCTTGTGGACCCGCCCCTCCAGGACCAGACCCAGACCGTTCCGGGCACCACAAAACCAGCAACCAGGGAGACCGCAGGGGTGGAAGGGGACCACCAGAGCCAGCTCAGGGGCTTGAGCACACAGTCAGAGCAGCACCAGGACCACGCGGAGCACACGCTAACGTCAGAGGCAGACCACCGTTCATGCTTCTGTTCACATCCAGGGTCGGTTCCCCTTTACCCCAAATACCTGTCTTTGATCTGCAGCAGGAAGTCAGAACACGCGCAGGCCTGGAAGGAACATGCAAACTCCCCGCAGAAAAGCCCCCGGGCCCAGGGGCTTTCGGTATTACCTGTGAGGTCACCGCTCCCCCGCTGTGACACCCGATCTAAAAATAAAGCTTCATCGCAGTCGCTAATGCAGCTTTAGCCGAGGTCGGCTAAGAGGTTGGGTCAAACGTCGATTCCACACGAAACAATGGAATAGGAAGCATTGCCAAACTTTTGCTAACCCATGTAAACTGACTCAGATTATTGTGTCTAAACTACTTATCCGTTGAAACAAAATCCCAAGATATTTAAGGTGTGACTGATTGTAACATGACAATGTGCTAATCTGAGCTAACACCACCTTGCAGGCCCTCCAGCCAGGCTGAACTTTGCTCGATGTTTAATCTTTAACACGCTAAGGGACTTGACCCCTACATGTTTCACATTGTTTTAAAAGTGCAGCGCATGAGCATGTTAGCATTAGCAAGCCATTCCTTTTTTATGTCATATGCTGTGGGCACCATGTAAGCGTGGGTGTGCCAGTGTGCATATTCACACCTATAGCTTCCATATTTTTATCAATGACACCAAGGAGTCGCTAAAGAGAAGCTGTTGTGTTAGCGGGAAAACATCAAACATTGTATAATCATGTGATGGGGAAAAAGGGCTTTAAAACTCAATGAATAAAGTCTATCTTGACAGTATTGTGAGATCTGTGTGTAACAATGCTAAGTGATGGTTTAGCTAGCTCAATATGCTAGTTATTATTCTGCCAAGCAACATTTCCAACATGTAGACAACAAGATCCATCATTAAAACCTCAAACAGTTTGAGGTCAGTAACTGGTAAAAACCATTGGTTCCTGTGTGGGTGGGCCCATAGAGCAACATTTTTAGTAACATTTCCTGCTATTAGCATGATTAGCATCAAGCCCTTAGCTGTGGTTTGCCTCCTTTTCTAACATTCGGTAGTTATTTTTATTATTTTCTGCACACCTGCAGCCCAGACGGCTCCAGCTGGCACTGCTGATCGATACAAGGTCCTCACTTGTATAATAAAAAACAAGCTTCTCGGGAGAGCAAAACACCACACGTGCAGTTAGCTCACACCGGTCAACAGGCCGGTGTTTGCGGTGCGGTTGTTTGGCGATTGATCCTTTCACATACATTTACTTGTTGAAACCTGGTGACACAGATCCAGGCAGCAGATATCGGCTTCACAGGCCAACGTCTGTGCAGCAGAAGCGGAGGACAGGTGTGGGTAACAATGTTACCTCTATCTCTCTCTCTCACACACACACACACACACACACACACAGACGTGATCTTTATGTCTGACAGGGAGATGAATGGAAGCAACAGATGTACATGTGAATTGTACAAACTGTGTGTGTGTGTGTGTGTGTGTGTGTGTGTGTGTGTGTGAGAGAGAGAGAGAGAGCAACCTCAGGCTAGAGTGCAAAACAAGGATGGAGCGATTCTCAGGCTTCAGTAAACGGGGTCTCTTTTGCACCTCGATTTGACCTTTCACAAATTTAAAAAGTGGTTCCTGAGAAGGGTTTATGCCTTTAAAATCAGTGACCATCCTGGTGAAAAACACCTTTTTAGGGCGGTTTCATCTGTAGTGATGGTGAAGCTGCTGTTTCTCAATTTTTTTTTGGAACCAGTAGCTTTAGCTGCGTGTTGGTTCGGAAGAAGGAAATTCAAGCAAAAGTTGAGCCTGATGTGTGATTGGTTCACTCTGGAGGTACAACCGAGCGTCATCAGCATAGTGATGAAAATTAATGGTTTGTTTTTGAATATTTCCTGAGAAAAGCATGTGCAGAGAATGAATCCCAGCTCAGGAGCCTGTGGAGCTCCACGACCACCTGGTGCATTAGGAGGAAACATCAACATGAACAAAAATCAGATCCATTATAGGAATTTAACGCCGTCTTTAATCAAAGGCAGCGACTTGGTCTGCCCAAACCAGATTAGAGGCTAGCCTAGCCTAGCCCAGCTGCTAACTGGAACCAGTGCTCCGCCTCTGTTGCTGCTTCCAAGCAGGTAACTGAGTCACCTTCTCAAGAACGTCTGAGATAACCAGAAAGTGGGACGCTGGCTTATAATTGGCTAATGTATAAGAAACAAGTGATGTTTTTTAGGGCGCGGTCTGATCTCAAAAGTATCTGTATTATTTCAGCTGCTGACCACAGATAACAGACCTTTTTTGTGAAAGAGTCAACATTCCTGATGACCTTTGTTCAGCATCAGATTCCTACACAAGCTGGGCTCAAATTTCTGAGGGAAGCCCCAGAAAACCTCCAAAGAGACACGTGACTCAGCTAGCACCAAAGCCAAGCAGGATACGATCAAATCACACATCCCATACAGACTAAAGACTTTCGACCTTCCTTCCTTCCGTGATTCCAGGTTTATGACTCAACATCCAGACTAGAGCTGAAAAGCTGGATAAAGTTTGAGTTGTTACCACCAAACCTGACTTTTGTGTGTGTTTTCTGTGACAACTCTGCCCAAACCTGAACACTTGCTTGATCGACTACGGAAGGATGGAAGAGACAACTCTATTCTTCTTGACTGACTTGAGCAGCAGAGTAGGAAGCGATTGATAACCTTAAAGGTACATCATAGATCTGCACTTGACAGACCCAAAACCCGACATTGAAAAGTTGTTTCCTGTCACTTCCTACCAGTTGCGTCTTCTGGCGGATCTTTGGTTGAGGTACAAACTAGCTAGCTCTAGCGGTTGTCACGCCGTATGTTGCCTCATAACAATACCTCTGTCCTTTGAATGTAAAGCAACAACTGGTTCTTTGATCTGATAATCTGCTCCTTTGATTGATATGACCTCACAGGAACACGCCCACCATTCTGCTTCCTGATGTATCTGCAGTTCGATCCGTTTGCTTTTATATTGCATCTTTTACACTAAAAACTGGGTTTAGGGGCTTTACAGAGGCAGAAACCCAGAGCCGGAACCCCCAGGTAAGAACAGTCACAAGGAAAAACCTTCCTTGTGACAGGAAACCACCAGGGCCGGTGTTCATTCACGGGGAAAGTGATGAGATTGTGTTTTCTCCACATTTAAAACGAATGGTCTCATATGTGGACACTATAACCAACCACGATCCCAGTAAAGAACCACTACTGAAACCAGTCCTGAGCCAGGTCCACCTCCAGTCTCCTCATTCTCTGGGCCCAGTCCAGCCTCAGGGGTCAGAGGGCGGGGCTGGTCGGAGGGGTGGGCGATTTAGGGTGAAAGGGTGAGTTAAGTGCAGAGAACATGGGAGGTCACAGCTAATGAGCTCCGAGCCTCCGCAGACCAAAGGTCCTTCTCGTCCTCCTTCAACAGTCCATTCAGCTGCAGCGCCCCGACCTCTGACCCCAGCTACCCCCTGGAGAGATCCTATTTCTGCTAAGCGCTCCGCAACAGTCGCAGTAAGCCGCTGTCTCTGTGCAAAACTGTGAAAATCCACATTCATAATAATTTTATTGAGGATGACACACAAAGAGGACTTAGGAGAAGATTAGTTCTGGTTCCTGCTCCTCCTGGGGAGCAAAGTTTCTTTGAAGGCCCTCAGGTTTGTGTGCTTTTCGGGGACCCTGTGCTAATCCAGCGTTCTGGGCCACTTTGGGCCACTTTCACTCGTTAGTCTGTCACTAACGAGTCGGATGTCTAACCCTCCGGGTTTAGTCACTCAAAAATAGTGACTCCTTTACCGTACCAGGGTGTACAGGCCAGAGAGAACGGAGACTCGTGATAATGTAAATGACTGTATGTGTTTCCTGTCACGTGACACAGTTCTAACTTTCATCTTTGTGTTTTTAAGTTGCAGCAATTTCTTCTCATAAAAAGTTAAAAAAGTGAGACAAAAGAGCCACTCTGAGCACACTCAAGCTGTCTGATGCGCAACAAGCCACCGTGGCAGGAGGAGCTTCCTTTTAACAGGGAGAAACCTCGAGCAGGACCAGGCTGAGGAGAAGGAGGAGACGGTGAGAAGAGCAGATAGAGGAGAGAACAAGCGTAGGTCACGCACACAAACACGTTCATTACACAGAGGAATCAAAGTGGGTCAGTGGGGCCTTTCGGCAGGTCAGGGCACATCTATGGGGTCGTGCACACACACACACTCGACTTGAACACCAGGTGCTTGTCAAGTTAGTTACACATCACTGCAGTTTTGAACAAACATTCACCAAATTATCACGTTTTACTTCTGATTTATGAGTGATCACCTTCGGGGCAGAATCCTTCTGGACGAGACACCATGACCAGATCTCCTTATCTCACATCCCAGAATATTACTGGCTGAGGACTTCAGCCATGTTTATGATGGTCTTTGTCTACACCCCCTCCCCACAGAAGCTCCGGATCCAAAGTTCTTTTGCCTGGAAAACTGGAGCCAGTAAAATGATTCTTTTCCTTCTAAAATCACTTTTTTATTTATCTCTTCCCAATTTTTTGACATATTGTTCGGCAGTGTTTCAACAGTGTGGAATATTTATGAATCCAATGAGTTTTAATGTCTTTCTGCCACCATGAAGGTATACATCATGCGTATTTATACACACATGCAGGCACACATGCAGACATGCATGCATACCATGTGCGCTGCTTCTCTTTCCAAGAAGAAGCCGTGTTTTCTCGGTAGGTCTCCAGCTGCTGGAACCCCCACCACCGCTCACGGACACCATATATCCTCCGTCCTGGCATTTCTAATCTGTTTTGGTGGGTATAGAAACGGAACGTGTTGGCGGGGGGTCTGAGGTCGGACCCTGAAATAGTCCTGACTGCTAATCAGAGGTTTTTAAGATGATCAAACGCTCTCTATTATGATGGAGGACAATAGAGCTGACAACAAGTGAGGAGAGGGGCCCAGTAAGCTAAGGAACGACAATAGACTGCCCTTTTCCTTTCCTCCTCCTGTTATTATTCCTTTTCCTTCTCGCTGTCTCCTCTCCTTTTTTTAGTGTACTCTGAAGGCGTCGAAGACTTGACCTGCAGCCTCCCGTCCACATTCCACACTCAACACATGGCTGAACGCGGTCTGCAGGTCCTCACACACAGTCTGGCTGCAGCTGGGAATGATGCTAAAAAGGGGGAACAATGGATCTTTGGGTTTCAAATGTGCCTGACACGTTGGGACATGTGAGGGCTCTCGGCTGCCCCTGGTGTGTGTACCTGCTAGAAAGACCGAAATATATATAAATATGATACAAAAAGATGCTCCTGCCTGTCCTATGTTGTGCGTGAACACTGATAGTTGTTCAGTTAAGAAGTTGAGAAGACCACCTGTTGATCAGAGTGGAGCAGTTACACACACACACACACACACACACACACACACACACACAGACAGTAGTACTTGAGCACGTGTGGAAGGCTCAAGTGTTTCCTTTCGGAGCTGGGAACTCCCCCATCCAGCCGCCCAGCAGCCAATGGCTCCTGACACATCTCCGCTTTCAGCCAATCGGCTGCCGCGGGGCCGAGGCGGCTCCACGCGGAGGCAAACAGGTTCCTCACAGAGGAAAACAACAGAGTGGGAAGAGGAAAGAGAGAAACGTGAAGACCAGAGCTCCTCGTGCTTCTCTGGAAAGAACAGAGGTGCAACATCGCACCGTTATCTTGTGATCACCTTACGGTCCTGCTCAAGGTTTCTTCCTGTTAAAAGGCAGTTTTTCTTGCCTGCCTGGGGGTTCAGGCTCTGGGTTTCTGCTTCCGTAAAGCACCTGGAGTCCATTTTGCTGGTAAAAGCTGCTGTATTAGTGAAATGGAAAAGAATGAAATTCCCCTTCTCAGTACAAACCCTCAGACCTGCTGTTAAAACACATTTTCTTTCTTAAAATATGCAAAAAGTGGAAACTTTTGGTGAAACTGGGCAGGAATGTTCAAATGGTACAAATCAACGTCGGCTCATGGGAATGACTAAATGGAATCTTTTTTTTTCTACCGGAAAGCTGCAGAGGCTGCTGTGACCCCTGCCGGGCACCACCTCTGTGTCCGCTCCTTCTCCCACGACAACTGCATCAGTGACAAATGTTCTGAAGAAAATACCTCAGCGGTTCTTCGACACCTCATGTACAGCGTTTACTGTCTGGTGCTGAGTCAACTGGGCTGACAGCTGCTTGCCAAGAATTTGGCTGTTCCAGTTCAGGGAACCTGATAGGGTTCCCTCGTTACAGCTGGATCCAGGAAGCTCTGCTCGGAACATCGTGTGTTCACCGAGAATGAAAGCATGAGGGCCCCACTGAAAGCAGGTCTGTTTCTGAAAGGTTCCGACGGGTCAACCAACGGGTCAACCAACGGGTCAACCAACAGGTCAGCCAACAGGTCAACCAACGGGTCAACCAACGGATCAACCAACGGGTCAACCGGCAGGTCAGCCAACAGGTCAACCAACGGATCAACCAACAGGTCAACCGGCAGGTCAGCCAACAGGTCAACCAACGGGTCAACCAACAGGTCAGCCAACAGGTCAACCAACGGGTCAACCAACGGATCAACCAACGGGTCAGCCGGCAGGTCAGCCAACAGGTCAACCAACGGATCAACCAACGGGTCAACCGGCAGGTCAGCCAACAGGTCAACCAACGTGTCAACCGGCAGGTCAGCCAACGGGTGAACCAATGGGTGAACCAGCGGGTGAACCAACAGGTCAACCAACGGGTCAACCAGTGGGTCAACCAAAGGGTCAACCAACGATAGTCTTCAGAGTTCCTTCCAACATTTAGTTTTCCTAATAGTGCTGCTTCCCAAAATAAGATGCCACACCTTCTCATGCTTCCACGCTGCTGCAGGATCAGCGACAGCTACACACGGTTCAGCGCTAACTGGACTATGGATTCAACAACCGACAGACCTGGCCTCTCAGTCCAGTTGTGCAGCAGGTCCTCAGAAGAGCTTTCACACGCTGCCCGTCAGCTCGTTAGCATCCAGCAGCTGTTTGTTTGTGATTTCTGGCTTGTATTGCAACGCTTGTGAGGGATTTCCGTCTGTTTGTGTGTGTGTTTGTTTTG
>CAAE01013964.1:115074-122076 GCA_000180735.1 Tetraodon nigroviridis | reverse complement strand
TATCTACACACACAGGCACACGCACACGCACACACACACACACACACACACACACAGAGCTCACATGTTTCCCAGGGAAGAGATGACAACAGTGCTAAATTCTTAAAGGCTTCGCAGGAGGAGCAGCGCTGGGGGAGAGTTCTAAAAGGACAGAGTGAGTGTGGAGGTGTGTGAAAGGTGGAGGTTTTAGCTGCAGACACACCTGGAGGACACCTGGAGGACCCCTGGAGGACACCACATCTTCAGGACAGGTAACAGGACGTTCCAACATGCAAGCAAGACATTGAAAATGAACAATTTTTACACTTTAGTTCTGTACTTTGTACTATATTTGTGAGGACACAGCATATTAGCCTGTAACCTAACCCTAACTCCCCCCGCCACACACACCCCACCCACCCCACACACACACACAGACACACACACACAGTAATACACACTAGGCGTCAGTTGTAGAGAACAATAGGAGCTCAGTGAGGCAATACTGCTGAGGTCCTTTGTTCCTGGTCACTTCCTCATCGTGTGTGTGTGTGTGTGTGTGTGTGTGTGTGTGTGTGTGTGTTATATTGTAGTTTCATTCACCGCTGGTCCACCTAAGGGGACAGTTCCTCGTCCTGCAGACTGTTGGATAGCCTCCATCAGTGGAACCCTTTCAGCGTGTGTCAGGATCTCAGTCTGGATGCCAGATGACCCCCGAAGTCCTTACACTCTTTTTCTTGTGATATACCATAAAAATTCCTCCACCCACCGGAGAGGTCGATAAGGTCGTCTGTTCCTGGTTTACAGGAAGCCAGATGGTGAAAGTTACTCAGGCAACCGGTCTGAGTCACTCATTCACAAATATCCCAGTCAAACTGAAACTGCCTGCACACACACACACACACACACACACACACACACACACAGTTCTTGTGAAACCAAACTCTTACCCGGGACCAGAATGATGCGACGTTATTTGAGTCACTGATCCACCTCAGTGGGGGTTAGTTCTTCAACATAAATTCCACTAAACAGGAAGAAGAAATAAATGGATTTGTTTGTTCGGCCATGTTTGTAGTCCTATAAAAGGGGAGGAGCTACTGGGCCCAACTGTACCCAACACTCTGGACTACAGTGCTTAGCTGGTGTGGATTCCATGCCTGGTGGTGCTCTGGGAAATAATCTGTTTGTAAAAGGTAAAGATGGACAGAAAAAATAAAATAAATGAATCTACTCTCCTCAGAGGAAAGCAGAAGAAGAAGAGCTCATCTCCAAGGCCCCCCAGCACCTGCTCACGGGTTCTGAGGACGCATCAGTGGAGAACCTGGAGGTCCTTCCTGCCTGGCTGGAACTCGCTCCAGTCCTCCAGCACCCTGGTCACACCAACAGGCGTTTAGCGCTACTTAGCTTTAGCATTTAGAAGTTTTAGCATTTAGCATTCTCCTGAGACTTTGGGAGAATCAGCTGAGGTCCTGAAGGAGAACATTCCAGACCTTGAATCAGAGTTTCCCTGGAATCCCACAACAGCGTTGGGGGGTGGGAGGAGGGCGTCAGTGTGTGGACTCGTGCTGGCCTGCCAAAAAAGAACGACCGATTTTATCTGCAGAAGGTTTTTGGTTGTTTGCATGTACAGGAAACAGAGACACCACAAACCACACAGAACAACAGCTGATGCTGTCTTGAAAGCATTTTACTATCTTTACGTGTGTGTGTGTGTGTGTGTGTAAAGGAAAGGACTGTCACAACACTGGTGCTGCTGATGCTTTCATGACCATAGACTCTGGTGGCGTCACGGTCCCAGGTGTCCTCACCTGCAGCGACACTTGTGGATTCTTGAAGGGAAATTCCTTCCTGTTCCTTCAGCGCCACCTATGGGTCGCCCCGGGTTTCGCCTGATTTTACCTTCAATCACTTATTCAACCGGTGTGTTTCAGGTCCACGTCAGCGCACTGAGGCTGCACAGCAAGTTAATGTGCAACCTCTGTGTGTGTGTGTGTGTGTGTACTTGTCTAAATCACTGAGTAGAAAATACAAGTGAAAGAGTTGAAAGTAGGAGGACATTTTTGGGATGTGAGGACCTTTTGTTTGGAAGGATCGTTTAGGGATGAATCCTGGTTTTAGGGTCGGGGTTAGAACTGGGTTAGGGTGGGCCGCTCCCAACCGAGCCCCACTTTTCTTTGAGAAAAGCATTTTGTACCTATAGGACAGATTATCAGGCTGAATAACTGCAGCCCTGGAATACTGGGAGGACTGGGGGCACTGGGAGGACTGGGGGCACTGGGCCCAAGCCCACCACCTCTGCAATGCCGGGAATGTAATATGGCACGCCAGAAGCGATGTGGGTGTGGGTCGTGTGTTTACTTTACCGTGCCCAGGGTTGTGTTCTACTGTGTGTTTCACCATGCTTGAAAGGTGAGACATACTTGTTTAATAAACCAGTTCTGTGTGGAGGGAAGCGAGAAAACCTCACGCGTTGTTTTGTCTAAAACACTCATATTTCCTAAATATTGAACAGACTGATGTTGACATACATTTAATAGTCCCAAAATTCCAGTAAATGTAGCTGCCGGATTGCGTGAGCTCCTTTTTATGGCGTGTTGGAAGGGATTTAAAGGCGGAAGCACATCAAAGCGTGAAGGAGCTTAACCCAGAAACCAAAGCTCATCTTTACTCCATAAAAAGGTGCTGACGGTTAACGACCGTTTTTGTGAGCAGACAGAAAGGGAAGCGGCGGATGTTAAAGCTCCCGCAGTTTCCTACGGTCACAAACGCACCTTCCTGGTTGGTGGCTCCTCCCTCCAGGATGATGGGGTCCCTCCTCGCCCTAACCGGAAGGCCCGTTGCCCCGGCGACGCATCCCTGAAGACAACCTGCTCGAAAGGCCAAAAGGAGCTGACAGACTGAGAAGGTCCAGAAGAACAGAGCTCCGGGGCCCCGCCCCAAACCCGTCAGACCATAAACTGGTGTTCCAGCACTCCAGTAAGAAAGTAACTGGTACAGGAGAGTCCTGTTACCTCCAGAGCTGGATCTGGAGGAGCTTCTGAGAACCTGAACCCTGGATGGGAAAGAAGAGTCTGGAGGTGGAGGACAAGCTGGCCCAGAGCTCCAGGCTCTGGGTGGATGACAGGCAGGCGCCAGACCTGCAGGCTCTGGGTGGAGGACAGGCTGGCCCAGACCTCCAGACTCTGGGTGGAGGACAGGCTGGCCCAGACCTCCAGGCTCTGGGTGGAGGACAGGCTGGCCCAGACCTCCAGGCTCTGGGTGGAGGACAGGCTGGCCCAGACCTCCAGGCTCTGGGTGGAGGACAGGCTGGCCCAGACCTCCAGACTCTGGGTGGAGGACAGGCTGGCCCAGACCTCCAGACTCTGGGTGGAGGACAGGCTGGCCCAGACCATCTCGCTGGTCCAGACTCTTTGATCCTGACTGGGCCTGTGTTTGCCACAAACACCACCTGGCAGCCACGGCAACTTCAGACAGATGGTTTCCATGGTGAAGGCCAACTGAAAAGGTTATCGCCGTGTGTGTGTGTGTGTGTGTGTGTGTGTGTGTGTGTGTGCGCGGTCAGAAGGGAGCCGGGCTGGCCGCTCCTGCTCCAGAGCCTCTACCTGCTGACTCCAGCACTCATCCGGACTCTCACCTGTCTTCCCTCCTGAGGCAGCAGCAGAGGGAGATCATCTTTGCCGTTTGAAATGTTAAACAGGTCTTGAGGTCGGCGTTGTGTATTTTTCCAGGCGAGGCTCCCTCGTGTGTGTGTGTGTGTGTGTGTGTGTGTGATCTGTTATCTGCGGGCTTCAGGGACGGTCTTTCATCCTGCCGCTGTTGGCCCTCAGACGACAAATGTCACGTTTGATCCTGGAACCATCGGCTACGGGGACAGTTCTGCGTCCGCTGGGCTCAGGCCTTTGGTGGCGAGCGTTCTGAAAGCCTGAATCTTTCAGGAGGCCTGTGGCGGGACTGGTTTTAGCCTGACTCAGTGGCGCCAGCTACTGGCCCCAACGGCTTCCATCTCCAGTCTGTCTGAATCAGAAGCTCTAAATGCTGTCACCCGCTAGCCAGACTTGGTTTGGCCTCTTTGTCGAACCCGATGTGATAGAAGGGTCTGGTGTTGAGACAGAAAACGCTTCCGCTCTGGGCGCCTCTGTGGGGACTTCTGCGCCCCCTGGCGGCGCCGCGCCCAACTGCGGCTGCTGCAACACCGCTGCAACCAGCGCGTTTGTGCATCGTCACCGTGATGCAAGGGTTGACTCACAATGGGAGAAAGTGGCCGCCAGGAATCTGGGGCAGTGACTCACCGGTGAGATGAACCACCTGTCTCACTCTCCACTGTCCGTAAACAAGACGGGGAGGGAGGGAGGGAGGGAGTCAGGTGACTCTGAAAACACAGCGTCTGTGAGACGGCTCCAAGGCAGCAGAGTGAATCATTCTTTTATGTCAATTGGGCCTTTGAAAAGTCTGAAAACCAGAAGTCACCACCACGAGGCCCTGGGGGTGGGAAGGTTGGCAGCAGCTTCTACCCAGGGCCCGAGGAGACGGGTACCGGACTCCCCCGCCTTGTCGGGTTAGGTTAAAGAAGGAGAAGCGCGCTTTCAGAGGCTGTTTGCAGCTCCTGGAGGAAGCTCCATCGTTTGCCCAGTTGTACCAGTGTCACCAGTATGCTCACTGGTCTGGCCAAAGCTGAGGTCTGGGATCGGACCCAGCGGTACCAGGTTCCTGGAGGTAACGGGAGTAAAAAAAAGCCTCAACTGGCTCCCAGAGGGATGATGGAGTCAGTGAGCAGGTGTGTGTGTGTGTGTGTGTGTGTGTGTGTGTGTGTGTGTGTGTGTGTGTGTGTGTGTGTGTGTGCGTGGCTCCTGAGTAAAAGCTGCAGTGGGTCGGATGAGTTGGTGCCGGTCCGGTTCTTGTCTGCGTCCTGAGCCTGGAGGAGCAGCAGGCTGAAGGGCGGTAGCGCGTAGAAAAGACACGCAAGCATGGCCGGTCTGAAGACTCAGGTGTTATTGATCCCACAGCTGACAACAAAACACGAACACAAACACCTGCTACATTCCGTTGTTCAAGTGGACCCAGCAGTGGCGCTGGTTCTGTAGGGGGAGGGGTCCGTTCGGGCTCCGGTTCCCCCCTTTAAGGCATCTCTACAGAAGCAATGAGCGCACGTACATATGTGCACGTCTACCTAGAGTAGATACAGACACAGCGTTTAAAGACCGTTGGGTAGAACCAGAACCAGAACCAGAACCAGAACCAGAACCAGAGCCAGAACCAGAACCAGAACCAGAGCTTGCAGCTCAGACAGAGACATCCTGAGAAAAGAGCCCCCAACATGTCCGTCAAACGCTCCAGTCCAGATCCGTGGGAAACACGAGCGCGTGAGCCGAAATCAAGTGATCAAAGAGTCTTTGGAGCAGACGAAGCTAGCACAGCTGTGGATCCGACCCGGACCGGACCGGACCGGGAGCCTGGAGCAGCCACTGTCGGAGCTACACCGGCGTCATCCTGAGGGCGAACGAGCCCAGAAGCTGCTTCCAGGGCGGATCTCCAACCCGGGACCAGAGTTTGTTCTACATGAAGGCCAGAGCGTCAGACTTAAATTACCTTTGGAACATTTCACCATTTTGGAAGAGGATCCAAAATAGAACCAGCTACTGGAGCCCAACCAAAGTCTGCAGATAAATAGTTTAACTTAAAGGCCAAAGCTGAGCGTTTGAGGGTTCTCCAGTCCTGCCTCTGGCTCGGTGGGAGACCCCTGCGGGCGGAGGCGGCTGCCCGACTCGGCTTTCCACCAGCATCCCGACCACTCCTCGTTTTTCTTACGGCTCTTCTCTCTCGCAGCGTTTTGTTCTCAGCAATGCGACGCCTCAACGGAGCCCTGCTGGCCTCTTCTTTGTTCTTCAAAGGGAATTATTTACACCAGATTTCCCCACCAAAGTGTTGGCGGCTCAGCCTGGGCGGCGCTAAGGACCTGGGTGACCACAACCTGTGCAAGAAGACCCCCGTCGTCATGGAGCTTTTGCTCTTCAAACTCCCCGGGAAGCTGCCGGCTGCCTCTCTCCGGCTTTTAAACCTCCCATTGGTCCGATACGTCCCCACACCGGCGTCCGGCCACGGCTCAACCACGGCAACGCCGCCGGGCTTGGAACGTCCAAACAAGCTAACCTGGGCGCTAGCGTGCGGACCAAGGCTAAACGCCTCCTGGTGACGAGCGGCGACTATTTACAGAGCAAGCTGCAGTTCTTTGGAGAAGCCGGGGGCCCAGGGAAAACGCGCACCACCGATGGCCGGCAAAAGCGAAAGGCGGTTGCCGTGGCGACGGGAAATGACAGCATGTGGGAAATGTAATTAAAAACAAGGAAAAAACCTTATCAACCTGAAGGAAAGTAAACTTTAAAGAAAACATAAGACCCACGCTGAGTTCCAGCAGTAAAGGCTACTATTTGCGATCGCGAGGAAATCTCCGGCTGTGGAGGCAACTGGGGGCCCTCGGCTCACTTGGGAGCCGACGGGCTAGGCAGGAGCGGGGCAGAGCGGTCGTCGGTCACGCTCCTTTTGAGCCGAACGCTTCTGATCTGGGACAGCAGGCCCACCTGGCTGCCTGCTCCTCCGCCCTGGCTCCCTGCGGAGGGAGGAGGAGCCTGGAGCTGAGCGGAGGCGCCGGGGCCCACGGTGGGGTGCCCTCCTGTGGACACCGGGGCCTGGAGCTGAGCACGCTGCTGCTGCTGCTGCTGGTACTGGGTCTGCTGCTGGTACTGGGTCTGCTGCTGGTACTGGGTCTGCTGCTGGTACTGGGTCTGCTGCTGGTACTGCCCCAGGTGAGGCTGCCGAGGAGGAGGAGGCTGCTGCAGCTGCTCCTCCTCCTGCAGACGGTGCTGTTGCTGGTGGTTGACGCGCGGCACGCGGGTACGCAAACTGCTGCTGCTGCTGAAGGTGGGGGCTCCTGGAGTTGACCTGCAGCTGTTTGACGGCGCCGTCGTCCGCCCGCTGGAGCGGGACGGTGGGCACAGCCACGGGGATGGGCATCTGGCCAGGGAT
>CAAE01013964.1:110074-112574 GCA_000180735.1 Tetraodon nigroviridis | reverse complement strand
CTTTCAATCCAATCTCTGTCAACAATAAAGACATACGTCACATTTACCTGCATATGGAGCCCGTCGACGGCACAGCTGATGGAGTCCAACGAGGGCACGTGTCTCACCGACCCGGACTGGTAGTTGCTGCGAGCAACAAAAGCCTCGATCAAAGGATGGCTAATGGAGCCGCACAGGGAGCGTTCTTTAGCAGGGCTTTACCAGGGTGTTCAAGGGTGCACCGAGGGTTACCTGCTGACGCTGCTCTTCCTGGACAGCGTGCTGCTTGGAGAGGCCGGAGGAGTCTGGTAGGTGTAGGTAAACTCAGAACCTTTGAGGTCCAAAATGACCTTGGACACAGAACAACACAGGGTGAATGTGCACGCCCGTGCACACACAAGTCTCGAATACTCCAGATCACGACGTTATCATGAACAACAGGGCGATGTAAAGATGGCTAAGGTCTCCCCCGTGGAGAGGTCAGCACCTGCTCACTAGACGGTGGGAGTTTGTTGGGCTCCGCTGTCAGGTTGATCAGGTCTTCGAGGATGGTCTGCAGGTGGGTCACCTCCCCCAGCATGTTGATCTCATGGTCCTGCACACAGGGTGAGGAGAGTGTGAGATCCCAGCGGCGGCGGGAGCTCTGGCCGTGGTGGCTCAAACGCAGCACTGACCAGCACAGGTTTCAGCATGCTGACGAAGCTGCAGTAACGCGCCCGCTCTTCGATGAGCGCTCTGCACACCGCACGCTTCTCCGTCTCCTCTAGAACAGCGTAGCGAACGTTGACGTCCTGGAGAGCACTGTCCAGCTGACCCCGAGCTTCGTCCTTCCCTACAGAGACGCACAGAGGAGCAGCAGCTTCAAGGGCCATTCGAGAAACACTTTCCAGATATTCGTGCAAAAAGACGCAGAAAATTAAAAAAAAAGGTGAGGTGGAACAAACAATCACATAACAGAGAAAGCAGTAGACGAGTGCAGATCTTTTCTAAGCAGCTCCCTTTCCCACATTTTGTGGCTTATATGCGTCGCACATGTGGGCTAATTCCTTGGAAGGTCAGGGTTCAAATCTCTCTGGAATCCAAAACGCCACCAAAATGTAGTCATGTGATCCCTGACCCACCACCCAAAATGTCCCAACGATTTACCCGACATCCCTCCATGACCTTGTTATTTTGTGACTATTACCAACAGACAGATAAACAGTTACCACCTGATCTTCTCGGTGGAGGTAAATAGTCTAAGCAACCCTGAGAGGAGGAGCCGTCCGTGCTACCCACCACCACCAGCAGGGGTCGCTCCAATACCGGACAAGCTTGGAAAACGCTAACCCGACTCAAACACGGGTGTGGGGCTTTGGAGTGGAAACGTGATTACATTTGACTGTTTACTACAGTAAAAGTGGTGATCCCGCTTAGAATGACCTGTAGGTGACTGTGGAAGGACTCCTGGGTACATTAAATGGTGCTAAATTCCCCAGTTTTGTTGCTGCATGACTGAGCAATGGGAATGAAGATTCTTCCTCTCAAAATGGAAAATTACAAATTACAAACACTGACTTCTTTATAACTTTTTATAAGTTATTTGAATTTTTAAAAAAGGAGAAACCTCATCTAACTGCCCAGGGTTTGATGCAAATGTACCAGGCTGCAGTAGGACAAGTTCAAGCGGGGCTGCATCGTCCCCCAGAAACAGGGATGTGGACGGAGAAGATGGCTCCTTCGCTCAGAAGAATTGTTCATTCAAAACTCTGCCACCAACAGCTGGAAAGAGGGACACTGGTCCTTTAGGGAGAGCCAGCTCAAACTGAATTTGGGCAATGGCTCCTGTTCATAGATGGTGTGTGTGTTTTCTAACATACTGATTTAAGATTATTTCTCCATGATCCAGATGAAACCTTTAGGGATTAACCCAAAAAGGCCAAGTATGTGGGCCCCGCTCAGAGCTAATAACAGCAAACACGGCCAATAGCAGGGGATTATTATTGATGCAGATCGGCGGGGGGAGGGGAGGGGGGGCTCTTACCTTTTTTCACCTTCTTCTGCAGTTTGATGGTGTCTGAAGACTTTTTCTTGAGGTCTGCTCTGGCCTTTTTGTACTCTGATTAAAAAGGAACCGAGAACAAGGGAGCAGTGCATGAGCAAGGGGCCGTGCACTCGTGTCTGTGTGTGTGTGTGTGTGTGTGTGTGTGTGAGGGGGGCGTCTGGCATACCTTTAGCGTGGTCTTTGTCGAGCTGGCTTGCCACCTTCTTCCACTCCTCCATCTTTCCCTCCAGAGGAGTGATGAGACTCTCTGAAAGGGCACTGAGACAGAAAGTGTCAAGTGTCAATTTATCCACATTTAGCTGTTTAACATTAAAGCTACAACTTCCAAAACCACCATACTGCTGCAGATACATGCTAGTGGTGCAATTAAACTGCTAGTCTGTAGAAAAAGTGCATTTAAAGCAACCAAAAACATCCTGGTATAAACTAGTGCTTGTGCTAGTAATTGGGTAAAATAAGGTTTTAAGTGATGAAGAG
>CAAE01013964.1:88535-110024 GCA_000180735.1 Tetraodon nigroviridis | reverse complement strand
AGAGAGAGAGAGACACACACACGGACACAGACAGGGACATAGCCGGCCCCTGGGGCGGGGTGGGTGGGCCCCCGGGCAGCGTCTGATACTTGAGTGTTTGATCAGAGGCCAGTAGCAGCTGCTCCTTTAGGCTTTTTTGTGGGGAAATGACAGAATCACCTGACCTGACGCTAACAGACATGCAGCGCCCTTCACACAAACAGGACCCTCAGAAGGAAAAGACTAAAAGAGGCATCGGTTCAGGCAGATTTCAAAGAAGCGGGGGTGGGAAAGAGCAGCCGCCTCCAGGACAGAGATTCAGGACAGATTAGAAGACGTCAGTAGAGCTTTTAGGGGCAAAAGAGTGAGAGATCACAGCTCACCGCTGAAAACGAATGATCTCTAAAACGGATCTAGAATGCAGATGTTCATTTTTAATGAATGTTGCCCCAATTGGACATGTAGAGACATGCTATTTAGAGCTGGGAGTGGGTCTAGAGAGTCCATTTCTGAACTGCTAATTACCGATATTCACACTCTAAAACCCAACCTTGGGCAGGAGGGGCAGGAAAACCACCCGTCAAGAGAATCTTGGTATTTCTGGACTGACCTAGCATGCACTTTAGCCTGGTTTAGTAACAGCAAGAGGGAGAAACAAAAACAGGCAGCAGTCAGAGACCTACCATAGAAGGAAGGTTCTCCCTTTACCACTGGAAGAGAAGGAAGGAAGAACATTTACCAGTTTAGCCAAAACAAAAAGGCCAGACAGAGAAGAGAGAACAGGGCTGAGGTGGCAGGAGGTTGAGCTGAAAGGAGCGCCATCACCTTGGTCCTCGGAGGTTGCCTTTGAGCCCTGAGCGGTGTCTTACCGTGGGAGTGTATGGTGTCCTCCGAGCAGGACGGGGTGGTGGTCTGGGTGCTGTAGCCGCTGGAGCAGTGCAGCGAGTCCCTGCTGCTCCTCGGCGCGTCCGAGGTCAGCGCAGCCAGTGGTCAAGGTCAGCTGGTCCTGGGCAGAAGCCGACTGAGCGGAGAGAGAGAAGGGGAAAGACCAGGGTTAAAGGTTAAAGAACGCCGCTGCTCTGGGGCAGCTTCACCCGCTTTTACACCACAAAAAACAGAAAAAAAACAACCAAAAATGAGAAATAAGTCTGAAAAACGTGTAAGAATGAAGAAAAGGCCAGATGTGCTGCAGCTACCTTGCCAGATGTGGACATGGCTCGAACCCTCTCCCCAGGGTGGAGGTAAGCCTTGAGTGGGGGGGCAGATAAGCCG
Source organism: Tetraodon nigroviridis (assembly GCA_000180735.1). NCBI lineage: Eukaryota > Metazoa > Chordata > Actinopteri > Tetraodontiformes > Tetraodontidae > Tetraodon > Tetraodon nigroviridis. The sequence goes on along the minus strand of CAAE01013964.1, from coordinate 108,773 downwards.
TTGGCCTCGCCGCTCCCCCCAGACGCAGGCTGGCTGGCGGGGTGGCTGCAATCCTGCCACCAGGAGGAACCAAATGTCGGTACACAAAAGACAACAAACAAACAAACAAACACAAAAGCTTCTACAAAAAGTGGAGAGTTTCAACTACGTTAGCAGTCTGCACATTTGTAGCAACAACAACAACAAAATGGCAACTAGTCGCAGGAGCAGCCAAACTATGACAAAAGTGCGACTTATAGCCCTGAAATTACCGCGTCTGCCTTTCAATCCAATCTCTGTCAACAACAAACACATACATCACATTTACCTGCATATGGAGCCCGTCGACGGCACAGCTGATGGAGTCCAACGAGGGCACGTGTCTCACCGACCCGGACTGGTAGTTGCTGCGAGCAACAAAAGCCTCGATCAAAGGATGGCTAATGGAGCCGCACAGGGAGCGTTCTTTACCAGGGCTTTACCAGGGTGTTCAAGGGTGCACCGAGGGTTACCTGCTGACGCTGCTCTTCCTGGACAGCGTGCTGCTTGGAGAGGCCGGAGGGTCTGGTAGGTGTAGGTAAACTCAGAACCTTTGAGGTCCAAAATGACCTTGGACACAGAACAACACAGGGTGAATGTGCACGCCCGTGCACACACAAGTCTCGAATACTCCAGATCACGACGTTATCATGAACAACAGGGCGATGTAAAGATGGCTAAGGTCTCCCCCGTGGAGAGGTCAGCACCTGCTCACTAGACGGTGGGAGTTTGTTGGGCTCCGCTGTCAGGTTGATCAGGTCTTCGAGGATGGTCTGCAGGTGGGTCACCTCCCCCAGCATGTTGATCTCATGGTCCTGCACACAGGGTGAGGAGAGTGTGAGATCCCAGCGGCGGCGGGAGCCTCTGGCCGTGGTGGCTCAAACGCAGCACTGACCAGCACAGGTTTCAGCATGCTGACGAAGCTGCAGTAACGCGCCCGCTCTTCGATGAGCGCTCTGCACACCGCACGCTTCTCCGTCTCCTCTAGAACAGCGTAGCGAACGTTGACGTCCTGGAGAGCACTGTCCAGCTGACCCCGAGCTTCGTCCTTCCCTACAGAGACGCACAGAGGAGCAGCAGCTTCAAGGGCCATTCGAGAAACACTTTCCAGATATTCGTGCAAAAAGACGCAGAAAATTAAAAAAAAAGGTGAGGTGGAACAAACAATCACATAACAGAGAAAGCAGTAGACGAGTGCAGATCTTTTCTAAGCAGCTCCCTTTCCCACATTTTGTGGCTTATATGCGTCGCACATGTGGGCTAATTCCTTGGAAGGTCAGGGTTCAAATCTCTCTGGAATCCAAAACGCCACCAAAATGTAGTCATGTGATCCCTGACCCACCACCCAAAATGTCCCAACGATTTATCCGACATCCCTCCATGACCTTGTTATTTTGTGACTATTACCAACAGACAGATAAACAGTTACCACCTGATCTTCTCGGTGGAGGTAAATAGTCTAAGCAACCCTGAGAGGAGGAGCCGTCCGTGCTACCCACCACCACCAGCAGGGGTCGCTCCAATACCGGACAAGCTTGGAAAACGCTAACCCGACTCAAACACGGGTGTGGGGCTTTGGAGTGGAAACGTGATTACATTTGACTGTTTACTACAGTAAAAGTGGTGATCCCGCTTAGAATGACCTGTAGGTGACTGTGGAAGGACTCCTGGGTACATTAAATGGTGCTAAATTCCCCAGTTTTGTTGCTGCATGACTGAGCAATGGGAATAAAGATTCTTCCTCTCAAAATGGAAAATTACAAATTACAAACACTGACTTCTTTATAACTTTTTATAAGTTATTTGAATTTTTAAAAAAGGAGAAACCTCATCTAACTGCCCAGGGTTTGATGCAAATGTACCAGGCTGCAGTAGGACAAGTTCAAGCGGGGCTGCATCGTCCCCCAGAAACAGGGATGTGGACGGAGAAGATGGCTCCTTCGCTCAGAAGAATTGTTCATTCAAAACTCTGCCACCAACAGCTGGAAAGAGGGACACTGGTCCTTTAGGGAGAGCCAGCTCAAACTGAATTTGGGCAATGGCTCCTGTTCATAGATGGTGTGTGTGTGTGTTTTCTAACATACTGATTTAAGATTATTTCTCCATGATCCAGATGAAACCTTTAGGGATTAACCCAAAAAGGCCAAGTATGTGGGCCCCGCTCAGAGCTAATAACAGCAAACACGGCCAATAGCAGGGGATTATTATTGATGCAGATCGGCGGGGGGAGGGGAGGGGAGGGGGGGCTCTTACCTTTTTTCACCTTCTTCTGCAGTTTGATGGTGTCTGAATACTTTTTCTTGAGGTCTGCTCTGGCCTTTTTGTACTCTGATTAAAAAGGAACCGAGAACAAGAGAGCAGTGCATGAGCAAGAGGCTGTGCTGTCGTGTGTGTGTGTGTGTGTGTGTGTGTGTGTGAGGGGGGCGTCTGGCATACCTTTAGCGTGGTCTTTGTCGAGCTGGCTTGCCACCTTCTTCCACTCCTCCATCTTTCCCTCCAGAGGAGTGATGAGACTCTCTGAAAGGGCACTGAGACAGAAAGTGTCAAGTGTCAATTTATCCACATTTAGCTGTTTAACATTAAAGCTACAACTTCAAAAACCACCATACTACTGCAGATACATGCTAGTGGTGCAATTAAACTGCATAGTCTGTAGAATAAGTGCATTTAAAGCAACCAAAAACATCCTGGTATAAACTAGTGCTTGTGCTAGTAATTGGGTAAAATAAGGTTTTAAGTGATGAAGAGCCAGAAAGGTGTGTCCTACGTGGTGAACAGCTTCAGTTTGGACTCAATGCTGCGATGTCTCATACACATCCTGGTTAACGCTGAGCCGATGTCCTTGGTGGCGCCTGGAAAACAGCAGGAACAGAGCAGAGAGATGATTTGCACGCTGCAGGGAGACTTCCGCGTGAACCTGGAAATGATGCCGTTAAGAAGCCAAATTTTCCACTTCCAGTCCAACTTTAGAATGAAGCCAGCAGGCTGCTGACGGTTCCCTCGCCTGCCGAAGGGAGGGAACCCGTGCGTGTGTGCCACAGAGAGATTACTGCCTATTAAAGGTGCATTTGAGAACTGCAACACCATTCGGCCCTCATTAACAGTGTTGTAATGCGTGTTAAAGCCATAGGCGTGTGCACGTCAGCGCTACGTTACCCACCGCTGCTTGTGAAATCAGGAGCTTTCTTATATAATTTGGTAAGTAAATACAACATTACACCATGTAAGGGACTTTATTTAACCCCCCTAAAGACTCTGACAGCCTGTGTTTCTAATCCAGCCGGGGAGGGGGGATTTCCGAAACCCAAACAGGAAAATCACTCCAATCTAAAACACCTTCAGTAACAGCCAACATCGTTTTAAAAGAATAAACCTGCTTATGGCTCCACATCCTGGGGACTTCTAATGAATAAATGAGTCCAACTTCCACGTGTGTGTGTGTGTGTGTGTGTGTGTGTGTGTGTGTGTGTGTGTGTGTGTGTGGGGCAGTACTGACTTTATACCGTTAGCGCAGGCGGAGGTCTGAGGTTCCACCTGGCTGACTCAGACCACCTACTTTGTTTAAGGGCGGAGGGGTAACCGTGACGACACACGCGCCTTAGCGCCGTCTCTGGGCGTCCTTTGAATGTCTAAAAGTCGAGCTGCAGGAACACACAAGCCCCTGAGTCAGCGCTGAGTCACAGCCCGTTTATTTCAAACACACTCGCGATCAAAGATTGGGCTCATCCGTGAGCGCCAGGAAGCAAATTCCCTTTCAAAGATCTACCATCCTAGTTTTCCCTCGTTCTTTCTTCTCCCCCCACACTCTTCTGCTGCCTCTTTCCTTCTGTTGCCTGCTCACAGACAAAACAGTCCTTTTTGGCCACAAACACGCGAGTGTAAGCAGAAAGAGAGCACTGGGCAGACGAGCAGAGGCATGAGCAATCACGTGCATGTGCACACGAGCCTGGCAGAGTGTGTGGGCTAACCGACAGGTGTGGCAAGGTGTGTTTGCTCGGTTAGCCCGTCCCTCCCAGTGGCAGCTGAAAGCTTGTCTGGAACACGACCGCAGAGGTAGCGTTAGCTCGCTAAAGGTCAAAGGTTACACAAGAACCAATCAAGCCTGCTTTTAATTTCACCAAAGATGACTTAATGAAGCGACCAGGCGCGGGAACATGTCAGGAGTTAAAGAGCTGGAGCCCAAAGAAAACGTCGCCCGCGTCGACTATCGAACGACTCTGACACTGGATGAGGTCGGCGGTTTTTTTGGATTTTTGTTTTTTATCCGGCTGTGTCCGAGGAGCAGCAGATAGCTGGTGGCAGACAGCTCAAATTATAAACAAAAGCGTTTCCCGAACCCCGGAGCTCCCGCTCGGGTGTGTCGCAGCCGCACAGGTGACTCTGAAGGAAACAGGAAGTGTAAATAATAAAACACAAGTGGCGTCCAATGAGGTTTCACACACAACCGCACGGTCCAAGACGCCTGACACAAAGGCTGCTGGCTGCTGCTGCTGCTCCTGCTGCTGCTGCTATGGTGCCAATCACGATGGTCAACGCAGAAATCCATCCGACGCTCCAACTAGACTCATTCAGATCTCCGCCCATCCACATTATCCAAGACTTTGATGTGGAAAAGTAGAATTTCAAGGAGTTTGTTTGTACTTTCAATAAATGTTATACTTCCTTCAAAGGAAAAATGTTAGAGATTCTGCGCGTGTGTGTGTGTGTGTGTGCGTGTCCATTTTGCCAGCAGGTTCCCAGTGCCGTAAGTGCTTTCTGCGTTTGTGTTCTGACGTGTCTAAAGGAATCCAGAGCTGAACGGGCAAAAAGAAAAATGTGACCCGACAAGATCAGGCAGAATCAGTGTGGGAGCACGTCTGCGGTGTTGTTGGGACCGCTGGGACGCCGCTTTGAGGCCTCGCAGCAGGTTGAAAATGTTGGACTTGACGTTTTCTGGCTGTTGGCTGAAGCCAGATTGTTGCTTTTTCTTGCTTTAGCATTAAATTAGAAGCCCAGAGTTCAAGCGCGGAGCGTAAACTCTTGTTCTGCTTTAGGGTCATGAGACTGAGCTGACAGGACAGTCTCCTTGACCATTTGCCAGTCTTGACAAACGTGTGTGCACTGCTCTAAATTCTATTATACGGACTGTCTCGAGTCCTAATCCTCCCGTCTTGTTCATCACATCCATCCATCCATCCGTCCAACTATCCATCCATCCATGCCCCTCTCTCAAAATTCCACATCAGCCTGCCAGCAGCATTCACAGCGAGCGCCTACATTTTTCATCTGCATGCCTAAAAGACCTCAGGCTTGTGTCTTTCTTTCACAGCCAAAAGGCCAGTGTTCTGGTTCCTTTTGAGTCTCCAGCCCTCAGTTATGTCACCGACCAGGTGATCAGCCAGGAGAGGCAGCAAAACTCCCTGGTAACTAAAATCAGACGGAGAATTTCCCAAGAATGTCTGAGACAAGAAGTCAGAAGTCAGCGGGAAGTCTTGTGATGCGTGTTCACGTGATTGGGACATTCGCCTTTGTGTGGAGTCTTTTGAAGACCTCATGATGCTGAAAACGTCCACTATTGGATGGCTGGTGGGAAAACCAGTCCCGAGGACTCAGCAGAGAGCGCACGAGAAGAACCCAACTGCAAAATCAGCAGACTGTGTCATATTTAGTTAACACATCCAACTGTAATTTAGTCAAAATGTGGATCCGTGTCTGTTTTTAGGTACCACAAACGTCAAACCCTAAACATCACTGGTATATAAACTGCATATTATCTGGTTCTCAGCAGTCGTGAAGTCACATCCATCATCATCAGGAAAAGACCCAGTGAACGCTGGAGTGGGGCAGGGAGAGAGCTGGGCACAGCTGAAAGGTCACCGACTTTCACAATGCTAAGAGCACTGGGGTTGGACAGAAGATAGTTATCACCATGGTAACCAATCACCCAACCCACAACGCACGGACAGGTCTGACCGGTTCTGAAGTGTGCACACGCTCCCTCCGCTGAGCGATAAACCAGACCAAAGGATTGTGTTGGGAATGCCGAGGAGCGCTGTCAACACTCTGAGGGTAATGGGCTGTTAGCGTCAGTTATAAGGGCAAAACGATTTTTGGAGTCTCACAAAGCCAGCCTCAACCCTCAGACGCGTGATTGATGGAGCTAAATGGCACTTTTTCAGAATGATTCTACTGCTGTTTCTAAGTCTGTCCAGGCTGCAGCCATACTAACCATAGCCGGGCTCATTTTGTCACGTCAAACTTGTGAACTGTCCCGTGAGAAGAATAAAGATGTCACAGTAAATACAAAATTGCAGTTATTGCAAGGCTCTGCGGTGGAGTGGTTTCTTAAAGCGTGCTGCATCTTTTTAGGCAACCAAACATGGGTCCGAGGCTTGACGGAGCATGTCTGCAGAAGCATCTGTAAAAGAGGGGAACTGCGAGTCGCCTCCCACACACATTTCACAGGGATTCCTGAAAACACAGCCCGCGTACACCTCACATAAGCTGCAGTTTAAAGCCCTAACAAGCCCCAGCACACGCCAGAACACACCGAGTCCGCTGTAGTCAAATCAGCTAGCCGACGTCCCTTCTTTCACTAAAAGAAGGGACATCCACCATCTTCGCCTCCATCTCGAGCAGAGGAGGGCAAACTAAGGCCCGATGAACTCTTTCATCTGGCCCGCAGAGCCTTCGCAGTCATTTCTCCAAGCCAACCTCAGAGGGTTGTCGGCTTGATTGGTTGGAAAAAGGTCCAGACCCCCCCCTACAGCTAGCATGCTAACGTGTCCTCTCAAGATCTAAAACCCAATGTGGCCTTTTAGGCTAAATAACTGACCACCGCCGGTCCAGGTGGTATTATTTCTGATTTATTCGCAATGACGGGAAGTCTGCAGTCGATAAAACAGTTTAAAACACAAGCAAGAGAATAAAATTGTTTTTGGCAGAACGGAGGTTCCCTGGGGACGTTTGTGCATTCTGATAAGGTGTCATCAGTGGTGAAAGTGAGGACAAACGCTTGACATACTTTCACACAGCCAGCAGCACAGGGCCACGGCAGAAGCTGCCAGCATTCTGTAAAGCTTTCACCATGAGTCAAACAAACATAAAATGCTAAACAAATGCTTGGAACGTGCACGAGGTTCAGCCCACTCAACCAGAAAAGCAATGGACTGGAACTAATTATGGTTTCTCCTTCCGCTTATATGCTGGTGTTAATGGATCGCTTACAGGGCTCGTCTCCTCATCAAACCAAAACCGACGTCTGTATAACCCGATGAGGGGAAAAAGCACACGCTCTCCGCAAACATTTCTGTGCTTCTGGTGTAAAAACCAGCACACAAAGCTAAACTTGCATAGGTTTCCCTTATGGCTCCTGCTGCGTTTTCACTGTATGCTCCTTGTGTGTGCGCGTGTGTGTGTGTGTGTACCTCTTGTCCCTGTTGCCATGTCTGCCACCTTCTGAAAAGCATCCAGGAAGGCTCCAGTCATCGTGATGGTTGTCCTGCAAAAGAAAAATATAAATAAATAGAAGCACGCATGATCAGCAGGGCTGCAATGGGCGCTAGTTGCAGCCCTGACAATTAGCTTGCCTGTCGGTCAGACACAATCCTGTAAACACACACACACACACACACAACTGGACAACTGACTGGACTCAAGGTCACACTGCCGGATTACGCAACACCAAATGCTGGTCTGCCTAAAAGTGGACTTTAAAATTGCACGTAAACATGTCAGCGTGTCTGGAATCCGCCGCCACGCCCAGGTAATGGGGTAGGAAGTGGATCTACTCCTGCGCGGCACCGGAACGGGACGCCATGTTCTGCACACGCGCAGCTCTGCCCAAATCCCAACCCAACAGTCCAACAATAGCCAGGTAAGCGCGCTTGCTTCTTCCAAAAAAAAGAAACAAAGATTTCAAAATCCTTACAGATTCGATGGAAAAAAGTGTGTGAACTAAGAGAGGATAAGTGAAAGGTCCCATTTACATTTGCTGTTAACGGAATGGCTTTGAATACGACACATGTAAAGGTTTTAAAGTTTAAAAGTCTAACCGAGCTTTTTGAGCGGCATTCAAACCGAGAACAGGTGCAACGGAGCCAAAACGCAAGACGGTGTGTGTGCGGTGGGCGCTTCAGCGGTCCAGCCGACCCTCTGCTAGCGCTGGATGTAGCACTACTACCCGACGCCACCAGCACCTTCACCACCTGTAGCAGAAACGTGTGTGTGTGTGTGCAGTTCCCGAGGCTTACCTGAGTTGGGATTGGAGCTTGGTTCCTTTGGTAACAAAGTCCTCCCATGTCGGGTAACTGGTCTACAACAGACACAGAACAGAACGTTTACTGAACACCCATTAGCCATGTGATAAGCTAGCATTTTACATAGCCTTTAATGGATCCCCCTGGTGAATAAAACTGTTATTTCAGGTCAGTTTAGTTTTTTTTTTTTACATAGCGCCTGTCCTAAAGTCGGAACGCCCCGGTGAGCAGAGTGGAGGAAAACCTCTCTGTTAACAGGAAGAAACCTTGAGCAGGACCAGGCTCACAAGGAGGAAGAATACTGACGTCCAGTCATTATAGAAAATACTGTTCCTCTTCTCGTTCTTATTTTTTATTTTATGTGTGTGTGTGTGTGTGTGTGTGTGTGTGTGTGTGTGTGTGTGTGTGTGTGTGTGTGTGTGTGCACACAGTTTGGTTGTTTAGCTAGTACGCTGCTTCACTGTGGGCCATTTTAAATGAACCCCTTCAGGACAAACACAGTTTCACTGAATTGAGCTAGAACAATACAACAGCAGCTGAGAGAAGCTGTAATGCTAGGGACGGTGTGTTTGACAGTGACGTTATCACATGCTGGTTGTCCATTCATGCAAAACTCAGAGATGGCTTTCATCCACTGGTATTTGATATCCGGCCGGGGCTGAACAGTCTCTCGGCGTCTGCAGTCGGTAAGAGCAGCTGACTGGTTACGTAAGCCGAGGCTGGTTCAGCCTGCAGGAGCTGACCTTGGGTTACATTGGTGACCAGCAGCTGCTGCTTTTCTCTCCTCTTCATCCAATTATAAGGAGAAAGATGAAGGAGTATACTGTCCACCTTGTGCATGTGCTGGTTCGCTAAACTCGGCAGTGTCGTTACGCGTGAAAACAGCCTGAATCAAGCCATCCATCACAGCTAGACGGGGGCAGGAGACGTTTGTGAGAAAACAGCGGTGGATCCTTGGCCAGAGCTAAGAGCGAAGGGACGCGCTTTGAAACAATGATAATCAGCCTCACCAAGGTGGTACAGGAATTCGCCAGCAGCTGGTGCAATGTTTAATAGGATTAACGGGGATACTAGGGGAAAAACATTAAAAGAAAAGTTCAAGAAAAGCCATGAAAAGAAAGATTTCTTCAGCCAAAAAGAAAGGTTATTGATGCATCACACACCTGAACTCAAACAAGTGAGTTGTTGAAACAATCCAAATGTATGAAGTTGCTCGGAGCTTTATTTTCTTACCGTACTTCTCTATTTTCAAATGTCCTTTTTGCTCTCCAGCTTTTCTGTTTTGTCTGAATCATCCAAATAAAGGCCACGGTTTGGGTGAAGTCCGCCAAAATAAAACCAAACCTTTCGTTTGACATTAAGCTCCTGAACACGGGATCAAAGAAATCCACTTTCCAGGGCAGTCAAACTGTGAATGACGGAGGATGTTGGGGTAAATTTGTTCTATTCCCTCCTAAACGTGGTCTGAGTGTGTCCCGCTGAGATGCATGCCGAACACCCAGCTGGTGTGAGATAACGTCAGCTCAGCACATGTTGTGGAGCTAAGAAAATGTGCGATGTTGAGTCCGGGGGACAGCAAAGGTCGCTCTCGAAGAGGATCGGGTAGCAGCGCCACCAGAAGACCCAGTTGCCTCCTTAGATGACCAGCTCCTAGAAGGCGACGGAATCATCATAGTTGTCCAAAAAACCCCAATTTTAGCAGGAAATATTGATGTTACGTTTAACTTCCTTACGCCAAACGTCTTCAATAACCATGATAAGAAGCGGCCTCTGTGCTCCACTGGAGCTGAAAGAGGAACCTTCGTGTACAGAGAGCATACGGCGCTGTGTGTTATCCTACCTGCTCGCCAGCCAGACAGCGTGAAGAGGGATACAGTTACTTCTGGTCGGCATGGCCCTGATCCCACCCTGCTCCCCTGACCGACAGGAGGAGCGTGCACGCGGGACATTTGAGGAAGGCCAGGCCATAAAACGGCTCTTGTGTGCCTGTGCAGGCTGGCGCTCTCCCCCCCGACTGGTCCGAACCAGTCACCTGGCAGCAGGACATAAAACCCCCCGGCAGGGGGGAATTCCGGGGAGCAAACGAGCTGGTAGGGGCAGGTCTACAGATCTATTACCTGCTTGGATGTTTTCATGGCTGACACGATGTGTCACACGGCCACGTGTGACTTCCTTCCCACCTCAGCACGCAGTTCCCAAAATAATTAACTCCGTGCCAGCAGAAAAGACAACATTTCTGCTTTTTTACCACAGACGACGCCCAAAGCAGCTTTCTGATCGGTCGCTCTGAAAACAGGGGGAAAAAACGACAGGTTTGGAAGAAAACGACTCAGGGGGTCTGCGACCACGCCGTCTTGTTCCTCCTGTTGCCCCCCCCCCATCCCCATCCGGGCCTACTTCCGGTCCTGGTGTTGCAGAAGAGCCTGGGGGGCAGTGGGAAGTATCCCGCTCATTGTGAAACCTGTGGAAACTACCCGGACTGACGCGCAGAGAAAACCATCCCTGTTTTTGCAAGACAATCTGTGCAATACTGTCCCTGTCACACCCACCGCAAGAGTCGGGAGTGTGTGTGAGTGAGTGTGTGTGTGTGTGTGAGTGAGCTCAGGTTGGATTTCAGTGTTCTGGGAGGGACTGGGAGCACAGGTGCATAGCAGCAGTAAAAATGGGCTCGGGTTGGGGTGATTAAAGGGGGTTTTTCATCCCCACCATGGTGAACAGGCAGACCTGTGTGGTGTGTTTGACTAATTACCAATCCTGATGACTTTTAAAAGTCATTCGGGCCTAAAACGTGCACGGCCCAGTCTGCACATGCTGCTGCTGCTTCCGGCTGAGGTCAGGGCTCACGGCAGAGGTCAGGGGTCACGGCAGAGGCTGCCAAACAGAAGAGGAGAGAAGAGAGGAGAGGAGAGGAGAGGAGGGGAGAGGAGGGGAGGGGAGGAGAGGAGAGGAGAGGAGAGGAGAGGAGAGGAGAGGAGAGGAGAGGAGAGGAGAGGAGAGGAGAGGGGAGGAGAGGCTCCCAACCAGGACAGAGACCGGGTCCATCATGAGATCCTAAGCTAAAGGCTCCTTCTTGGTTAGCCAAAGCAAACCAGTGTCTGACTGGGATACTGTGGCCTCATCAGCTCCTGAAGGGGTGGTGGCCCCGGGCCCCTGTGGTGGCCCCTGGCCCCTGTGGTGGCCCCGGGCCCCTGTGGTGGCCCCGGGCCCCTGTGGTGGCCCCAGTTTAACTGGGGGTCTGACGTGTGGAGGAGAGGTCAAAGGGCTCCTCGCACACCTCCAGTGTTGGGAGGGCCCGATCACACCCCACTGAGGAGCAGCTGCGGGTGCATTCTGTGGTTTGGTGTCTTGCTTATGGACGTGCTGACGCGTACGCGACCTCCGTGGCCCTGGAACCGCCCACAGAATCAGTGACAGGTAAACGAGCCGCGAGGCGGCTTTGGTTCCCACTGGTGGGTGAGCAGGAACTAACTGGAGGAGGGGGGGGATTTGGCCCAGGTTCCTGCAGCCAACCAGCGGCTAAAGTCTGCTAACGACGAACATCTGAGAGCCGTGACACAGACGGCAAAGGGCAGCCTGCTAAACAAACATCAAAGACCATCCAGCTGGTTGGAAAAAAACAGGATTCCACCCCCACTCGCTGCGTTGCCCTCTCAGATGGCCCGTTTCCAGTTTTAACCACAGCTCATTCATTATCCCTGCACATCCAGCCAGCGCTCACATGCACGGCTGCTAAATGCAGCCCAGAATAAGCCAAAGGCGGCCCTCGCACGTGACCCCTGACCCCGACCCCGACCGTTCCAAAGAAGAAGTGAGACTTTTCAGATAAAGGAAGGAAGTAAAAAAAAACAGGCGAGGTCTGCTGGAGGAAAGGACCGTGATGCAAAGCTGGGAACCGTCCACCCGGAACGAAAACAACAAAAACAGGGTTTGAACCGGCGCCACAGCCGCGGCGGCGCCCGCTCCAGATGGAAACGGCTCCAAAAAAGATCCTGTCCTCCAGAGGAGCTCCACGACACCTCGGAGGGAGGTTTTTACTGACTTGTCCTGGAAAACTTACGATCATCGAAACCATTTTATCTGGTGTCAAATAAAGAGTCACGTGGTCCGGGAGCCATTAGATCGGCGCGGCGACGGAGCCGATCTTCGGTGAACAAAGTGGATTTTCCTTTCCTGGATTTTCCCAATCAACACACTTATTCTGGCAAATTGATGACATTTGTAATGGAAACGAACCAAAGACTGGCCGCACGCGGGAAACACACACTTACCTCGACTAAGTCGCTAAAAGCGACTAAACCCGGGCGCAAAAGTTGCTTTTTTGAGGGGGAACGTCGGGTTCTTACCTTCATGTCGTTCATGATGACCTGGAAGAGCCCTCCCAAGGCGCTGCATTCCTTCTCTATCCCCGCATCCATTTTTCCACAGGCTCGGAAAAACGCTCAACTTCCAACGCGTAAACTTTTCTAGCTCCTCCAAAAAGCAGCGTCAAGACACGTTCCTCAGCAGTCCCACATCGGGCTCGGTCGAGGACAGAATACCGAACGAAGGAACCCGCTTTCGACACGCCGGGGAAAGTCCACTTTGAAAACAAACGGCCAAAAGTCGATGGAAAAGCGCCGGAATTCTCCCCACACGGGCTCCTGGTCGGCGGGCGCACGCAAGGCTCCAGTCAGCCGACGCTCCCAGCTGCCCACGGTGATAAACACCCAGAAATACCCCGCATCGTGGCGGAGCCGCGCAGGAGGCTGCCGGCCGAGTGTCCGCTAGTTCTTCACGCTTTTCCCGAAGTCCGAGCGGAGAGGAGGCGGTAGCCGAGCGCGGCTTACTGCGCAGGCTAGCTAGGTTAGCCTCAACTCCGCTAGCAACCTGCGACTGTTTGGTTTTCCAGGCGAGCGCGAGCGCGAGCGCGCAGGCAGACGCACGCGCGCAGCCCCTCTCCTCTCCTCTCCTCTCCTCTCCTAACCCTAACCAGCGGGCAGCGAAGGGCTGGGTTAGGGCTGAAATGTCCGCATGTCTGCGTTTTCCAGAGCGTTTCCGACTAGTTTGGCGTTGATCCCGGAGGAAACAGGCGGCACTTTTGCTCCGGTTTCTACATTTGGGAAGTCGAACCTGGAGTGACTGGCCTTTGTGAAGTTCGCTAAAGTCGCCACGGGACGCGTCCGGTTGAGCCTTTCAGAGTAAAACCCACTGCCTTTCACATAAAAGTACCCGAATAGCGAACATTAGACTCCTGCTGCCTGCAAACGCGGCTGAAGGTGAATGCTCTTCAGGTCAGTGTGGCGGGTGAACCCAGTGGAAGAATGTTTAGCTGTTTAAAGTTTGTCTTAAAGGAAATGTTTTTTTTTTTAAAGCATGTTTTATAAAAATGCATTTTACCTTTAACACGTTTCTCAAAGGAGCAGGAAACGGTTAACACCAGACACTTGACGGACACTCCTTGAGCAACTAAAACCTAAAAAACTGGTAAAACAAATATTAACATTTAAGATGACAGAACAGCACAAATGAACACTATAAAATCTAATATTTCTGTCATGTGAATAAAGGTTGCATAATCATACATTCTAGCCTGGAGTAGCTGCGGAGACTGGACCATCTGAACTGTCTCCTAAATAAAACATAAAAACACTCATCGCTTATGTCAGTAAGGTTTTTTGTGTGTTTGTTTGATTTCTTTCTGTGTGATTCTGCTTAATTTATATACTAGTATCTTGCACTCTTATTTTGATGTATTTTATGAACATAAAGTGGGACACATTTTTTTTAATTCACTGGTTTGTGTAGATGCATGTTCTGAGTGGTTTTACAGAAGAGTCGAAACGTAACAAAAATTAAAACTGCAACCCAAATTGTGAAAATGTCTCTTTTACTTTAAAATACACGTTGAAAATGAGAAAAACATTGCAATGACAACATGCGAGGCCAGAAATGTCACCGAATTCCGCTCCTAACGGCAAACCTGTCACGTTACCTGCTCAACTTTGAGCCAGATATCAGGAACTAATAAAAGGGGAAGCAAAAAGCTGTTTTTCCTGCTGTGATTGGGGAAACGTGCACAGAAAGGCCCATCTGCAAGAACTTCACGTGGATGCTGTTCCCTTTTGCTGCATTGGGTTTGCACATTTCTCTCTCTCTTCTTCTACTTTTCTGTCCTGTCACTCTCTTCTTCTTCTCCTTTACCAGCTGGATGGTTCCTCCTTAAGCCTGGTCCTGCTCAGGGTTTCTCCCTGTGAAAAGGGAGGGTTTCCTGCCACTGTGCTGACCGAGGGGTTCCAGCTCTGGGTTTCTGCCTCTGTAAAGCACCCGCACTTATTTTTTAATCATTGTAAAAGGAGATGTTTGGGAAAACTGAACCGAATTGAGGTGGCGGAGGTAAAAACGCATCAGACGACGCGTCGTCGCAAGACGCCGTCTCTTCTGTCCAACAGCGCCCCCTGCCGCAGGAAAAAGGTCGGGTTCCGCTTGAACCTTTAAAACACAACGATTGTAGTTTTTTCTGTGAAAAGGGTTGATTTCTTTCACAACCAAAGTGTTTTTTTTCTGGTTTTTCTTTTTGAGGCGCTTTAGTATCATATTGTTTGTTCCTACTATAATTTGTTTTACACTGGAAGTCAAAGCTGCGTGGCAGCAGCGCCCCCTGCCGCCGGACGGGGTCGCGTCCAGCCAAGGGGCCAGCAGCTGGCCTGAAGCTACCCGAGCCTGCGGCACTAATGGAGGAATATGACAAAATGTGACAAAAGACAGGAAAAACATCTTTGAGAACATCGTTTTTTTCCTTTAACTGAAACCGGTACAAAAGAAAGGCACAGAAATGGATGACAGTACAGAGGGAAGTCTCCAACCATTACAAGCAGTAGGATCATACTGACCATAAAATTCTGTTGTAAATGTTTTTTAGTACGTAGAAAAAGTCTTCAGGCACTTCAGGCGTCAAGAGAACACCAGAATCTGGTTTAAATAAAATACATCTGGGTTTTGTAAGCAGGACATCAGCAAATCCCAGCCGACAGGCTGCCGCCGTCCGGCTGGCTGAGCCCTCAGACGGTGGATATTTGCCTGACAAACAGTAAACGTGTTTCATACAGTTGGAAAAAATCTCTTTTACATGGCCAAAAATTCCAAAAACATGGAAAATAAAATATTAGATTTACAAAAAGCCAAGTGAGAGTGTATAAAGGTGTGTGCAAACGGAGATCCCACGAAACTGAACGCCCACTTTAGGTCTTCCGGCTTCGGCTTTCGCTCGTCCGCGTCGGCGCCGCCGAATTTGGTTACGCAGAACAAACCCTGGACACAAATCACATGGAAATTCTTGGTTTCTTTGTAATTCTGGTGTCGTTCCCACAGGGAGCGGAAGCAGGCGGGTGCGAGGGCGGGGCCAGGGTGTTTTGGTGGACCACGGGGGGGCCCGGCGAGCCACGACACACCGGAGCCACGCCACGACTCCTTTGGGCTAGCGGCTAGCGGCGTAATGGCTAACGGCGGTTTCCGCCGTCCGGAAGTAGCTGCGGCCTTTCGGTGTTTAGGGTCTTGGACTGGTCCGGACTGGGTCTGGGTTGCGGATCCGGATGGGCTTCGGTCCTCTTCATCTGGCCCGAGGCCCCCGTTCGGAGCCCTGAAGGCAGAGCTCCTGGGTGGCGTCGAGCAGCCGCTGGTCTGAGACCGGGGGCCCGCCTCCTCGCGCCTCCCTCCTCTTCCTGTTGAGGTGGCTGGCGATGGCCGAGGCTCCGCCTTTCAGGAACCTGACAAAGTTCTCGCCCACCAGGGGCCCCATGGCGTACATTCCGGGCCCCTCGGCGGCCAGCACGCTGTTGGTGTACGGGTCCACGTCGATGGGGTTCCTGCGGCAGGTGATGGCCTCCTTTGGGCTCAGGCCGAGGGGGCGGCCGTTGTCGCGCAAAAACGAAAGGTTGGGAAGGGCCCCGATCAGAACCAGGGCCCGGGAGATCTGCACCACCGTTTGCTGGCCCGAATCCCACTGCAGAACGCACTTCCTGTCAGGGCGGAACTTCACCACCCGGCACTGCGGGAAACTCAGGTAGCCCGAGTACGAGGCCGAGGTGGAAGCGTTGACGGCGGACGGGTGGAGGGAGGACGAGCGGCCCTGGAGGTTCTGGGCCCGGTCGGGGCTGGGCTGGTACTGCTGCTGAGTCATCATCTGGTGGATCTAAGGAGGGCAAAACACCACCAGTTTTACACCAGTCGTCTGCAGGTTTCCTGATCGCAACTCAAATCACACAGGGGTGCTAGCAGCGCTAGCGGCGCTAGCGGCCTGGTGTCCTCACCTTGTGGTACTCTGGGTAAAGCAGTTTGGGCAGCTGGTTGAAGATCAGTTCAGGGTCGGCGACCGAGCGGCGAAAAACGTGGTAGACGGGGGCGTTGAGATGGTGGGAGGCTAGCACGGCGTCGGCTGCCGTAAGGCCCGCCCCCACCACCAGCACGGGGTCCGAGGTGTGGCTCAGCTCTCCTCGGCTGATGGCCGCCTCCAGCTCCCAGAAGGAGTGATGCACGAAAGGCAGCGACTCGCCCTCCACCCCCAGCCGGGCCGGCACGTCGTGGGTCCCCGTGGCTAACACCACGTTGTGGGCTAACAGGGAGAAAGGCTCGGCCTCCGGGGCGGAGCAACCGTCTGGCCAAAGGAAGGAAAAGGGAAGTGACGCTCAGGCGTGGCTTCCGAGCACCACCGTTCCAGATGTGTGTGGGGGTGACCTACCTCCCAGCACCTCCCCCTCTCTGCGCTGCAGCCCTTTGATTCTCCAGCAGGGCGGCGCGCCGTCCTGAGTGCCAGCCTGTCTGGTTACCGAGGTGACGGTGGTTCCACAGGCAAAGTTCTGCTCCAAGGACATCTTGGAAACGTAGTGTTGATAGTAGGACGCGATCTCAGCCGGTGTGGCACGGTCATTCCTCACGTTCCTGCACCCGAGGGGGAAGCAAAACACACGCCTTAGAAAGCCTTCCCGGGAGCTAGCTAAAGCAGGGGTGGGCAACGATTTAGCCTGACGGGCCACGTTGCGTTTTAGATCTTGATGAATCTGGCTTTTGGAGAAATTACTCTGTGGGCCGGATAAAGCAGTTCATCGGGCCACGTGTGGCCCCCGGGCCTCAGTTTGACCACCTTACAACACTGGAGCCCATCACATGTTCAAGGTGACGCGAGACACACCTGCGCTTGTCTCTCATCCAGTCCTTCAGTTTCAGCCCAGGAAGCTCCATCCAGTTAGCCAGGCTCAGGGTTAGCATGGAGCCCTCCATAGCCTGGAAAGGAGGGCACAAAACCGCCAGTTCAAGTCACAGCGCCGATGTTCCAGTCCAGGCGGCTGAGCTGAGGACAAGTGTGAGCCTTGTTGGGGCTTACGTACGTGCCAGGCCCCTCCGGGCGGCCCTTTGCCCAGCACCAGGTGAGGGATGGCGTGCTCGGGCCGGTGCCGCCACTCCAGCGGGGAGATGTGCTCCAGTCCAAAGTCGCTGTTGGGCAGCAGCAGGGAGTCGAAGAGCACAGCCACGGGATTGGACGAGCGTCCCTCCAGACCCTCGCACAGGTACTCCAGGTCCTGCCCAGAGGAGAGGGTTCAGACCTTCGCGCTGCGCTTGTTAAAAGCAAACCCGGGCATTCGGGGCGCTGGGTCAAAGACGGTTGTCAGGCGCGCTGATGCTTTTTTTTAATAAATACTCGGGCGCACACACGAGTTGTGGGTCTTTGTGTGTGTGTGTGTGTGTGTTTACCTGCTCCCAGCAGCGACAGGTGAGGCTGCTCTTCCAGCTTGCTCTGCAGCAGAGGGTTGGGGTGAGCGGCGTCAGGTGACAGGTAGGCGGTGTAGCCAGACAGTAAATACGAGAGGCAGATCCCAGAGGGGCCGTTTCCTAGGAAACAGACACAAATGTCAAATTCTACCACCTTAGCCCTTCTGCAGTTTCCTGGTCTGAAGGCACGTCTGAAAAACTGGTTTTGGCGCACCTGCTCCTGCTCCTGTGCCTGGGCTCGTGTGCGTGCGTGTGTGTTTGTTTGCAAGAAGCCTTGCAAACAAACACACACGCATGAGGGGGGGAAAAAAGGCAAAACCTTCAGCAGAAGAATAAACTAAACGATCTGGAAGCAGATAATCCGGACGAGCTGCCGAAGGATCCAGAACAACAACACGAGTCATCTGAAGATGAAGATGAAGCTCCAAACGGCTCCTCATGATGATCCGCTCCGGCTCCGATCTCCAGCACAAAAGCGCTTCTGTCGAATCCTTTGTTTGACAAACAGCATGTGGACTGCGTGTGTGAGTGTGAGTGTGTGATTCTTACCAATAATAACCACAGGCACCACTTCTCCTCTGAGAGCTTCTTTATCTGGATGGTCCATTTTTACTGCCGAGGAGAAACATCAACACCGGCGTCAGCCTGGAAAAGTTAACGCCCACCCGGAGCAGGAAGACGCACTGACGGTCCTGCCTGTACATTTCCACTGACCTCTAACACACAGCTCGCAAACACACACACACACACACACACAAACACATTTCCCGTCTGACCTCATGCCTTAACATAGACACACAGCCTTGCAGAACCAACAACGGTGTGTGTGGGTGTGTGTGTGTGTGTGTGAGAGAGAGACACGTTTGGACCTGTTAAGCTAGAGCAGAGGGGGGCAACCTGAGGCCCGCGGTCCACATGTGGCCCGCCAAACCATCTAATCCGGCCCGCAGAGCCAAATGAAGAGGGTTGTCAGCTTGGTTGGTAAGAAAAAGGCTCAGGCCCCCCTTCAGCTAGCATGCTAACATGTCCTCTCATCTCTAGCTGCACCAATTCACAGGCTCTTCTAAATATTTTCTCATCAAGTGGTTTCCATGGGCCTCTGTGTCGCCAACGTCAGCTTTCCATGAAGCCTCCTCCCCCTGCCCCTCCAGAGGCATCTGGCCCTGTCCTAGCGCATTAGCATGATAGCTTTACCCCCCACCAAACCAACAGTGAGGAAGCCTGACCAGAAACGTCCAGGTGACTCTTCGCGATGATGAAATTAGCCTTTTTTAACCAGTGGACATTTCGGAGGAAACCGAGCTCAGAAAAAGCTGCTGGTGTGAAACCACACAAGCAACCTCCAGTTTTTTAGGTTTTAGTTGCTCAAGGAGTGTCCGTCAAGTGTCTGGTGTTAACCGTTTCCTGCTCCTTTGAGAAACGTGTTAAAGGTAAAATGCATTTTTATAAAACATGCTTTAAAAAAAAACATTTCCTTTAAGACAAACTTTAAACAGCTAAACATTCTTCCACTGGGTTCACCCGCCACACTGACCTGAAGAGCATTCACCTTCAGCCGCGTTTGCAGGCAGCAGGAGTGTAATGTTCGCTATTCGGGTACTTTTATGTGAAAGGCAGTGGGTTCAACACGCATGACGGGGGGAAAAAAAGGCAAAACCTTCAGCAGAAGAATAAACTAAACGATCTGGAAGCAGATAATCCGGACGAGCTGCCGAAGGATCCAGAACAACAACACGAGTCATCTGAAGATGAAGATGAAGCTCCAAACGGCTCCTCATGAGGATCCGCTCCGGCTCCGATCTCCAGCACAAAAGCGCTTCTGTCGAATCCTTTGTTTGACAAAGAGCATGTGGACTGCGTGAGTGAGTGTGAGTGTGTGATTCTTACCAATAATAACCACAGGCACCACTTCTCCTCTGAGAGCTTCTTTATCTGGATGGTCCATTTTTACTGCCGAGGAGAAACATCAACACCGGCGTCAGCCTGGAAAAGTTAACGCCCACCCGGAGCGGGAAGACGCACTGACGGTCCTGCCTGTACATTTCCACTGACCTCTAACACACAGCTCGCACACACACACACACAAACACATTTCCCGTCTGACCTCATGCCTTAACATAGACACACAGCCTTGCAGAACCAACAACGGTGTGTGTGGGTGTGTGTGTGTGTGTGTGTGAGAGACACGTTTGGACCTGTTAAGCTAGAGCAGAGGGGGGCAACCTGAGGCCCGCGGTCCACA
>CAAE01013964.1:31312-88485 GCA_000180735.1 Tetraodon nigroviridis | reverse complement strand
CAGGCTCGGAAAAACGCTCAACTTCCAAACTTTTCTAGCTCCTCCAAAAAGCAGCGTCGAGACACGTTCCTCAGCAGTCCCACATCGGGCTCGGTCGACGACGGAATACCGAACGAAGGAACCCGCTTTCGACACGCCGGGGAAAGTCCACTTTGAAAACAAACGGCCAAAAGTCGATGGAAAAGCGCCGGAATTCTCCCCACACGGGCTCCTGGTCGGCGGGCGCACGCAAGGCTCCAGTCAGCCGACGCTCCCAGCTGCCCACGGTGATAAACACCCAGAAATACCCCGCATCGTGGCGGAGCCGCGCAGGAGGCTGCCGGCCGAGTGTCCGCTAGTTCTTCACGCTTTTCCCGAAGTCCGAGCGGAGAGGAGGCGGTAGCCGAGCGCGGCTAGCTGGGCAGGCTAGCTAGGTTAGCCTCAACTCCGCTAGCAACCTGCGACTGTTTGGTTTTCCAGGCGAGCGCGAGCGCGAGCGCGCAGGCAGACGCACGCGCGCAGCCCCTCTCCTCTCCTCTCCTCTCCTCTCCTAACCCTAACCAGCGGGCAGCGAAGGGCTGGGTTAGGGCTGAAATGTCCGCATGTCTGCGTTTTCCAGAGGGTTTCCGACTAGTTTGGCGTTGATCCCGGAGGAAACAGGCGGCACTTTTGCTCCGGTTTCTACATTTGGGAAGTCGAACCTGGAGTGACTGGCCTTTGTGAAGTTCGCTAAAGTCACCACGGGACGCGTCCGGTTGAGCCTTTCAGAGTAAAACCCACTGCCTTTCACATAAAAGTACCCGAATAGCGAACATTAGACTCCTGCTGCCTGCAAACGCGGCTGAAGGTGAATGCTCTTCAGGTCAGTGTGGCGGGTGAACCCAGTGGAAGAATGTTTAGCTGTTTAAAGTTTGTCTTAAAGGAAATGTTTTTTTTTAAAGCATGTTTTATAAAAATGCATTTTACCTTTAACACGTTTCTCAAAGGAGCAGGAAACGGTTAACACCAGACACTTGACGGACACTCCTTGAGCAACTAAAACCTAAAAAACTGGAAAACAAATATTAACATTTAAGATGACAGAACAGCACAAATGAACACTATAAAATCTAATATTTCTGTCATGTGAATAAAGGTTGCATAATCATACATTCTAGCCTGGAGTAGCTGCGGAGACTGGACCATCTGAACTGTCTCCTAAATAAAACATAAAAACACTCATCGCTTATGTCAGTGAGGTTTTTTGTGTGTTTGTTTGATTTCTTTCTGTGTGATTCTGCTTAGTTTATATACTAGTATCTTGCACTCTTATTTTGATGTATTTTATGAACATAAAGTGAGACACATTTTTTTTAATTCACTGGTTTGTGTAGATGCATGTTCTGAGTGGTTTTACAGAAGAGTCGAAACGTAACAAAAATTAAAACTGCAACCCAAATGTGAAAATGTCTCTTTTACTTTAAGATACACGTTGAAAATGAGAAAAACATTGCAATGACAACATGCGAGGCCAGAGATGTCACCGAATTCCGCTCCTAACGGCAAACCTGTCACGTTACCTGCTCAACTTTGAGCCAGATATCAGGAACTAATAAAAGGGGAAGCAAAAAGCTGTTTTTTCCTGCTGTGATTGGGGAAACGTGCACAGAAAGGCCCATCTGCAAGAACTTCACGTGGATGCTGTTCCCTTTTGCTGCATTGGGTTTGCACATTTCTCTCTCTCTTCTTCTACTTTTCTGTCCTGTCACTCTCTTCTTCTTCTCCTTTACCAGCTGGATGGTTCCTCCTTAAGCCTGGTCCTGCTCAGGGTTTCTCCCTGTGAAAAGGGAGGGTTTCCTGCCACTGTGCTGACCGAGGGGTTCCAGCTCTGGGTTTCTGCCTCTGTAAAGCACCCGCACTTATTTTTTAATCATTGTAAAAGGAGATGTTTGAGAAAACTGAACCGAATTGAGGTGGCGGAGGTAGAAACGCATCAGACGACGCGTCGTCGCGAGACGCCGTCTCTTCTGTCCAACAGCGCCCCCTGCCGCAGAAAAAGGTCGGGTTCCGCTTGAACCTTTAAAACACAACGATTGTAGTTTTTTCTGTGAAAAGGGTTGATTTCTTTCACAACCAAAGTGTTTTTTTCTGGTTTTTCTTTTTGAGGCGCTTTAGTATCATATTGTTTGTTCCTACTATAATTTGTTTTACACTGGAAGTCAAAGCTGCGTGGCAGCAGCGCCCCCTGCCGCCGGACGGGGTCGCGTCCAGCCAAGGGGCCAGCAGCTGGGCTGAAGCTACCCGAGCCTGCGGCACTAATGGAGGAATATGACAAAATGTGACAAAAGACAGGAAAAACATCTTTGAGAACACCGTTTTTTTCCTTTAACTGAAACCGGTACAAAAGAAAGGCACAGAAATGGATGACAGTACAGAGGGAAGTCTCCAACCATTACAAGCAGTAGGATCATACTGACCATAAAATTCTGTTGTAAATGTTTTTTAGTACGTAGAAAAAGTCTTCAGGCACTTCAGGCGTCAAGAGAACACCAGAATCTGGTTTAAATAAAATACATCTGGGTTTTGTAAGCAGGACATCAGCAAATCCCAGCCGAGCAGCTGCCGCCGTCTGGCTGGCTGAGCCCTCAGACGGTGGATATTTGCCTGACAAACAGTAAACGTGTTTCATACAGTTGGAAAAAATATCTTTTACATGGCCAAAAATTCCAAAAACATGGAAAATAAAATATTAGATTTACAAAAAGCCAAGTGAGAGTGTATAAAGGTGTGTGCAAACGGAGATCCCATGAAACTGAACGCCCACTTTAGGTCTTCCGGCTTCGGCTTTCGCTCGTCCGCGTCGGCGCCGCCGAATTTGGTTACGCAGAACAAACCCTGGACACAAATCACATGGAAATTCTTGGTTTCTTTGTAATTCTGGTGTCGTTCCCACAGGTAGCGGAAGCAGGCGGGTGCGAGGGCGGGGCCAGGGTGTTTTGGTGGACCACGGGGGGGCCCGGCGAGCCACGACACACCGGAGCCACGCCACGACTCCTTTGGGCTAGCGGCTAATGGCTAAACGGCGGTTTCCGCCGTCCGGAAGTAGCTGCGGCCTTTCGGTGTTTAGGGTCTTGGACTGGTCCGGACTGGGTCTGGGTTGCGGATCCGGATGGGCTTCGGTCCTCTTCATCGGCCCGAGGCCCCCGTTCGGAGCCCTGAAGGCAGAGCTCCTGGGTGGCGTCGAGCAGCCGCTGGTCTGAGACCGGGGGCCCGCCTCCTCGCGCCTCCCTCCTCTTCCTGTTGAGGTGGCTGGCGATGGCCAGGGCTCCGCCTTTCAGGAACCTGACAAAGTTCTCGCCCACCAGGGGCCCCATGGCGTACATTCCGGGCCCCTCGGCGGCCAGCACGCTGTTGGTGTACGGGTCCACGTCGATGGGGTTCCTGCGGCAGGTGATGGCCTCCTTTGGGCTCAGGCCGAGGGGGCGGCCGTTGTCGCGCAAAAACGAAAGGTTGGGAAGGGCCCCGATCAGAACCAGGGCCCGGGAGATCTGCACCACCGTTTGCTGGCCCGAATCCCACTGCAGAACGCACTTCCTGTCAGGGCGGAACTTCACCACCCGGCACTGCGGGAAACTCAGGTAGCCCGAGTACGAGGCCGAGGTGGAAGCGTTGACGGCGGACGGGTGGAGGGAGGACGAGCGGCCCTGGAGGTTCTGGGCCCGGTCGGGGCTGGGCTGGTACTGCTGCTGAGTCATCATCTGGTGGATCTAAGGAGGGCAAAACACCACCAGTTTTACACCAGTCGTCTGCAGGTTTCCTGATCGCAACTCAAATCACACAGGGGTGCTAGCAGCGCTAGCGGCGCTAGCGGCCTGGTGTCCTCACCTTGTGGTACTCTGGGTAAAGCAGTTTGGGCAGCTGGTTGAAGATCAGTTCAGGGTCGGCGACCGAGCGGCGAAAAACGTGGTAGACGGGGGCGTTGAGATGGTGGGAGGCTAGCACGGCGTCGGCTGCCGTAAGGCCCGCCCCCACCACCAGCACGGGGTCCGAGGTGTGGCTCAGCTCTCCTCGGCTGATGGCCGCCTCCAGCTCCCAGAAGGAGTGATGCACGAAAGGCAGCGACTCGCCCTCCACCCCCAGCCGGGCCGGCACGTCGTGGGTCCCCGTGGCTAACACCACGTTGTGGGCTAACAGGGAGAAAGGCTCGGCCTCCGGGGCGGAGCAACCGTCTGGCCAAAGGAAGGAAAAGGGAAGTGACGCTCAGGCGTGGCTTCCGAGCACCACCGTTCCAGATGTGTGTGGGGGTGACCTACCTCCCAGCACCTCCCCCTCTCTGCGCTGCAGCCCTTTGATTCTCCAGCAGGGCGGCGCGCCGTCCTGAGTGCCAGCCTGTCTGGTTACCGAGGTGACGGTGGTTCCACAGGCAAAGTTCTGCTCCAAGGACATCTTGGAAACGTAGTGTTGATAGTAGGACGCGATCTCAGCCGGTGTGGCACGGTCATTCCTCACGTTCCTGCACCCGAGGGGGAAGCAAAACACACGCCTTAGAAAACCTTCCCGGGAGCTAGCTAAAGCAGGGGTGGGCAACGATTTAGCCTGACGGGCCACGTTGCGTTTTAGATCTTGATGAATCTGGCTTTTGGAGAAATTACTCTGTGGGCCGGATAAAGCAGTTCATCGGGCCACGTGTGGCCCCCGGGCCTCAGTTTGACCACCTTACAACACTGGAGCCCATCACATGTTCAAGGTGACGCGAGACACACCTGCGCTTGTCTCTCATCCAGTCCTTCAGTTTCAGCCCAGGAAGCTCCATCCAGTTAGCCAGGCTCAGGGTTAGCATGGAGCCCTCCATAGCCTGGAAAGGAGGGCACAAAACCGCCAGTTCAAGTCACAGCGCCGATGTTCCAGTCCAGGCGGCTGAGCTGAGGACAAGTGTGAGCCTTGTTGGGGCTTACGTACGTGCCAGGCCCCTCCGGGCGGCCCTTTGCCCAGCACCAGGTGAGGGATGGCGTGCTCGGGCCGGTGCCGCCACTCCAGCGGGGAGATGTGCTCCAGTCCAAAGTCGCTGTTGGGCAGCAGCAGGGAGTCGAAGAGCACAGCCACGGGATTGGACGAGCGTCCCTCCAGACCCTCGCACAGGTACTCCAGGTCCTGCCCAGAGGAGAGGGTTCAGACCTTCGCGCTGCGCTTGTTAAAAGCAAACCCGGGCATTCGGGGCGCTGGGTCAAAGACGGTTGTCAGGCGCGCTGATGCTTTTTTTTAATAAATACTCGGGCGCACACACGAGTTGTGGGTCTTTGTGTGTGTGTGTGTGTGTGTGTGTGTGTGTTTACCTGCTCCAGCAGCGACAGGTGAGGCTGCTCTTCCAGCTTGCTCTGCAGCAGAGGGTTGGGGTGAGCGGCGTCAGGTGACAGGTAGGCGGTGTAGCCAGACAGTAAATACGAGAGGCAGATCCCAGAGGGGCCGTTTCCTAGGAAACAGACACAAATGTCAAATTCTACCACCTTAGCCCTTCTGCAGTTTCCTGGTGTGACGGCACGTCTGAAAAACTGGTTTTGGCGCACCTGCTCCTGCGCCTGTGCCCGTGTGCGTGCGCGTGCGTGTGTGTTTGTTTGCAAGAAGCCTTGCAAACAAACACACACGCATGAGGGGGGAAAAAAAGGCAAAACCTTCAGCAGAAGAATAAACTAAACGATCTGGAAGCAGATAATCCGGACGAGCTGCCGAAGATCCAGAACAACAACACGAGTCATCTGAAGATGAAGATGAAGCTCCAAACGGCTCCTCATGATGATCCGCTCCGGCTCCGATCTCCAGCACAAAAGCGCTTCTGTCGAATCCTTTGTTTGACAAAGAGCATGTGGACTGCGTGTGTGAGTGTGAGTGTGTGATTCTTACCAATAATAACCACAGGCACCACTTCTCCTCTGAGAGCTTCTTTATCTGGATGGTCCATTTTTACTGCGGAGGAGAAACATCAACACCGGCGTCAGCCTGGAAAAGTTAACGCCCACCCGGAGCGGGAAGACGCACTGACGGTCCTGCCTGTACATTTCCACTGACCTCTAACACACAGCTCACACACACACACACACACACACACACATTTCCCGTCTGACCTCATGCCTTAACATAGACACACAGCCTTGCAGAACCAACAACGGTGTGTGTGGGTGTGTGTGTGTGTGGGTGTGTGAGTGAGAGACATGTTTGGACCTGTTAAGCTAGAGCAGAGGGGGGCAACCTGAGGCCCGCGGTCCACATGTGGCCCGCCAAACCATCTAATCCGGCCCGCAGAGCCAAATGAAGAGGGTTGTCAGCTTGGTTGGTAAGAAAAAGGCTCAGGCCCCCCTTCAGCTAGCATGCTAACATGTCCTCTCATCTCTAGCTGCACCAATTCACAGGCTCTTCTAAATATTTTCTCATCAAGTGGTTTCCATGGGCCTCTGTGTCGCCGACGAACCCTAACGTCAGCTTTCCATGAAGCCTCCTCCCCCTGCCCCTCCAGAGGCATCTGGCCCTGTCCTAGCGCATTAGCATGATAGCTTTACCCCCCACCAAACCAACAGTGAGGAAGCCTGACCAGAAACGTCCAGGTGACTCTTCGCGATGATGAAATTAGCCTTTTTTAACCAGTGGACATTTCGGAGGAAACCGAGCTCAGAAAAAGCTGCTGGTGTGAAACCACACAAGCGACCTAGCTCCTCCGCGCGCTCGGGCGCTGCCTAAGCGGCGTGCATGCGCAGCGGGAAGTGTTGCTCCCTGGAAAAGTGCAAGTCACGGCAAGCGCCACTGATGCATGCGGGAGGAAATATGTGCAAGAGGGAACTTTGAAAGAGGAGGGAGGGTGTGTGTGTGTGTGTGTGTTGCATAAGGCAGCTGATTTCAAGCCTGTGCAGCTCCACACACACACACACACACACACACACACACACACACACAAATCAATCACTACAATTGTGTCTTCATCTTCTGTGGGACTCGTCTCAAGGCCGGATTTCTAGCCGCCGTCCGCGTGAAGCAGACGCTGGAGGCAAGGCTAAACGGGCTTTATCGTTTTAATCAACTCATTAGTCCAAAGTTCTTCTCTTCCAACGGCAACAAACGCTGCAAAGTTTGACGCAAACGCTGCAACGGCCCCGTGTAGCCGCTGCCAAACATTAGCCCCATTGTAATAACTTCCTCACTCTCATGTTTATAATCAGTTTCTAACTCATGCTCACAGAGCCATTATATAAGAGGATCTCTGGAGCGAGCAGGTCTGGAAGTGGAATTTCACATCATCCCGGGCTGGGATGGAAACGCTACCCACTCGGGAAGCTAGCACGGTTAGCTTCCCTGCAGCTCACTCCATTGAGCGTTGTTGACGTTGTTGTGTGACGTCTTTAACGACTTTACGCCAAAACTACTCGAAAGGTCAGCTGGTCCGTCTGTCGTCTGCCCTGAGCCGGCCGCTAATGGGATTTTAACGAGGGAATTACAGAGAAACACCTGTCGGAGAGTCCTCAGGGGCTAACCTTCCCACCCGACGACCCCACATTTGTAGGAACATGGAAAAACCTGAAGATTGGAATAAAATGAGCCTAATGGCAGCAGGATTTGTTGAATCTGCCGTCTGGGCCTGCAGCGTGAAGCCAAGTCTGCTCCGTTCTAGCGCAACATCTGCCCAAAGAAACACAACATAAACAATACACGGGGGCCTTGAGCATTCTTAAGGGCTTTCAAGGACTTTCAAGGAATCCGTCTTGACAATATTTTCTGAAAATCCCAATGAGACACAAACAGACCAGGCAGTTACACACACACACACACACACACACACACACACACACACACACACCCACACACACACACACACACACACACACACACACGCTGGTTGACTCATCGGGAAACCCACTTCAAGAGCTTTTAAACCCAGTTTAACCCCGTTTACTGGATCTTTCTGCAGCGGGGCGACTCGGGCCGACTGCCCCCTCCACCAGCCAGCGCTGCCCCCGGCCCGGGGCTAATCAGAGAAGAAGAACACTTTCTCCGTCTGCAGAATCTCAGGAGTTGGTTAAAAACACGACGCAGGTTTTGGAAAAGCAGAAGCAGACTCCCCCACGCGCGCGTGCTCCAGCCGGGTCGCGCACGCGGCGGAACTTCTGTCAGCGCCGGTTCGGCTGATGCTAAAAATTGATTGCAGGAATTTTCCGTGCCAGGAATTAAGAGTTCAGATAAACACTCGCAAGTGCGCGTCCACGCCTCAACGGCCGGCTGCTCGCGTTTTCCTTATCATACTCCAGAGAAAACAGCCCTCACAACTCGGCTCTCAGCGGCTTTTCCACGCCGAAAAGACGCAGAAAGTCACGTCAGAGTGGGCAGGGGGCGCGGAGCGCTCGGAATTCCGCCAACATTGAACGTTGCAATCTTAGTTCTGCGCCGTCGGTCTCACGCGCGCGCGCCTGCCCGAGCACTCACCGGTAAACGGCGTGTCTTTTCTGTCCCGCAGGACGGACAAACGAACCGTCCGGCGTGATGTGTCCAGCTCCAGCGGCGTCTGGCACGACCCGGGCACGTCCCGGGCTCGCTCCGGGGAGGTTCGCGTCTGAATGGACCACGCAGCCCACGTCGGTACAGCGGTTATATACCGATACGCCGAAATTCCGGGACCACGGCCAATCAGCGGCCAGATACGCGCCGAGACGGGAGGCCCCGCCTCCGCAGCGCCAAGATCGTCTACAGAAGTAAGATGTCAAAGAGACGGCGATTATGTAACCGTAAAGGCAGCGGACACGTTTACAACAGCAGAGCGGTAATATCAACCAAAGGATATTGTAATAGCATCAAAGAGCATCAAAATGATCTATTTAAATTAATTTAAAAATAAACCAAAAGGCCAGATTCTGTAGGAACATGTATACTTTTGGCATTCCGGGGCTGGGGAAGGGTCATATTATTATAGAGTTTTGAAAAATAAAATTGAAAAGTGAAGAAATTCTAATTTTGCACTAGGTATGATATGGAGGAATCTACTGGAGGGCGATAACCACGGAGTGGGAGGTGCAGTGTGGACCTGTTCTACAGGTCTGGAAGAAGTAAGCAAAAGCTGAGTTGTTGACTTACATAAGTTGTAGTTCTGGTCAAAAACCAGCAGGAGAAACTCTTCTTTATAAAGCCAAATTGTGAAAGTACAAAGAATAAAGGTATTGTGGCGGTGGGGGTATGAGGCAGAGGAATTAGGGGCCCCGGCCGACTGTGGATGGAAGGAAGCTGAAGCTTGGACCTGTAACCTGCTCACTTTGGAAAATAGATGATGAAGTGTTTACAATTTGCTATCGTTAATGCACAATTAAAAATTAGCTCTAGATATAGAAACAAGAGTGAGGACGCTATCTAACCATCCAGTTTTCTGTTTTTTCCAGGGAGCTGAAAACGGCGTTTAGGGTCGGGTCTGCTGCAAACGTTAACGGAGTGAGAGGTCACACCATTCCTCCCGCCCAGTCAGACAGGAGCGGCCGCGCGTTCCCATCTTTGCAGGTCTTAACTTGGGCCAATTTTCATCCAGGTCGGGAATCAAGTGAACGCGCAGAACGTTAATGTGTGACGTTGCTCTGACCCACATTTTTAAAATCGAGCTGTCCTGTCTTTTTTTCCCTGTGGATTTTAAAAACATCTAACAAGCTCGGTAAGAAAGGACTTGAATAACTGTTTTGGGTGTCCAGTTCTGATGTAAACGGGCGATCCGCGACAGCTGTGGGTGGTTGAAGAGGCCTGGCCGTCCACCACCGCCCCCTGAGTGGGTAAAATCCACTGGCGCCCCTCAACGACAGGTTGGCCAAACCCCGGCGGTCGCCCGGCGAGTGACGTCACCCTGGCAACAACGCAAACATGGAGGCCACGTGACACCATAGCGACACACGCGCGCACATAAAAGGGTTCATTAGTGCTTCTGCTGAACATTAAAAGACGTTTAAAACGCTCGTTTTGGCTACAAAATACCAGACTGGCTCTTTGGGATCGTTTCCCCAACAGTTTTATCCTAACTAGAAAATATAAGATGACATTTATGACACGTATAGTGTCTTTCTGGCAAACCACGCCCCCTGGTGGCCGCAGCGGCGACCTCCACCCCAGCAGCCAGGGTGGAGCCTTGACTCCACCGTAGCTGTTTTAGATTATTATTGGATTGGGATTGGGTGATATTTCCGTTCATGACTATCGTTTTGTGGTGACTCTAACTCAGCTGTGCAGCTTTTCCCTCCCCAGACGCTCTCCACACCTGAGCGCCTGCAGTCCTCGTGCTGGCTGTCATTCCCGCTCCTCCCCTGAGTAAACAGGCGTTTTCGTGTGTTGTTCCAGGGCCTCTGCTGTTTCCAGCCTGGTTTTTAGTTTTCATTTTTATGTATTTTTTCTCGTTCTCCCCGGCTCCATGCTCCACTGAGAGTCAAAGCTGGGGGGCCGTGTTTATGATTTTTATTTGCGCAGCTTTCTGCTGGATAGCCGGCAGGAATTTGTTTAATTTGAATTTGAAATGTAAATGGTTTTTTCCAGAGATAAGATAATCAAATCAAGACCCTGGAAATGTTTTTCCTCACAAGCTCCCTTTCTCCACCGCCAGATAATATACTTTATGCTGCGTGCACGCCTTTGCTTGAATTTTCTTTCGTCTTCTTTAGATTCCCCAAAGCTTTCCGTCACATTTTTCATTTTCCTCATTTTCTCACGCTGCTGCTTTTTTGCTCCAATCAGAAACATTTAAATGTGTCATTAATCTCACTCAACGTTCCACAATAACAAGCTAAAAAAAGGCTTTGATCCTGCTTCTTTTAATGTCACAACTCTCCTTTGGTGCTTTCAGTTTCGGTTTTCGAGCCGTTCTGGCTGCTAACTGCTAACTGCTAACTGCTAACTGCTAACTGCTAACTGCCTCCTCCCAGCAGCAGGTACAGGGCACCGACGGTGACCGCGGCAGCCGTGTAGGAAAACACAGCGTTATAGAGGGTGCTGGTCCTGAGCTGGCCCCCCAGGGCTCTCTGGCCGTACTGCAGGCGTGCCAGCAGGCTCTGGGGCTCCGCCCGCTCCGCTTCCGCCCATGCCGAGCGTGGAAAACCAGCCCCAAAGTCACCCTGTTTGCTTTCCAGCAGTTTCCTGACCGCTGACAGCTCTCCCTGGACGCCGCTCAGCCCGTGGCTCAGCTGTCCCATCTGAGGAGGGAGGTCCTGGAGGAGGGCCTGGAGGGGGGCCTGGAGGGGGGCCTGGAGGGGGGCCTGGAGGGGGGCCTGGAGCGGGGCCTGGGCCTGCCCGGGGCGGAGCTCCTTGGAGGCTGCTCTCTGCCCGTCCTCCCCGACGGCGCCGCTGTCACTCAGGGTGAGTCTGAGGCTGTGGATGATGGCTCGGAGCTCCTCCTGCTGGGAGCGATGGTTCCCAGCCTGGACTCTCAGGGCCTCCTGCAGGTTCTCGGGGCCTTTCTGGGCTTCCAGCAGTAAACTCCGGAGCTCCTGTAAATACAGTCAGCTCAGAGGATAGATAGATAGCTGGACGCGGGTGGCAGCCGTCCGCTGCTGACCTGCAGGCGGACGCGGTTGATGTAGGTGGAGCCCAGGACGCCGATCAGGGCTCCCAGCACTGAGCCCATGATGGACCAGTTCTTGGTGCGCTCCGCTCGTGTCCTCTCCTTCTCGTGGCTCTCCCTCACAGCAGCTGAGAACAGGGCGAACCTCTCCCTCTCGGAACCTTCTGCGTCCTCGTACGCCGCCCGGAGACGCCGTTCCTCCTGCGGCGAGAGGAGAAACCTGGAAATCGGCCACATGAATCTCCAGAGCGGAGCGTATTAAGCTAGCGTTCCACAACACACCTGGAGTAGTTTGTGCTCCAGCGTGGCCAGCTCCAGGTAGTGGGCCTCCTCCCTGGAGACTCGGTCCAGTCGGTCCCGGATCTCCTTCAGCCGGACCTGCAGGGCCTCCAGGGCAGCGTGAGCCTCACGTACCATCGCCCTGGCCACCATGAACGCCGCCTCAGCCTGCAGAGAGCACACGCCTTCAGGCTCTCCGCGGCTGAAGCCTGTGTGTGGGAGCATCCCCCCGGGGCCTGCTGACCTGGGTCACTTTGGTCTGGGCTTCGCGGACCTCCCGGAGCCCGACAAACTCTTCGTATCTGGCCCACCAGTAGTTGAGCGAGGCAGCAGCCGTCTGGGCCGATTTCTGCCCCCACCGTTGCCCCAACTCACCTGCGTGCTTGAGGGGAGATTAGAAAACCATGAAACCTGGTTAAGAAGTACGTTGCAATCACCGTTAAACATCAAAGAAGCGTTTATTTTACCCAGAAAACGGCCAGAATGCGTTTCTTCGCCGCTTCCGCTGCGCTCTTTGCATCAGGGGTGGGGACGTTCGAGGGTGGCGGGGGGCCGGCGCAGTAAGCCCGGAGCAGGACCAGCCTGCCAGGCACGGCCAGGCGGGGCCCGCAGCAGGCGCCGCGAGCCCAGAGGCAAAGCCGAACCCCTCCGAGCCTAAAAGAGCAGAGACACTGGCAGTCAGCAGCTCCGGCGCAGCAGAGCCAACAGTCTGGAAGCAGCCCGACCTCATCCGGACGGCCGGCAGTCAGCAAGGGCAGGCTGGAAACTGGCTCCGGCTCAACCCCAGAACCTGTGGAAGCAGCAGAACAGAGAGATCTGGTTCTGACTCACGCGGACCAACAGTTTAGTCACCATCGACCACAAGAGTGATAGATTTATTACAGGTTTGCAGTACACATGTAGACACAGTTTACCACAGGAGACAAATAGCTAAAAAGAAAAGCCAAATTTATCTGTCCTAAAGATTGTAAGAAGCATCCTAGAATTAGATTCCTTTAGCTGATAAAACCAAGACAAATAAGCTTTTAAGAAAGGAATATGAATGTATGGAAAGGAGAAGAAACAGCTCATGACCCCGACTGTTATAAATCATGCCAGAGAAAGGGAGTCATTGATTTCTACTGACAAAAGGGTCAAGAATATTTCTGCTCATAACTGTCCAAATAGTAATTACAACCTTTTACAAGCTGGTCCAGCGTAGCTGCACTGGCTGGTTTCACTAAAAATCCAAAGATGTCGCGATAAGTCAAAAGAAAGCGCTGTCAACGTGGAAAGGCACCGTCATGATGAACGCAAGCGACAATGTCATTGTGTAATCACTGCACGCACCTTACTTTAAAAAGGTTACATCTTTCGCTTTTCTCCTCCATAATTGTGACCAGCCGAAGACTTTTGCCGATGACTTTTGCCGTTAGATTGTTTCTTTCATTTACAAGTTGTTAGCATTTAGCATCACGCTGATACTAGCCTAAAAGTGACTATGTTGTGTAAAAAGGTATACCGTACTTTCAAGTTTGTATATTTTGGTAAAATAACACATATTCCTAACATCATACCGTCTCTCAGTGCTGTGAAACACAAACGTTAAACGCCCGCCGTTTCATCAGGGTAACAATTATCGAACATTTTCTTACCGGCATGAATCGGACATTTGTTTCCGGGTCAAAGTTCACGAGGGGTCCTAACAGTGAGGATTAGAACTGAAGTGTGACTGCTCTAGCGTCAATAAACGTTAAATTCTTCGTTTTCTTATATTTATAGGATTTCCATCATGTCTGGGAGGGAAGGTAAGGCGGATTTTTCTGATACTGTCTAAGTGTTATGTTTATTTCCCAAAAGTCATCCGTGTTGCAAGTCGCTTGTTAGACTAGCTTAGCCACCTAAAGGCTGCTAAAGAGAGCGCTATTGCGTTTGTTATCATCTTTTCAAGAATCGAAACTGCAGCGTGCATTTATTTCTCATTTCTCATGTCCACCATGACCGATTAATCACAATCCATGTAGCTGAATAAGGCTGCAGCTGGCTAACATGCTCTGTTTGCTTTTTCCTAGGAGGAAAAAAGAAGCCTTTAAAAGCACCCAAAAAACAGTCGAAGGATATGGACGACGTAGGTTTGAAGCTGTAAAAGAATATTGTTAAATTCATTTCACACGAACTGGAAAAGTGCTTGAATCTAATGTCATCTTTGTCACGTTTATGCGGATATTACATTACATTGTGCAGGATGAATGTCGTGGTTAAAAGTGATTGGAGAGCCTTAATTGAACCACGGATTATTTTCACTTTAGCAAACGAAAATGACAAACTTTATAGTTTGAAGAGGGTTTACAGAGGAAGAAAGAGGAATAGTAAATACTTTCAAGACAAAACACACCTTTCGAACCCTTTGCGCCATTTAAGCACCAAAAGTACCCAGGCCGGCACACATGGTCCCAACGGTTGCGGGTGTGTGTACACTAACCAGGAATCTGATGGATGGTGGCCTCTGGCTTTCTGCAGGACGATGTGGCCTTCAAACAGAAACAGAAGGAAGACCAGAAGGCTATGGAAGCCCTGAAAGCCAGAGCTTCTGGCAAGGGGCCCCTCGGTAAGGCCGTCACAGTGAGGCTGTTTGTGATCGCTGTGACTGGAAATGTTTCAATGTAGTATCATTGTTATGATATTGGAGCCACAGATTTGACTGTTATTATTAAAGTTCACCCCTCACCCCAGTTTTTTTTTTATTAATCTTTCCAGGTGGAAGTGGGATCAAGAAATCTGGGAAAAAGTAACCTGTTGCTCCCCAGTTTTGTTTTCCCTCATCAGTCTAAGCAAACCTGGTGCTGACCAAATGCACGCAGAACCGAATCTTCATCCGTAAAGGCACGAGGAATGCGTCTGACAACGGAAACCATTAAAAATAGTTATATTTTGAGTGTGTTTCACTTTGTGCATGAAACCTTCACCAGTGACTAACCGACCTTCATTTGTGTTCTGCTGAGATTTCTCCTGTTGTCCAGCAGAAGATGGTAATAAAGTGTTTTTGTAATGACTACTGCTGCTTTTGTATTTGGTGATTATTATGGTTAAAATAAAACAAGCAGGATAAGACAATATCACAGAAGGACAAGAACCAACAGGAACGGGCGAATATGCCTGTTAACACGGTTCAGCTGCACAAGAAGAAAAAAGGAATTGAAAAAACATCTACATGTGACTTTACCACAGACAAGCAGTGTTTCAGCTGTCCTAATGGAACGCTAATATTGTTTTCTAAACTTCTCTTTATATGCTGGTTGTTGGATTCTTTACCTTAGATTTTTTTTATTATTATAATTGAACAATCTGACTTCAAACCTTTATGGTAAAAACAGAAATGTTGATTGGAAATGTTAATTCCATTTTTATCTTTGGGCTTATTTAAATAACAGTTTAATCTGTAAATATGTGATAAATGCAAGAAGCAGCCAATAGTGTCGGATTAGGTTTGTTGGGAAAAACTGAGGTATTTGTTATAAGTGGGACAACGTTTGGACCCACAAGCGGAGGCAGAAGTCCCAGGAGTTGCAGTAACAAGGTCTTTATTGTCCGAAAAGTAACTAGAGAACCAAACTAAGAATCACTAGATGTGCTGGGAAACAGGTTTACAAAAGAACGACCTAAAAACGCTAGAGTCACGAGGTTAAACTACTTTGGAAAATGAACAACACACAAGGGAGACCGGCTGGACAGGACCGTTTTGGCCCAGGCCCTTAGATAGCCACAGCGACCAAATTAGCTTCAGGTGTGTACAGTTGCTACCTTTTAGGAATAAACTGGTAGTATTGGGAGTAAAAACAGCAGTAACACAGGAAACAGAGCTAAAAACTCACAGAATAAAAGCATCTGCCTGGACATGTTGCTGGATTGGTCGTTTCAGTCTGCAGTATGAAAAAAACGGCTCACGCCGAGCTAAAAGCCTCTGAGGTACTCTTCTGTTTGTTGGTTTGTTTTTAGTTGTTTCCTCGGTTTAACTTCTCCATCTTTGCCTGCAGAATCTGGATCTCCAAGGTGAGCTTCTGCCTCTCCAGCAGCAGGTTTCCTCTTTTCAGTTCCAGCATGTCCGCTTCCGTCTCCACAGCCGGCGGAGCTTCATCTGTGGGAAGGAAAGAAAAGTCCCATTCCCACTCGGCTCCTGCCGCTCCTACATCTGTGTGTTGTGAATGAGTCTGAGGTATGTTCAGAAGCAGGGCTGGTGACACTTGCCTCTCTAAGATGTTAGAAAGGACATTGCCTGGACGGAAACCTGCTACAAGATTTTACACACGACTTTGACCCACAACAATTAAAAAAGAGAAAGTGGAAAAGATCATTAAAAAGCTCCTGTAGAGTCTAGCTAGGCGCTAGTCTTCACTCTGGCTGAGGTTAAACAGAACGAGTGTGAAGGGAAGGAGTGAGGAGTGTGCTGGTCACCGTCTTTGCTTTGCGGGATGGTTTTCAGCTCCACCTCTACAGGGTAATGGTCACTTATTTTCAGAGCCTGGAAAATGAGCCGTTGTTGAGTGACAGCAGAGCTTCAACCAGGGAAACAGATAAATGCACAAATGAATAAAACCGGACCTGCTCGTCGCTCAGTCTGTACTCCTTCTGGAAGTTGAAGGTTTTAGCAGAGTTTGGCACCACGGCCTGGAGCATGTCATCTCCATACACCACTATTCTGAACACACACACACACACACACACACGCTTCATTTGAACAAACACGTACATAGAAGCAGTTATTCCGCCTGAAATGCTACGTTGGGTTCTAGATCTTCTTGGGAGGACACGTTAGCATGCTAGCGGAAGGGGAACCTTTTTCTAACTAATCAAGCTGACAACCCTCTTCATTCTGAGGGCCACATTAGATACTTTACCGGGCCACATGTGGCCCCTGGGCCTCAGGTTGCCCTAACCTCTGGGTATAACAGGAAAAGCTGAAGCAGATGCAGGTGTTGAAAACCAAAAATAAAATCCTGGGAATGTAAACACTGTTCCGTTCTTAACATTAGAATAACTAAACAATCATCTAAACCCAGTTGGTCAGGTGACGACACCGGGCCCTCGCAGCATCGACCTGTCATAGGTGTGGCTGTTTTTGTTGCTGGCGGTGGTGTCCACGTCGTCTCCGATCAACCAGTGGAAGTTCTTGTCGCTTCGGATGCGGATCTTTTTCATGTCTCTGTTGGAGACGTACGCGCCGTCTGCGTTGAAGTCCCCCAGGATCATCACGTTCTAGGGCAAACGCGCCAATCAGGCGACTTAACGCAACAGCATCACAAATGTCCAAGATTCCGCTGAGGAGTGAAATCATTTCTGTTCTACTCGTGAAATCTCCATCTTACGTCAGTTCCCCACTTCTGGGTGACGTTCAGGAAAACGTCGTGGAGCTCGTCAAGCTCTTTCTCCGAGTCCTCCGGTTTGGTGTGAACTGGAATCATCACCAGGTCCTTCAGCACTGAGGTGGACACAAGAAAAAAGCATGTTGGCAGCATCTGGGCGGGTTGAAGGCTCCAGTGAAAGGTGAAAGCCGTTTTTAATCACACCCACCTGTGGTCGGGCACCTGAACCTCAGGATGTAAGGATCTCGGGCAAAAACATCTCCTCCTTCGCTCACCTGATCATCGAACTGATAGGAGCCCACCAGGTCCACCACGTTGTCCCTGCAAACACGGACCAGTCCTCCGGTCAGAATTTCCCATTTCATTGAATCCAGCACTGAAAACAGAGGGCTTGTTTATTCTGGTGGAGATTAGAGCAGAGGTGGGCAAACATTTAGCCTGAAGAGGCTGATCAGGTGGTGCGGGAAGCTAACCCCCCCCCCCCAACCCCCCCATGAGGATCAGAGGTTAGCTAAAAATCCTGCTTGATGGACAATTGACTGAGAAAAGAGTCTGTAAACGGGTCCAACTAGAGATGGGTGATGAAGCGTCCAAAGGTTGTTTGGCCCTCGCCTTCTTGAGATCACATGTTAGCATGCTAGCTGAAGGGGGGGTCTGAACTTTTTTCTAACCAATCAAGCTGACAACCCTCTTCATTTGGCTTTTGGAGGATTGATAGTGAAGGCTCTGGGGACCGGATCAAAGAGCAGCGATATGTCTGCGATCCAAATCATGATTCTAGCACAGAGAAGCGATGTTGTGCGCTGGTCCTGAGGAGGACCGTCCGCTGGCACCTGTAGAGGAACAAGAACTGCTCCTTGTAGCGCGTTCGGCCCAGACGAGCGCTGAGCTTCATGCTGTAGTGATGCTTCGTGCTGGACCTTCAGACAAACACAGGAGAGCGTCCAGGTTGCAATTTGTGTGAAGCACAGAGAATGAACAAGCCTGAGAGGGAAAATTCTGCAGACACTAACTTGTTGAGCGCATCAAAGAAGAGCTTCACAGACTGGCCGCTGACGTCCACCACTTCCAGGATCAGGATGATGTCGTACCGACACACGATCTGCAAATCAAAGACCTCTGACTGAAGCTAGCAGGAACCCTGCAGTCCTGTGCTAATCCCAGCATGTGTGTGTGTGTGTGTGTGTGTGTGTGTGCGTGTGCGTGTGTGTGTGTGTGTGTTACCTTCACTAAGATATTCAGGACTTCTGGATCTGACAGCTTGTTTTTCCCAAATTTTTGGATATTGAAAGATGCTACTTTCATGGTGGCTGTGATGGGAAAAGAGAGGGATGTGATCACCATTCTAGATGCGTGTCTGAACGTGCCTCAGCGTGTGTGGTATTCCTGCATCAAACAAGTTAATTACACCTGTGTGTGTGTGTGTGTGTGTGTGTTCCCCTACACACCAGTCATTCAGAGGTGGCGCAGCCTCAGGCGAGTGTAAAAAGTTACAAAACACACAATGTCGACGTCCTGGTAATGGAATGAGACAGGGAAGTTGTGTAAACATTGACAGCTAAAACACAATAAACACACAGACGCAATCATAAAACGTGCAGACTTTGTCACAGTCTGTCAGACAGGCTTTGTTTTCCCTTCATCAAAGACAAGAGGATATTCAATTGAGGTCCCTTCTAGGAGCCGTCAGGGAATACTCCTGATCTGGAGTTACATTTGTTCCTGAAGAAGTTCTCACAGAGAAGTTATTCAGGATTGTGAGCACAAACGTGAACAATCCCCACCTTCCTCCCTCCCCCATCCAGGCAGACTAAAGGCTGAGCGATAGGTGATGAGGGAAGAAACATGTTTGACAACACACCAAAGATAGGACCAAGGAAAAAAAATCCTGGGTGGGTTAATTTGTTTCCTGGGTCCTGTGTTTGTATTTTGCTGTTTTTATAAGATTGTAGTTTTGCTTTTCTTTTTTATCGGCATGCTTTTTGCCTGTTTCCTCTTTCTGCGATCAGTGCAACAGCAACAACAACCACAACCACAATGGCAACCTAAACATCTGCACAGCTTCAGACTCCAATATTTGGTGTAAAAAGTGAAAATTCTGTTTCTTTAACAATGAAGAGCTGGTTTAGAGGCGTTTTAATCAGGTCAAGTCTGGAAGAAAAAAGACTTGTTTTCTTACCGGACAGACGAGTGTTAGCTGAAACCTCTTGCCCTTTCCTGGAAGTACAAAACATTCTCAAGGTGTAAGGCGTCTAGACGCACTGGGATTGGTTGACAGCCGGCCAATCACGAGAGTGGAGACCCAGGAAGAGATCAGCGCTCCCGTCTGGTGGTTGTCGGATTGTCTGTTTGTTCAGCAGCAGCAGAGAAGTAAAAACAGGCTTTGGGAACAACAACAATAAAAATAAACGAATAATTATAAAAATGATAATGATAATAATAATAATCATCATAATAATAATAATAATAATGATAAACTAAGCAGGGGCCCTAAAGTGAAAGTGACATATTTGTTGTTGATTTCGGTGAATCTACCAAGGCTGAACCTGAACCAGCTTTTGTCTCTTGGTTCTGTCGAGCTGTCGAGCTGTCGAGCGTTTGTCCGTGCAACGTTGCCAACTTTGGAAACAAGCATCGTTCCCGACCTCACAGCCAGGAGGTGGCTGCTGGTGTGTGGGGGTGGGTTCTGACTTGTCAGGCTGAAATGCGAGCACCAAAACCCGTTTTGCAGCAAATTCCCCGCAAGCACCTCCCTCCACTTTTTGTTAATCCCACCCAAGCTATTGTAACCACCCCGACGGCCTGCCCCGCTAGGTGGGGTGAGGGGCTGTGGCAGGTGTCCTGAAGAGCTACAAAAGCCTCATCGTTTCTTTGACTGACTGTTTACCGTCTGCTGGGGCCCACTAAACTCAGGTTAGCGTGTATGTTGCTTACATTCATGCGCTAAAACCAACCCAACATTTCCGTGCTCACCCTCAGATGGTGCTATGCTAAAGGACATTGGTCTGGAGAAAACACGCCCCTTTGTAGGAGGAACTAAACTGGTGTCCCAGGAACCTGCAGGTCTCATGAAACAGCCTCCAGGAGCTGAAGTATTTAGCGTAGGGGTGTTTCAATCATCTCGCTCTGCGGTGTGATTGATCAGTGCTGAACCTGCGTTGACCTTTGTGACCAGCTCAGAAGATAGCGACGCTAGCCTGAAAACCACCACCTCTCCCAGGAGGAGCTGTGTTGCTTCCGGTGTATGACGGTTGGTGGATGCCCCGCCTCCATCTCACCTGACGTGAACTGGGCAGCGACGGGAAACCTGCAGTAAAAGCGTCTCCTTCCGATCTGAAGTGTGGCTTTGAACGAGGAGGGAAAACCGCCGGCAACATTCCTGAGCCCGTCCGCCGGCTGAGCGTCTAGCGGAGGACAACAGCGGGGCTCGTGAGGAACTGCCATTTCAGCAGAGGATCACTTCCTGTTTGCTCCCTGGCTGAGTGGCTTGGAGAGAAAATGTCCTTCCAGCCCACCGAGGACCTCCTTTGTCCAATCTGCCAGGATGTTTTCACCGATCCGGTGGTTTTGTCCTGCAGCCACAGCTTCTGTAGAGACTGTCTGCAGACGTGGTGGGCCGGGAAGCCTTCGAGGGAGTGTCCTCTGTGCAACAGAAGATCCTCCAGGAGCGACCCACCCTGTAACCTGGCTCTGAAGAACCTGTGCAACGCCTTCCTCCAGCAGAAGAGCCAAGCGTCCTCCGGATCCCAGCTGTGTCCTTTGCACTGTGAGCGGCTGAAGCTCTTCTGTCTGGAGCACCAGCGGCCCGTGTGTCTCATCTGCCGGGATTCCAAAAGCCACAGCAACCACCGATTCCGACCCGCGGACGAAGCCGCCCGGGATCACAGGGGAGGAACTCGGGAAGCTGCTGAGGCCCCTGCAGGCCAAACTCGCGCTCTTCCAGCACGTGAAGCAAAACTGCGACCTGATGACGGAGCACGTGAAGCTGCAGGCTCAGTATACCCAGAGCCAGATCCAGGAGCAGTTCAGGGCGCTCTACCGGTTCCTGAGGGAGGAAGAGGAGGCTAGGATCACTCTCCTGAAGGAGGAGGAGGAGCAGAAGATGATGGTGATAAAGAAGCACGCGGAAGCTCTGAGCAGAGCGATGAAGACTCTTTCGGACACGGTCAGTGCTACAGAAGAGCAGCTGGGAGAGGACCACGTCAGGTTCCTGCAACTTTACAACGCCGCGGTGAAAAGAGTCCAGCAGCACCCCCTGCTGGAGGACCCGCAGCTGCCCCCAGGGGCCCTGATAGACGTGGGCAAACATCTGGGCAACCTGGGCTTCAACGTGTGGACCAAGATGAAGAACATGGTCTCCTACGCCCCCGTGATTCTGGACCCAAACACGGCCAACCCGGAATTCTCCCTGTCCGATGACCTGACCACAGTCAGACACGGACACAGGCAGAACCTGCCGGAAAACCCGGAGCGGATCAACTGCTATCGGAGCGTCCGAGGCTGCGAGGGCATCAGCTCAGGCCATCACTGCTGGGACATGGAGGTGGGGGACAACGCAGCTTGGTTCGTGGGCATGACCGAATTTGTGCGGTGGAACAAGGAAAAAACCTCCCGATTTTGGCAAGTGGAGTTCCACAGTAACAAATACAGCATGCGCACGGTGGAGCAGCCGCCTACGCCTCTCAGGGTGAAGAAGAAGCTCCAGAGGATCCGAGTTCTTCTGGACTGGAACAGAGGAAAGCTGTCCTGGTCCGACCCGGACACGAACACGCACATACACACCGTGACCCACGCGTTCACCGACAAACTCTTTCCGTGTATCGGCACGTTGGACGAGCTCCCGCTCAAGGTCTTAGAAGGCAAAGTCTCTGTCACAAAAGAACAGCAGTCAAATGGAAGCAGATGAGAGTTTCTCCATCCATCTATCTATCTATCCATCTATCTATCTATCTATCTATCTATCTATCTATCTATCTATCTATCTATCTATCTATCCATCTATCTATCTATCTATCTATCTATCTATCTATCTATCTATCTATCTATCCATCTATCTATCTATCTATCTATCCATCCATCTATCTATCTATCTATCTATCTATCTATCTATCTATCTATCTATCTATCTATCCATCTATCTATCTATCCACGGAGTCAAATAAAGAGTTCAACCATTTTAAACAGCTATCTTTTTATGGACCCAGCTCACCTTTTGGCTGATGGAACTGGTTATCAGGCTGGTTATCAGGCTGGTTATCAGGCTGGTTATCCATAGATCTATCAGTCGATCTAACTATCAACAAAACCTGTGGGGGATGTAAACGTAGTGGAATAAATTGAACATTTGCACAACATTTGCACTGTAGCCTGTACTTTATTCCGATATATCTGCAGCCTACTCCACTTTACTCCACCCTACTCCACCCTTCATTCCTGCCCGTCTATGTACCCGTCCTGTTGCATGTTGTTACATGTCGTGTTGACCCATGCTGTCTTTGTGTAGCCCTGTTGTCTTTTTGTGCCCTTTTGTGTTGCCCTACCCAGCATCAGGTCCTGGAGAAACGTTGTTTCGTTTTCAACATGTATTGCACCAGCTAGATATGTTCGAAAATGACAATAAAGCTCACTTGACTTGACTTGACTTGAATAAGTCTCAGATCAAAGCTATAATGGTGGTTTATTTCGGCGTCTACC
Organism: Tetraodon nigroviridis; assembly: GCA_000180735.1. NCBI lineage: Eukaryota > Metazoa > Chordata > Actinopteri > Tetraodontiformes > Tetraodontidae > Tetraodon > Tetraodon nigroviridis. The sequence goes on along the minus strand of CAAE01013964.1, from coordinate 65,658 downwards.
TACATGCGATGGAGGGAGGAATCCAGCGGGTTTATCTGCTGGAAACTCATCCCACCCAATCACTGCGGTCATCATTTCTCCCCTGAATGTCAACCAAGTTCATCCTCAGGGACATAACTTCACCTTTAGTCACTTTAGCCACTCTTTCACTTCCAGGGAAATAAAAAAGTAGCACATTACAGAGAAGCTAAGAAGACAAAACACTTTTCCTGTTTGCAGGATGGACCGACTATATGACCGATTATATTGTAGGATCATGACTTTCGTTTCCTTCTTCCCTCTCTTTCTCTCTCTCTCCATCCCCACGCTCGAGCCTGCCCGTGTGTGTGTGTGAGTGTGTGAGAGCCAGGCACAGACCGTGGAAGTTCCAACAGATCTGCTCCTCTCAGTTCAGACTCTTCTGCTCAGACTCAAACATCAACAGGTGAGTGGGAGAAAGTGTCAGCCAGTGATCAAAGATCATTGCCTTTTCTTCGTCTTTTATGTCCGTTTCGCTTGGAAGGGTGATCATCTATCGCGACTGAATGTTCTGAACGGCTGAGTTTAGTTTTTGTTGACGGGACACAATTACTTTCAGCTTGTGGTGAATTATGTGAACTCTGCTCAGAACAGCCGTTTCTAGAAATCTGACATTTTCCATTAGTGAGTATATCCTTTGAGCAGATAAATATGAATAAAGTATAGTCTGTTAGTCAGTTGTTTTGCTGTGTTTCACACCACCCATTTTTCAAGCGTTTAAATCTTACTTTACTTGCTATCAACAGTCTCTTTTATCTTTTAGTCAACCAAATTTTGAATATTTTTCCCCATAACACAGAACTCTGCCTGAATGCATTTTTTTCTTACTTTCACTGGTTATTGGTGTTAAATCCAGCACATCGGGTCATGGGGTGTCTTTACGGGCTGGGGGTCCTGGTGGGCGTGGCCTTGCTCCTGACGCCGGGCTGGGGGGCGACCGACTGCAAGGGGATCGCTGGAGAAGCCGGACAGGCAGGAGTCCCTGGAAGGGATGGACGACCCGGAGCAAAAGGAGAGAAAGGAGAACCAGGTTAATGTCCCGAAGCAAGTGCACGTGTGTGTGTGTGTGTGTGTGTGTGTGTGTGTGTGTGTGTTCGCTGGTTCCATTGAGCCGCTAAAACCAATCACTTGTTGGTTATCACCTGCAGCCCTGGCCAGAGGCCAAGTGATCCCAGAGTTCTGATGAGACTGAAGGGGGATGCCGGGAGTCCGGGTCCGCAGTGAGGCATGGGTCCCAAGGGTTACCGTGGTGAAGTGGGACCCAGGGGTCTCCCAGGAAGCCCTGGTCTTCCTGGTCCTGGTGGAAACATTGCCATGAGCGGTAATAACACCACTGGTATGAGCAACAAAGGAACCACTGCAATAGCAACAAAGTGATAACTCAATTAAAGTGTGATGTGTGTGTGTGATGTGTGTGTGTGTGTGTGTGTGTGTAGCGGAACATGTTCAGCAGAGCCAGTCGGCCTTCTCTGTGTTGAGGACTGATCGGAAGTACCCCACCCTTGGCAAGGTCCAGCCAAACACACACAGAGCCTGTGTGTGTGTGTGTGTGTGTGTGTGTGTGTGTGTGATGTGTGTGATGTGTAACATATTGTAACTGTGTGATTCAGAAAGTGACCTATCAGGAGACTCTGGTCAACAAACCGGGAGACTTTAACACCACCACCAGCACCTTCACCTGCAGAAAACCTGGAGTTTACTACTTCACCTTCCAGTCGACAGCCAAGGTAGCTCCCTACTGGGACCAGTCGCACCAGTCGGCAACACCCCAACCCGCGTTTCACCGCACAGTCATGGAAGCGGAGTGAGTAGAAGAGCGTGTGTGTGTTTGTTCAGGTCAGTGTGTGTCTGCGTATCGCCAGCGACACTATCTTCGACAAGCCGGGGTTCTGCGATTACAACAGGAACGCGGACCAGGTGGGTTCTTCACGCCACCGCGGGGGGTTGCTCCACCCCTCATCCCTTGTCGCCTCACCCCTCCTGACCCTGGCCCTCGTCTTGCTGCAGGTTCTGTCCGGGGGCGTGGTCCTGCAGCTGACCGCTGGGCAGAAGGTTTGGCTGGAGTCCTTCAGGGACCGGCAGACGGATGCCGAGACCAGAGATACTCAGGCCAAGCAGATCTTCTTCAGCGGGTTTCTGATATTCTCTGATTAAGAATGAAGTCGGCCACGGAGGAGTCACGGCTGCCGCAGCCAGCGCCTAAAACCACCCGTTGTTGCTCCACACGCGTTCATTTCACTTCCTTTTCTGTTTAAATGAAAACAGAAAAGTAGAATAATGTTGGCCTCAGATAAGATCATTCAATGCTCCTGTTGTGAACGTTTCACGTTTTCCTTAAAAATACTTTCTGCAATAAAAAAATAAAACCACAAAGACTTGACAGGAGCAGACGTGTTCGCCTTCCATCACCCACCCATCTATGTCCATCCATCTATGTCCATCCATCTATGTCCATCCATCTATGTCCATCCATCTATGTCCATCCATCTATCCAGGCATTCATCCATCTCTTCCAACCCAGTCATCCATGGTATCTATCCATCTATATCCTTCCTTCCATCCAGCCATCCATCTTCACACATCCATCCATCTATATCTATCATCCACCCATCCATTCATCCATCCACCTATCCATCTATATGTATCCATCCACCTATTCATTCATTCACCCATCCATCCATACATTCATCTATCTACATCATCCACCCATCACCCATCTATTCATCCATCTATATCAACCCAGCCATCATCTATTATCTATATCTATCCATTTATCCATGCAGCTATATCCATCCATCCATCTATATCCATCCATCCATCTATAGTCATCCATTCATCTATATCCCTGCATCCATCCTTCAATCCATTGAGCTATCTATCCATCAGTCAATCTATTCATTATCCATCATCCATCTAACATCTATCAATCCATTCATCCACCCAGCAGCCCATCCATCCTTCTATCTATCCAACACCCATTACATTTAATTTATTTCTATTCTATTTTATTTAAAGTGTTAATTCATAATTTACACATTCAAAAAAGAAGAGAGACAGTGAGATTCCGTCCCAGGGCGAAACTCCACACCTGAGGTGACAGTGGCGAGGAAAAACTTCCCTTTAACAGAGAGAGAGAGAGAGAGAGAGAGAGAGAGAGAGAGAGAGAGAGAGAGAGAGAGAGAGAGAGAGAGAGAGAGAGAGAGAGAAGGGAAAAGCAGAAATGGGGGCTGGATCTTAACCCACCTGGGTTCACCTCCAGGTGAGTGGATACACCCCGGACATGTTGGTGGGTCATAGCAGTGGCAACATTTTTTTAAAAAAAGCAAACTCTAGATTTAGACTTCTTCTTCTGTTCTTTGTTACTTTATATTCCAAACACCTCCTTCTAATGTTTTCATTCCTCTTTAACGCCATGTTTTCTCTGACTAAAACACTGGCAGATATTTGGAAATGGACATTCGGTGTTTTGGCCCCAAGGCCAGGGAGGGGCCACCGTTGGAGACTTCTGTTTCTGAAGGTCGTGAACGCTCCGAAGAAGTTTACACTTCTCATTTTCAGGAGTTTGATTGCCAAATTAAAATACTTGCTGACACATCTGTACCATCAAATCAAGTCAGGGGGTTTTTGTTTTTTTTTCCATCCATTTTCCATCCAGCATTTTCCATCCAGATGAAACACGTGAGAATACTCCTCTTTTAGCAAACAAAGCCATCATTAAAACCCAGAAGGAAACTCTTGTCGGTTATTAAACCTTGAGCGGAGCTTTGATGAAGCAAAAAGCCAAAATGGTGTTCTGCAACCAGCCTAAAGTCAACGTTGTGCTCGGTAGGCAGATTTGCGACTTTGCTCTCTTTCCCAGCGTCCGTATTTACGGAAGTAGAGAATCAGCACAGAAACTCACTTTCAAAGCAAAAACTGCTGAGTCTCTGGCTTCGATGGGACTTCCTCCTCTGGCTGTTGCGGGATAACTTTGGCTGTGAAACGTTTGCTGGCTGTCGCTTATCAGGTCGCTAAGGTGAGTTTTGCTTTTCCACGTTCTTCCACATGGTCATCACTTTTGGAGAGTAAAGTTATGTCCTTTTCTATCATTTTTTTAAAAAACTTTCTCTTCCTGATAACTATTTCACTGTGGAAAATCCATGAATTTGTACTTCTTTACCGTTTCTTTTGCTGCCATTACTTAAGCTTAGATTACCTAAGATCTGGTTTTAAGTATAATGTTTAGATGCACTTTACTAATTTCATTTTTATGTTTTCCAACATTGTTTAATTGATTTAGTATTTACAGTTACTTTGCTAATGACATGCACAAAGATAAAAAGAAAAAGATTGTTCCTAAGAACTAGACTATGGTTAAGTGATTTAGGACATTTTACTTAATTAGGAATTGTTTAGGAATCTAGTTTTGTTTTCCTCGATGAGAGTGTGTTCTTCTTGACCCCCCCATGGCTCTGAGTAGGACAGCCAGAAGAAACCCAACAGACGCCCCTTCATTTCACACATTTCTCCTCATCTCGCTCCTTCCTCCTCCCCTACAGCAGTCATGATGCGCCGCTGCTGCCTCCTCGCTGGGGCCCTCTTTTTGGGCTCCATCCAGCTGGTCTCCACGCAGACCTGCCCGGCCTCCGGAATACCAGGGTTGCCAGGTATGTGTGTGCGTGTTGGGAATCCATTCGTTAGTCTTTATTTCCCTCGTTCACCTCGTCTCCTACCTCCTCAGGTTTTCCCGGCTTTCCTGGCAGAGACGGCCGCGATGGAGAAAAAGGAGAGAAAGGACAACCTGGTAGGTGAAAAACAGGATGTGACCTGTGATGTAGAGAGAGATCCCATTAGTTTGCTCCTCTTTTAAACAGATGCATACTGGAGTTTCCTGAGATGCATTTTACTGGCACAGAGAGATATTTTTTGTAAATAAAGTTAAAATGGAATTCGAACGGTAACGTTGTTGCTGTTGTAGGGGTGTTTTGGAATGGTGGTGCTGGTGTTGACTATCTGAAGGGACAAAAGGGGGAGCCTGGGTTGCCTGGAATCACTGGTAAACGAGGTCAGAGCGGAGAGCTGGGAGGAGCAGGAATACCAGGACTGCCTGGAGGTCCCGGAGAACCAGGAGAATCAGGGTAACCACCTCAGACCGAGCCAGGCATCAGAATTAGGAGAACTTCTCAACCTTCTCCCAAGAGATGATGGTTTTGTATACTAACGGAGACTCAGGGTTGTTGTAACTCTGGTTGTTGCAGGACTGTTGAGCAACAGCGGGCAGCCTTCAGTGTTGCCAGGGGAACGAACGAGTACCCTGATTTGTCCAGCGTCGTTCGTTTCACCACCGTCATCACCAACATCAACCAGGATTACAACGTTGAGACGGGACGCTTCAGGTGACCAAACATGCTGCATGTTACACACACGTAGGAAGTTATTCTGCATTCCAGGAAATCGTTATAAACATTGTAATATATAGGTGCACTGAGAACAAGTTGGTGGGTGAGGTCCAGCAATTTATTTGCACAAAGGGTCATAGTGGACACACACGGAGCCTTTACACAACACGGCTGAGTGTGACCCTGGTGATTAGCCTTCATCGTGTTCCACAGGTGCGGTGTCCCACGACTCAGACTGGGGAAATTATTCTAAAGGCTGCGCGGGCCGGATCAAATAGTTCACCGGGCCACATGTGGCCCCCGGGCCTTAGTTTGCCCACCTCTGCCTTGCCTCCCCCAGACCCCACCTGGGACCGTCTCAGCTACGCGTTTGAGTCCACGCCTTTGAGTCCACGTTTGGCTGGACTGTGCTGTCAAGAGCCCTAATATGCAACAACAGACAGTTTGGGAGAGGTTCAAATACTTACTTTGTTGGTTTTTACCATAACTTGGTCCAAATCAATAAGTGGAATCAGAAGGACAAACAATATATTCCAAAACATGAGCAGATCTGAACAAAGACCCAACAGGACATCTAGAGCTTTACCAACAATCTGGTCAGTCCAGCAGGGACCAGGAAGTGGGTTTAAATGCATGAGGACAGGACCAGGGACGATGAGACACAGGTGAAACACATGAGGGTAATTAGGGCAGGACAGGGCAGGACAGCAAACACACTGAGGAAATGGAAAACAAACAGGAGTTGGCGGAGGTGTTTTAGCGGAGGTGCTTTGGTGTTTGTTCTAGGTGCCGGGTTCCAGGGACCTACTTCTTTGTGTTCCATGCATCTTTAGATGACCGGCTGTGCCTGGAGTTGCACCTGGGCGAGAAAATTCTTGCCTATTTCTGCGATCATCGCTCCACCAGAATGCGGGTTTGTACCTGAAACAACACCTCCGCTTTTGCGTTCGTTTGGGACGCTAATGTGGCGTTAACCAGCCTTGAACTGGATTCCTCCCTGCAGGTGACTTCAGGGGGTCTGGCGGTCTATCTCTCCAAGGATGAGGAAGTTTGGCTGGAGACCAAATTCTACAGAGGAATGAGAGGGAATCCAGCCAGCTACAGCGTTTTCTCCGGCTTCCTGCTACATTCTCAATAATACACAAAATATGCCAAAAAAATAAAAAAACAACCCCAAAACAGCTAAAGCAATCGTGTTGCGAGAGCAACCTACACACAAAAATAATGACAACAACAACCTGTTGTGTGAAAGAGCAAAAATAATCAATACACTTCAATGAAACTGTGTCAGATCATTTGTTTTTTCTGATACTCGTCATCAAATTCAACCTACACTTTTATTTTGCATTGATGTTTTTGTATTTGGTTTTGACTTCATATTTGTATTTGATGCTTTTAGCATAAAAAGGAATTAATCACAGAATGCATTTAAAAATGTGTCCTCAGTTCATGAAATGACCACCGGCACTTTTGAACTATTGTCTTCTTTTCTGCACAAAGCTGTTGTCAGTCGCGTCGTCTTGTGTAAAACACAAAACAACAACAAAAAAGTCACATTTGCAGCTCAGTTTTGGACTCTTTCGCTTTCTTTAACATTTTGTTGTGTTGGCAAATAACCAGACTGAGTCACCACACAAATGTTCTCATGTGGGGACGAATAAAGAGCCAGCAGGCTGAGGACCAGAGGGGCCATTATTTAGCCTGAAGGGCCACGTTGGCCCTTAGATCTTTTATGAGGTTAACTAAAAGTCCTGCTTGATGGACTGTAAGGAAAATATTTAGGAGAGACTGTAAATTGGTCCAGCCAGAGATGGATCATTCAGCTCCAAATGATGTTTGGCCCCATCTTCTTGAGAGGACATATTAGCATGCTAGCTGATTGGGGGTCTGAACCTTTTTCTAACCAATCATGCTAACAACCCTCTTCATTTGGCTTTTGGAGGAATGATTGTGAAGACTCTGAGGGCCGGATTGAGTAGGTCATTGGGCCACACCTGGCCCCCGGGCCTCAGTTTGCCCCCCTCTGATATAAACTGTGAAAAATAGGATTCTTTGGTCTGATGAAGCCAAGATTGAACTTTTTGTCCTTAATTCAACATGTCACATTCGGACCAAACAGTCACACGCCCTCAACGCTCACTTCCCTACACAGCTGGGACGGCAGGCTGATCAGGAGAGGCTGAGAAAAAGGTTACATAGAGCAAAGTGCAGACTTGGACTTCACGAAACCTTCCAAGGTTTGCCACAGGAGTGTGTGAAGCACAGACGGCAGCCTGAGCCCAACCAAACAACCCAACGCAGTCTGAGAAGAGCTCCACATCCAGATGTGACAGCTGGTGCAGGAGCTGCGAGAGCCGCTTCCCCTGAGCCAAAACCGATAGACTCAACATTTCAGGTGTTCTTTTTCCAATAAATCTACAACGAGTTTCAAAAACCTCCAGTCATTCAGTCGTTCTGAGGTACTGAGATAGATTAGTGAGGGAAAGTGGTGCTGAGGGATTACCGCTGCATCTAAAACGAGTCCGATGCCTACAGGGAGATTATACATTATACCAGATTTTACTGAATGTGCACAAAAGGCCTCAACTTTAGCGAAAACTGACCAACAAATGCACACTTAGCCAAGAGGATTGGACCAGCATACACACACGTACACACGCATGCAGTAAATGTCCTCAGCCTCAGTTAAGGAGGACTTTAATTACTGCTTAGATGGAAAAGTAGAAGAGGAAGTTCAAAGGGAGCAGAACTTAATGTTGATGTGGGAAAAAGTCTTCCTGTTAGCCAGATTTATTAAGCGCTGTCATCAGTTTTTCACTTCCAATTAATGTCAAGCCCTTCTGCTGCGCCGATGCTTGATTCTGGTTTGGTTTCACTTCCAGCTTCTCCTGGTTGCTGTGTTGACACTAAAACAGGACCGTTTCACATCTGCGCTTGTCGGCTGCTTCGCCGTCCAGCACCAGCAGCTCCGCGAAGAAGAACGCACTCCATCCTCTTCAAATGGTGAGATATTTAGTCAAATTAGAGAAAATGTTCCAAAAATGGAAGCCTGGAGATTTCTTGTTTAGAAAGCCCAGTTAGTCCCATTGACAAGCGTAAAAAACCAGACCCGCTTAGTTTTCTCGTTCAGCTAAATTAATGTCGACAGCTAGTTTCATTTTCGTTGTTTCTGTGATTTAAAGATTGAATTTGTACCCATAAAACTCCCGTAGAAGCTTGCTGGCTAGTTCTCCTCCCACACTGAGGCCGTTTGCGTGGCTGTTTGCACACTCAGGCCCAATGGCTGAGCTTCGTCACAGCTGCGTTCCTCCTCATCGTCTGCGTTGGACCAGCTGCGCCGCAGCCCTGCGGAATCCCAGGAGTCCCTGGAATTCCAGGAACCCATGGGCAGCATGGTAAAGACGGTCCGAAGGGAGAGACAGGAGACCCAGGTGAGCCCGATTGGGATCATAATCAGCCAATAAGTGACTTGCTGAAAATAGAAATTTATCAATGACTACTGTATGTGTGTGTGTGTGTGTGTGTGTGTGTGTGTGTGTGTGTGTTCTTGAATTATATTACATTTTCTTTCCAGTGTTGTGTAAAGAGTATTTTTTTTTTCTTTTTCATACCAACAGGAGACACAGATCTTCCCAACCAAGGCCAGAAGGGAGCGCCAGGGTTGGTGGGCCTCCCCGGACGGCCGGGCCTGAAGGGCGATCGTGGCCTTCCAGGACTTCCAGGCAGCCCAGGCCTGTTCGGGGAGAAGGGGAAGCCATTCCACCAGGCCACCAAGCAGTTCTCCTTCTTTTCCAACAAATTGGCATCTTCCCAAACGGTGGAGCTCGGCACCGCTCTGGGCTTTGGCGAGTCAGTACTTCACACCCTGGTGGCAGCACCAAGCTGCTCCGGGGGACCAGGCTTCACCGTTTCTCCGCTTTTCCCACAGAGAGTTCCTGCCCGACTTGGATCAGCGGCTCAAAGGGAAATCACTGACAGACGGAATATTTACATGTGACACCAAAGGCGTCTATTTCTTCAGTTTCCACATTTCGGCAAGGAACAAAGTGAGTCCACCCCTAAACACGGAGAATCCGATCCGCTCCAACCGTCTCGGAGCGGAAATGTGCAGATGCTGTTGGTCACCTCACATAGGATCTGGCTCACGTGCGCAGGTTTCAGGCCTACGTTTCCCACTGTGGCCAGGCTGCAAAGCCAGGGGTCAGCAGGTCACGGGAACCCGGAGGTGGCTTTTGTCAACAAACGACCAACATTTTCCAATGTTTTTCCATCTTAAGGAAAAGCTGCACTTTTCTTCATCCTGTGTTGTGAACGGTGGATATTTGTGCTCGTTATTTTTACTCAGGTGTGTCTGAAGTTAATGAAAAACGACAACGTCCACATGACCACGTGCGACTCATTCAACGGCTTCCTGGTGACTTCCGGCTCGGCGCTGCTGGAGCTGGAGCCCGGAGACACCGTTTCCCTGGTGCCGGTGCTGTTCAACACCCTGGTGCTCACCCAGACCAGCGTCGCCAACATCTTCACCGGCTTCCTGATCTTCCCCACCGTCTGAAGAACCGAGCAGAGAACAGATGACGGAAGAACGAGGGAACCTTTAAAAAGAAAAAGCACAAAAAGTAGCAGCAAATGTCAAAGTTATGCGATGCATTATTAAAAAAAACTTGTGCTAGGCTTATTAATTGATAAACCGCCTCAAGTATAACAAAAATATCCTGCTATTTGGTATTAATTTCCCTTATTACTTGTGATGAATAATAATAATAAAAAAAAGCCTAATTGTTAGTCTTTTAGTCAGTTTGACCACTTGGCTATTTTTCAGATTCATTCATTCCCACATAAACTCGCCGACGGTGTCGCTGCTCCTCAACCAGCGGCGCTAGCCGAGCCTGGACCTGCGAAAAGGCAGGAAAGCGGTGACCAAAACATCACCCCAAAGCGAGCGATGGCGACCGTCCCAGCAGCGAGGCTGCGTTGAACTGGCCCAGATGAGTTCTCAAACACCAGAGGATGAAACAGAGAGAAAATAAAAAGAAGGAAGGAGCAGCTCGTGTGTTAAGAGCTGGCAGCTAATAAAGATGTTGGTTCCACCATCTCGTCTGTGGTGCCTGCAGGTGTTGGATCGTGGTTTCACGACTTTATTAGGGTCCATCACTAAAAAGTCAAGACTTTAAATGTTAAATAAACTACAAAATGATTTACAAAATTATATAGCAACCAACTTTCCAGCCATTTTAACCTGAAAAATGTAAATCAAAACATAGTTTGACATCTAAAACTGATAGAAATTCCAGGTCTTTTTTTGTCCCAGGACAACTGTCAAAAGCAAGAATTAAAGACAAACTCGAATGATCAAACGGGACCAGTTTCAGATTTTTATTTCAGCATTTTCGCGCAGAAACAATTCAAATCTGCGGTGAAAAAAATCTAACATTTCAACATCACAGGATTTCATTCTGCGGCACAGGAAGACGCTAGCGAGGCACGCATTCATGGTGGCAACTTTACTGTGCTCACATGATTCTGGAGGGAGTTTTAAGCACAGAAACGTTAGTAGTCACGTGTTCGTGTTTGGAAACACGAACCAAACACAGTTGTTCCAGTTTTCAGACTGGGACGACACCAAAGGTCCGAGGACAAGAAAATCAAAGAAAATTCCAATATTTTAGCATCTTACGAAAGTTACTGTTGCGTTGACCTAAAAGGAAAAAAAAAAGCGGTCTAACAAAAGATGGCGGCGTGGGGCTGTTGTCTCGACTGGGTTGCTATGGTAAACGCTCCAGGAAAATATGAAAAAAAAAAAAAAAATGACAGCAAAGTGCAAAACTGAAACGTCAGGGCAGCAAAAATCAGCTGATGCGAATGGACTTGGGAAGGAGGGGCTCGGTGGGCGTGACTGCTGCAGCTGAGGGGGCCGCAGCGGCTTCCCGGGTCCATCAGGCCACGGTGACGTGGAAGGGGGAGCCTGGGATGTGATCCTCACCCCACTTGACCACCAGGCTGTAGCTGCCGGCCTCTCTCAGTTGGTAGCTCACACAGTACCTCAGGTTGCCCTCGTGCTTGACCAGAACCTCTTCGCAGGGGGTTTCTGGGCCGTGGACCCCCACCAGGAGCATGTTGTTGCCTGGGGAAAGGACCAGGTAAAGTAACTCCAGTGGTGGGGGCGGGGCTGTGGGTGGAGTTCTCCTTACCAGCGTTGCTGCAGTCCACGTAGAACCTGTTCACCTGGTCCACAAAGGCCTTGCTGAGACCGGGCCCGTGGCTCTGGACCTTGCTGGCGTTGGAAGCAAACGCGGGGGCGGAGCTCCGCGTGAGGCTGCTGCTAGATGCCCTCAAAGCCGGATCCAGGGTCAGGGTTGACGTCTCGCTGGCGTTGGTCACGTTCACCAGACGGGGACCTACGAGGAAAAGGAAGTAAAAAGTCCTGCAAACTGGACGCAAGTGTGGGCGTTTATCGCTTTCTGGGCTCCACGGGCCAGATCAAAGCATTCACTGGGCCACATCCGGCCCCCGCGCCGCAGTTTGGCCACCTCTGGCCTAGCATCCTCACCTGTGACTTTGGCTTTGAAGGGACTCCCACTGACGTGATAGGGTCCTCCATATTTCACACTGATCAGGTAGTTCCCGGGAGCCATGGGGGTGTAGTGCACCTTGTAGCCCTCTGGGACCTCCTGGCACTCCATTTTGACTTTGGACGGACCCTCGATGGTTACCGTTAGGGCCCCGGGACCGGCCTTCGTGTTGTTGATGATGAACTCAGACTGAGCACCTGCGACGTCCCAGCAGAACCGTGCTTTGGTTTCTACACAACAGCCACGTGACCTCCGCAGACACGGAACTACGCCCCACCTGTCGTGCCCCGTTCCAGTCCGGTTCCGTACACCGAGACCAGACCAGGGTCTCCGGTCTGTCCTGGCTCCCCGACCCGAACCTGGAAGGGACTTCCTGGAATGTGGGAGCCATTGAATTTGACATCAATGGTATGGAGGCCGTTCTCCCTGGGGATGAACCGGATGGCGTATTTATCTGGAGGACCAACAGAGGGAGGCCCGGTATCAGAGACCCGAAGACGGTTTCCTGATCAAGAGCAGATTCGCTGTGCAGACGGACAGACGGACCTTGTTCCAGCTCGGTAACAACACACTCCTCCAGAGCACCCGAGGGGCTGTGGACCTTGGCCGCCATCTTGCCCTGAGCGCCGTTGAGATGGACTGCAAAGGATGCTGGGTGATTCACCTTCAGCCCAGACTCCTGTCCAAGGTTTCAAAACATCAGGGAAACACACACACACATACACACACGCTCGTATATTCAAATACACACTTGAGAGAAGGAATTCAGGCAAAAATAGGATAAAAGCATCGGATTGAGCAGCTCCTACCTGAGCTCCTGTTGGTGCCGCTCCAGCAGGCAGAGACACAGCACCAGAGGTTAGCTTCCAAACACAAGCTAAAGACATACCATACTGGCTAGCTCGAACCATCAAATCTGGGATTCATTAAGCCAAAAAAAGGTGACCCAGGTAAAAGAGTCCGAGTTTGAATTTTCTTTGGTGTCGGAACCCCTGATCTACAGTAAAACCTAGCGGCTAAAGAAAGATAAATAAAAGTTTTTAAAAAATGGAAACTTCCATTGCCGCCTAAACACTTTGACTTGGGGAGCGAGATGTCAGCCTCTGTCTGCTGTAGCTTAGCAACCAGGGAGCCGAAGGTGCAGATGCTGTTAAAAAGCCTTTAAATGAAACACAAGAGGAGCACCGGCAGGTCCGAACCAGACGGAGCGGCGCCAACCAGAGCCAGGCAAAGGAGCCTTGGGGTCATCCTGGCACCATTGTGGTTTTGCGAACTAAGAGAAAAAGCCGACGACATTCCCGACAGGGAGCGGTTGCCTGGCTGTGGTTAGCGCCGCGAGAGGACAGTTGCATAAATCTGATTTCGATCTTAAACAAAGAAGTTTAACAGAATGATTGTGAGGCTCGGTGGGCCGTGATAGAGACTTCATCGGGCCACAAATGGCCCCCGGGCCTCAGATTGCCCAGCTCTGCGATAAGGATTCTATCAAAGTTAGCATTTAGATTCATATAGAAGTTTGCTGTAGCAACAGAAAAGCGTTAGCATTCTAAACTCACGTTTCTCAGCACCTGACAAAATCTGGGGAATCATTTCTCGAGTGTAAGATCGCTTATGCAACTGTGCCCCCGGAGGCCCCTGAAAGTGGGACTCGGCTGGCTGTGGAGGTGCCCCCTCGTGCCTCACCTGAAGACCAGTAACAGCGAGGCGACGGGCGTCATTCGCCGGAGCCGCGACGGGCACCAGGAAGGGGCTGTCGGGGATGTGCTGCTCGTTGAACTTCACAGAGATCTCGTAGTCTCCTGTTGAAGACAGGGGCCGCGTGACTCCGGGGCCGATGACCGACAACCGGCCACCAGGCTGTGCTTCCGCCTACCTGGCTCCTGGGCCACGTAGGAGACCCCACAGGAGCCGTCTTTGTGGTCGTCGAAGGAGATCTCCGCCCTGCTCGGTCCTTCCACAGCGATAGCCAGACCCCCAGCGCCGGCCTCCCTCGTCCAGATGCTGAACTCAGCTGGCGAAGAGAGGATTCTCTCAAAACCCCAGAAAATATATCCAAATTATCCGTGTGTGTGTGTGTGTGCGTGTGTGCGTCTGTACCTGGCTCTCCTGCCAGTGCTCCTTTCAGGCCTTGGCCTCCTGCTCGGACCTTGGAGGCACCGCCCTCTCCGAGTGGCCCCACGGTGAACTGGAAGGGGCTGCCCGGCACGTGCTCCCCGTCTGCGGTCACACTCACACTGTGCACGCCCATCTCCGTGGGGCACAAAGCTCACGCAGTAGGTGTCGTTGCCCATGGCAACCAGTTCGGCGGGACGAACGATTCCAGAGGGGGAGAGGACCTCGGATCTGACGTCCTTCAAGTCGACAGCTGCGGAGAGTTTTTTTGTTTGTTTGGTAAAAATAAAACTCCCAGAACATAAAAACTGATGTAGCCATCTTTGTTTTTAGCATTTTTATCATTTAGAGTTGGGGTGGGCAGTTATTTAGCCTGATTAAGTAGTTCATCGGGCCACACGTGGCCCCCGGGCCTCAGTTTGCCCACCTCTGATTTGGTTTTTCCAAAAATATAATATACAGATAACTAAAGTATTTAGCCGATGGTAGCATCAGCACATGTTTACATGTTAAATTTAAAATTTACAAAAGTACATTTTGGTTCAAAGGAGACTTTCATGCTTTTTTATGACCATTTTTTCACCTTTTTCCCATGAAGAGTTTATGTGATATTATTTCTGTCGGGGTGAAAGAAGACCAAAGAGGGTGAAAAATTGAACCAACAGTAGAGGAAAAGATCTCGTATTCCACAGATCATCCAAACCAGAGGAAAGAGCAGGAGGAACAGGAGGAGGCGGGAGAAAGACGAGATCGCAGGGAACCAGCTGGAGGAAGGAGGAAGAAAAAAAGGAGAGTAAGAAGCCAGGAGTGGACGAGTGTATGTTTAAGGTCCAGAATCAATGGGAAATGAAGGATGGTAGGAAAAAGAAGAGGACGGATATGAGTGAAATCATAGAAATGTAAAAAACAATGTTAAAGGAGAAAAATGAGGCTCTGATATTTGTGGTCTCCAGGTTATCGAAGCCTCAGGCCTTTTTGTTACCTTGGAAACGTCATCCTAATCAAGCAACCTAAAAGGATCAAAACCATACCTGGAATCTTCAGGTTGAGGTCACAGGAACTTCCCACGCACGCAACAGACGCTGCCTTCTGCCTCCGGGTGATGCTTTCCCGGACACGCCCTTCCCCAGTCACGTGCACCGTGAAAGGACTCCCTGTGGACGAACGCAAGCACCAAACTGTCACCGGTGAACCCTTCACCCCTCAGGGCAAACTGAGGCCCGGGGGCCACATGAGGTCTGCTGAACTACTTATTGCAGCCCGCAGAGCCTTCCCCTTCATTTTTGAACCTATCCTCCCAGGAAAGGAGCCATTTACCTGGGATGTGCTCCTCAGCGAAGCGAATGGAGACAAAGTAGTTTCCTGGTTCGGTGGGACAGTAGCTGACTTTACATATTCTGTCCTCCATGTCCTCCGTTTGGATGTCCACCTTACTGGGGCCTTCAACAGACAGGGCCAGGCCTCCGTAACCTGCATGTGTAGGAATATTCACAAGACACAGCAGATCAGACAAGGAATTATTTGAAAATGGGAAACATTTATTACCATTTTACTGTGAAACAAAATGGCAGATTATATAAACCTGAAAAAAAAGGTGTTATTACACACGAGTACTGACCGGCGTCCTGTGTATCCACGATGAAGCTGGAGTTGTTGAAGGTGGTTCCCTGTTCCAGACCATCGCCGTAGGCTCTGACCTGGCTAGCGTTGCCCACCTCCGACTGGACGACCATGATTGTGATTGGACTGTTGGCGATATGTTGTCCGTTCTTGAAGATGCTAACCCGGTGTTCGCCGACCTCGCGGGGAATAAAGGACAAACCTGGGGGGTGGGAAACAGAGGCAGAGTCAGGCAGTATAGCCTAGCCTAGCATTATCCTAGCCATCGCTGGCTGTCCGTCCGATCTAGCGCGCTACCAGTGTGATTGTTAGCCATCCTCTTCAGCAGACACGGCTCCTCGCGGCCCGACGGCGCCTGGATCCTGGCAGTGAGCTGGCTCAGGTCCGTTTCATTAATGTCCAGAGAGAAATCTGCTGCCGTGCCCAGTTTGAACTGGGAGAGCCGCTGGGTGTCCTCTGAACGACGGACAAGAAACGTTGGAGTTAAAAAAAAAAAAAAACAACGATCGAGACGCAGAGGGTTAGCGGAAGTGAATGGAAAGGAAACGTGGTGTCGGACCGGTGATCCTGGCAGTGAAGGGGCTCCCGGGGATGTGATCCTGGTTGTACTTGACGATGATGCTGTAATCTCCTGGCAGGGTGGGCAGGTAGCTGACGCTGCACGTCCCGTCCTTGTGGTCCACGCAGTTGATCTCGGCTTTGGAGGGACCCTCGATGGCCAGGTCCAGACCGCCTTTGAAAAAGGACAAACTCAGAGCGCATGCATTTTCTGCTCAAGGTCAGGTCAAGGGGCGGTGCTTTGAGTCACATGATGGGCTGTCACGATTAGGGATTTCATGATTGACAATAATATTGTCTTTTTAGTTCCTTTTTTTTTATATTTTACTACCATAATAAATACAGGTTAGCATGCTAGGTAAAAGGGGGCGTCTGAACCTGTAGGCCGGAACAATCGGGCCATATGTGGCCCCCAGGCCTCAGTTTGCCCACCTCTGAATTAAAGCATTGCCATGTTTTGTTTTTGTTTTTTTTTTTCCCTTAAATACTCAGTGTTAGCTTCCTGTTTAGCCAGCACACCTTCAGAAGCATCCTCCGTGAACACGGTGAAAGTGGCGGTCCTGTTGGCGACGCCGTAGCTGAGGCCAGGGCCATGCGCCGTCATGCTGGGACTGTTGGCATGGTTCACGTAGAACTGAAGCGGAGACTCTGCAAAGCGCGCACGACCGTCAAAGACAGATCCACACCTTCACCGGTGCATCAAGCTCCGTTGCTGCACGTGCGCAGGCTGACCTGGGATGTGCGTCCCGTTGTATTTGATGTGCATTTCATGCAGGCCGGCCTCGGTGGGGGAGTACTGCACGGTGACGGTCCCATCCAGGTTGTCAGTGATGGTGGGCTGGGTGGATTTACCTGAAGGCATGAACACCTCACCTGAGGAGGGAGGAAAAGAGGCATCAGACGTTAGTCAGTTTAGCTTTTTACAAACGGTTCAGAAGATACCGCGTAAAGGCAACGCCAGCACTGCGGCTCCGCTCTCACCCGTGATTTCGCCCTTCCTGAAGGAGAACGGTATCACCACGTCAAACGGTCTGAAGCCACTCCCGTTGACGCTGCTGCCGACGGGCTCGTAGCCGTCCGACGTTACCTGGACAAGACAGACGGTTGAGGGAGCCGACGCAACACCAGCTGTGCCCGAGCCCCCCTCCCACAGGCAGCATGGGGACCATCATGCGATGGGAGAGCGATGAAAACGGGCGATGGAAACAGCCGCAGAGATGAAAGCTGCGATGAAGGAGGAGAAAGGCCACTGCTGCAACAGCCACCCTGCAAGAAAGGGAGGATCGGCAGGACCGCCTGCCAAACTCAGCAACCTGGACTTTGGGTTCCCGCCAGTGTGCTGTTAGAGGCGAGGTGGGCAAACTGAGGCCCGGGGGCCACATGTGGACCGATGAACTGTTTAATCCGGCCCGCAGAGCCTCCGCTATCATTTTTCCAAAAGCCAAACAGGATTTTTAGCTCCTCCTGTGGGGGCTTAGCTTACTGCGCCACCTGGCCGGCATGTTCATCAAGATCTACAACCCAATGTGGCCCTGCAGGCTAACAGGCTAATTGCCCACCCCTGCGTTAGAGGTTTGCTGCAACAGCATCCACTGAGAAGAGACTGAAGCGATGAAATGAAAGAGGCACAGCAGGAAAGAACACTTAGTACGGCGCAGCCGCGGCCACTTCCGGCGGGCGGCGCGTAGCGCCTGAAAGGCCAGGTGTCAGATCCGTAGCTCAACAGCGGCGAGACGGGACACAGATCTCGGACAGTGTCGTGCAAAATCCCCCCAATCGCATTTCAGCGCTTTGGTGCTAAAATTTGGAGCGAGTTACCCAAAGCTAGCATGCCATTGTTGCTAGGTGTGTTTGCGTGTGTGTGTCTGCGGGGGGGGGGGGTAGGTAGGTACCCAAGGCTGGAACCAACCTCCAAGCGGGGCAGCACGTTGCTGTAGAGGCGTCTGCTCCTGCATCACTGGTACCTCATCAGAAGCCTGAGGACACGACAACAAGCGTCAACACCTGCTTCCTGTGTGGAGCGTGTCCTGGAATCACCCCATCTGTCTCCAGAACCGGGTTTCACGGTTAGAAGAGCGACAGTCGCGCCGGCCACCCACCACCACGTTGAAGGGGCTGTGCGGGATGTTCTCCCCTCCGAAGCGGACGTAGATCACGTAGTTGCCAGGTGCGGGCGCGGTGTAGAAGATGTCGAAGGTGCCGTCCTCGTTCTCCAGGACCTGGGCCTCCACCTCGCTGCCGTCGGGCTGGACCACCAGGCAGGTCACCTTTCCCTTCCCAGCACCCTTGGTGTTCACCACCATGCCCAGCTCCTCTCCGATGGCAACGGTGGGGTCCAGGCCGGGACCTGCGGCACATCTTTTTTTAAGGACGTCCACCATAAAGCCCGACCCGTTGGTGTGTTAGCCGCTCACCCGTGACCGTGCACTTGCTAGCGTCGCCCGTGGCCACGGCGCGCACTCTGTATGGAGAGGCCGGGATGTCGTCGCCGCCGTACTTGATGACGATGGTGTAGCGTCCCGTGCGGTCGGGGACGTAGGACACGCAGTAGGTGCCGTCCCCGTTGTCGCCGATGCTGGGCTGCTTGGCTTTGCCATCCTGGTCCTGGAAGAGAGAATATTAATAATACTTCCACTCTTTCCTGACTCATTTAATAGATTTGTGTGTGTGTGTGTGGATTCGGTTGGTACTGACGGTGATGAGCACGCTCAGCTGGCCCTGTCCAGCGTCCTTTGTGTCAATGTTGAACTCAACGGGGAAGCTAGCAGGCACGCCGCTGGTTAGGCCGGGGCCGCTAGCTCGCACCTTGCTGGCGTCGTGTGTGGGCAGGACCCGGAACCTGAAGGGGCTGCAGGGGGAAGGAGCGAGAAGTTCCTCATCAGAAGTTCCAGCTGCTACTGTGGCCTCGCGCTACGGCGCTACCGCCCTTTTACCTGCGGGGGACGTCCTCCTCGGCGTACTTGACGGCCACGGCGTAGGGCCCCTCCACTGTTGGCGTGTAGGACACCAGGTGCTGCCCGTCGCCGCCGTCCGTCACCTCCACAGCCTCCCGCAGGCCTTTGGGTCCGGTGACGTCCACGGCCAGCGGCGCCACGCCAGCCTTCCTGCAGTCCACCGTGAAGGTTTGGGGGACCTTGGCTCTGACACCCGAGCCCACCCCGGGACCTGTGACCTTGACCTTACTGGGGTCCACCACATCTGTCACCGGCACTCGGAACGGACTTCCTGGTGGGAGACAAACCAGGAGGTCGAGGTGAAAACCCAAACATGCTACTGCCATTTCCTGTCCAGTTGCCAGCTGAAGACAACGAGTTGGCGAAGGTGCTAGCTAGCAGATTAGCCGCCGTGTTGATTAAAATCTAAACAGAGTGTGCTTGCTAGCAGACGTCTCTCCATCCTGCTCACGCTGATTTCCATTCATTGCTGCTAATCATCGTTAGCTTAGCGGCTGTATTGGACCCTCTCATCTCACCGGGGATGTGTTCTCCTCCGTAGGTGATGTTGATGTCGTACAGGCCGGGGCTGAAGGGGACGTACTCCACGCTGCAGCTGCCATCTTTGTTGTCCTTGCAGGACATCTTGGACTCGGAGGGACCTTCCACCGTGATTCCCACACCACCGATCCCCGCCCCCCTGGTGAAAGACCAAAACAACCGGCATTTCGAACCATTCCATTTTACCAATTCCAAGGATGCTAAAGCTTGGGGCTAACGAACGCAGTTGCGTGTTTGACGCCACCTTGTGATGATGTTGAAGTTGTTGGGCTTTTGGCTCAGGGCCTTCTGGAGGCCCGGCCCTGCGGCAACCACCCGGGTGGGGTCGCATCCCTCCCGCACAGACACCTGGAACGGGCTCTTTGGGACCGGAGTGTCATCGTAAAGAACCTGGACACTGTGTAGACCTAAAAGAAGAAGAACCAGAACCAAACTGGTGAGTCCTTCCACTCGCCCAACTGTTTGAACTAAACCTGAATTAATCTCGGCTTCACCATTCTCAAAGGGCGTGTATGCCACGCTGTAGGTGCCGTCCGCGTTGTCGGTGACGGAACAGTCCGTCAGCGCTCCGGACGGGTTCCGGACCTCGGCCTTCACATGCGCGCCTCCGTTTTGGGTGAGGGAACGAGCGTCCACAGTGAAATCTGTGGTGGCTTCTCTGAAAACGGCTGCGTGGGAGGAGAGAGAGAAACGTCCGTCAGAGACCCAACCAACGGCCCAGAGGTTCTCCTGGAAGACGAACCTTGTCCGTCCAGTCCAGGTCCGAAGGCTCTGACTCCGGAGGTGTCGACAGCCGGATGTGCCATCACCTTGGCCGGGAACCCGGGGACGGGCCGGCCTCCGTAGCGGAGCAGCAGAGTGTACATGCCGGACGAGAGGGGGACGTAGGTCACCGTCTGGGTCCCGTCCTGGTTGTCCAGAACCTCGGTCTTCGCCTGCACACCTGCCCGAAAAACAACAAACAAACATCAGTCCGACAGTTGTCCTGGGAGGAACAGGAGGAAACCTTGAGCAGGACCGGGCCTACAAGGAGGACCTGTCCTTGGGAGGGGGCACCCGGGACTCACCGGATCTGCCCGGTAGGGGGCTGGCCAGGGGGGAGTCCAGCGCCGCCTCGAGGCTGAGCTCTCCTGGTCCGGCCCGGGAACAGTCCACATTGAGCACGCTAGGCTCCCCAACCTGCCGGCAGGCGCAGCTCGGTCACAAACGAGCGTTCGTATTCCGTTAGAGAAAAGACATTTTCTTCTCCTTTTCTAGAGACGATTCATTGAACATCCAATAATAGTTGCCG
This sequence comes from Tetraodon nigroviridis, assembly GCA_000180735.1. Lineage (NCBI taxonomy): Eukaryota > Metazoa > Chordata > Actinopteri > Tetraodontiformes > Tetraodontidae > Tetraodon > Tetraodon nigroviridis. The sequence continues at coordinate 44,615 of CAAE01013964.1, read as the reverse complement.
TGGGCGGTGGGTCTGTGGACCTCGGTTTACGTTAGCGCTTCTGACTGGCACTTGTTTAGCATATTGCGCTAACCACAGCGCATGATCCTAGCCGTAGCTCGCTATCCATCCGATCGAGACGCGAGGTAAACATGTGGTTGCCGCGGTGACGCTGCGAGCTGATGCTGGCACAATATGATGACATCAGACTCAGATTCGTAGTTATTTTATAGAAATAACTGACGACTAGCGTAATAATGGCGGCTGTCCTACGCACGGCGTCATTTTAGCTTGAAATCTGGGACGGGGTCGGTCTCCTGATCCTTACCTTGGCCCTTTTCAGGCCCGCCCCAGAGGCCACGACCTTGGAGGGGTCAAAGGGCATCTGGATGTCGGCCCTGAAGGGAGAACCTGGAATGGGAACGTCTTCAAAGAGGATGTTGACCAGGTACTCTCCGGGCTCCGTGGGCAGGTAGGAGACGGAGCAGGTCCCGTCGCCATTGTCCGAACACTCGATCTTGGCCTCCGTCGGGCCCTCCACGGTCAGGCCCAAGCCCCCGGTACCGGCGCCCTTGGTGTCGATGGTGAACTCCGCCGGGCTGCCCACCAGACCTCCCTTCAAACCCGGGCCGGATGCCTTCACCTGGAGAGGAAGGTCACAAAGGTGTTGGGTTTATAACCCTACTAGCACAACATGATTAAAGAAATAGGTTTAATATGACCAGGAACCATTAGCGGTTTGAAACCATGAGCTAGTCTGTTACCTTGCTGGGGTCTGGGGGCAGCTGGGCGTCCACGGGGAAGGGACTTCCAGGGACAGTGTGTCCATCGTAGGTCACATTGATGGCGTGAACTCCCTCCTCTGTGGGGGTGTAACGCACCACCCTCACATCTGCCCGACCAGGCTGAGGCTCCACCCTACAAGGCACCGTCCTCTGGTTGGGACTCAACTAGGGACATACACAGGGGTGAAGTCAGAAGGTTTTGGACGATGCCATGAAGAAACAAAGAAAAAGAAAAGAAGCACCAATCACCAGTGTGACCTCCAGGTGCCCCTGGCCTCCGGCTCCCTTGGTGTCCACCACAAACTCCTGCTCCTGGTTGACTTCCACTCCTGTAAGACAGCAAACACTAATTTTAAAACCCTGACGGTGGTGCAGGAAGCTAACTGCCCAAATAAGCATTGGAACGTAAACTGGTCCAACTAGTAATCTGGCTTCGCGGGCCAGATTAAACAGTTCATCGGGCCACATGTGGCCCCCGGGCCTTAGTTTTCCCACCTCTGAGCTACATGAATAAGAATGAATGCGTTACTTACGTCCATCCAGGTTGTCCACGTTGACCTTGTTGAGATCTAGTGGAGCAGCCACGCCCACCGTGAAGGGGCTCTTAGAGATGGGGTCCCCCCCAAATGTCACCACGATGGTCAGCTCCCCCTGCAGACAGGCGTTGAAACGCGTCAGGCAGACAGACGCTAACGGGCAAGTGGACAGACGTGTTGACTAGCGTACCTGTTTAGCAGGCGTGTATTTGACCGTCTGCGAGTAATCGTAGTTGTCAATGATGTCAAAGTCTTTGACGGGGGAGGAGAAGGACACGTCCACAGCGGCTTTCCCAGCTCCTTTGGTCAACACCGTGAAGTGGGTCGGCTTCCCGCTTTCCACGCCTGGCACGGCCCAGGACAAATCCACACGCATTTGCGGTTACCAAACTAGCCCAGCAGCGCGGGGACGCGGACGTGCGCGCGGACGTGCAGCCTACCCGTGCGAGCCAGCCCGGGACCCTCTGCTTTCACCTTCGAAGCATCGTGGGAAGGATCCACGGTAACCTGAAAGGGGCTCTGTGGAACCTCCTGGGTGGGAAACCGGCTTCATCAGAGCTGGCGGAGACCCCTGCAGTGTGTGCGTGTGTGTGTGTGTGTGTGTGTGTGTGTGTGTGTGTGCGCACGCGTGTGTACCTTATCGGTAAACAGGACTTTGACAGTCATTTTTCCAGCAGCGGGAGGAATGTACTTGACTGTAAATGTGTCATTGGCGTTGGGGATGATATCAAAGTCCACGTCAGCCTCTCTGTCGCCGACCATGTTAGCATCACACTTGATACCCACGCTGACGTCACCTGAACACACAAAGAGAAGGAAGAAAAAAAAAGGTCAGTGGGTCTTTTAGCAGCTCCCAGAGCGACGGCGTCCATCTGTCCGTCCGTCCGTCTGTCTGTCTTCACCATCTCCAGCTCCAGAACAGTCCACTGTGAAGTGGGTGGGCTCGTTGGCCTTCAGTCCACTCGTCTCCACCCCAGGACCAAACACCTTCACCATGTGCGGGTGGCTCCCTTTGCCCACGTTCACCTACGAGAGCAAACGACAGTTTCAGCTCGACAAGAGAAAAGTGACCCGCTCAGGAGCTGCAACGTGGCAAAAAGGAAATTCAAATGGTTCCAAACACAAAAAACAGCCTCTCCCCTCGGTTCTCACCATCAGGGGTGGGCAACGGTTTAGCCTGAAGGACCACGTTGGGTTTTAGATTTTAAAGAAGGGGGCGGCCAGGTGGTGGGGGAAGCTAACCCCCCCAGATGAGGCTCAGAGGTTCGCTAAAAATCCTTCTTCATAGACTACTGACTGAGAAAAGAGTTTGAAGAAGCTCTGCAGGCCGGATAAAAGCGTTCACTGGGCCACATGTGGCCCCCGCGCCTCAGTTTGCACACCTGTGATCTATAGCCTTCTTTAAAAAGTTGCAACATATAATTATGTATTAAAATAAATCCAAGCTGCTGTATCAGCAACAGCGATGACTGAACAATCACGGCAGCCCAATCAATCAAATATGTAATAACACAGATAATAACCCTTCCTTCAGTCTTGGTCAGACAATCCCAGAGAGCTACAAACAAAAGCACAAAAAAAGTTGCAGGACAAACGTTAAATGTGTGTTTACAAGCCTCTTTTAAAAACCTCAGAAAAGCAAATAAAAGGTTTAAATGCAAAGAAATGCTGATTTTTTTCAGGCACTTTAAAGACTGGGAGCCTGATTCAACCTAAACAAAGTGTGTTAAATTAAAGTGAGTTAAAGTACAAACTGATCTGACGGATGTTTTCAGAACAAAATACAGTTTAAGAAAGGAAGCAACACAATCAAATATTTAAAAAAAGGAAGGAATTTATTTTGGAATCTGGTGTAAATGGGTTTAGCATTAACGTCAAGTTCTGGTACAGCCGGGATCAGTGTCCGTTTGGGTCAACAAGTGTACACAAATGCGTTATTGACCACATTTTGTGAGCTGTCTTCCAGGACGATTTTGGAGCTTATTAAAGAAGTGAAGGGCTCTGGAAGCTCCCTGGAGGCTCTTTTTAAGGGCTGGCTGGTGATCATGTGACCCTGGATTTCTGGTGCCCAGAACTGGGTTCTGACCACGGCTATTCTGAGCCAGAGTCGGGCGGATCGCCACGCAGCAAACACACAACGAACGGGGAGCCGTGCAAACGGATTCAGTTTGTTCCCAGCAGCGCGGAGGGGTCCGAGAACTGGGAGAGCTGGGAGAACTGGGAGAACTGGGTGGGGGGGTTTGGGCGGCTTAACTTTGAAACGCATTGTCGTTCTAAAGAAAGGAAGACAGCTGACAAAAGAGGCGAACAGCGAATGAAAAGCAACGATTAGCAAACAGGCTGAAGTGTGGTTACAGAGCAAAGGTGAGTCCGTGGAATGCAGACAAAGTGAAAAGATGAAAACTTTTCCACCATTTCAGCTTTTTCCTGAGGGAAAAACTTTTCATCTGCTCGGAGACAGAACCGACGGCCGAGATTCACCAATCTGAACCGAGACCAGGACAGACAACCGTGATCGTCATGGTAACACCCAAAACACCGCAATGAACCGATCCGGGATGGTTGAGTACACACGGACCTCCACCGATCGCCGTCACATGACCAATCCCGACGCCACACCAGCGGGGTTCAGACACCACCGGCTGCTTTCCCAGGCTAACTGGCGACGTCTCAGCTGATTTCCGAAGTCGGGTTTTGGGCTTTGGGAGGGTTCAGATTAGTGAAGCTGAGGCGCGGCTGATGGCTAACCGTACAAACGGGCCGGTGAGTCCAGTCCCAGTCACCATCCAGCGGTTAGGGTGCAGAAACGACCCTTTAAAGCATTCACCAAGGTTAGAACTGAACATTAACAAAAGGGCAACCAAAAAAAAGAAAGGTTTGGTGGCAGTGGAAGGAGAGAGGTGTTACAGCGCATAACCGGAGACAACAGTGAGTGGATTAAAGCGATCCAATCCCAGGTCAGCAAATCTGTCCTAACACGCCAACCGTTGCTTGTTGTGGGTGCAGTTTGACTGACAGTCGGCTTTTACGTTTGCTTTCACACACCAGAAGCACTTTAAGGTGTAAAATCACAAAGTTTCAGTTTTGTTCAATAAAACGTCCCAGAATATATTATATTATTACTGTTATTAATATTATCTGTCCTAAAACCTCCTTATCAGCTGGTTACTATAATAAAATCAGTCACAGTCGTGATTGGTCAACAAAAACTGAGAATCAGTTTAAAATATGGCAAAACTTGATCGTGAGATCATGAATGGGAGGGTTAGCTAGCGTGGGTGCTGCTGGTTAAAGCCGTGCTGATTGGCTCAGACTAGAAGCTGTACCTTTCCTCGGTGGTCATGATGATAATCAGAGGTTTTTTACTTCTGGCCTGGACGGTTTTAGCGCGATCCGGCGAAACGATTTCAATTCTTTTGGCCTTAAAGAGAAAATCTGGCTCTGCGTCCGCGGCACTGCCTAGCGGAGCCGCGCGCGGGGCTCCGGCGCTCACCGGGGGCTGTGACTGGCTGCTTACCCGGAAGGGGCTCTTGGGGATGCTGACTCCTCCCCAGGTGAGGGCCAGGGTGTGCTTGATGGGGGCGGCCGGCGTGTAACAGCAGGAGTACAGCCCGTCGCCTTTACCCGTCACCTTCACCTCCACCGGCAGCCCTTCCGCATCCTGACGGGCAGAAGACAGGGGTTACCATGGAAACACAAGAAAGGAGGCCGTCGGGCTGGCGGAAGCTGCGGCACCTGAGCGGTGATCTTCAGGGGTCCCCTCCCAGCATCTTTAGCGCTGACGGTGAACTCGGCGCGCTGGTCGACCAGGCAGCCGCTCTTCTCCACCCCTGGCCCGAAGGCCTGGACCTGCGTCAGAGACGGCCCAGACTCAGGCGGAGCTCCAAACCGGCGAAAACCGCCCATCCGCCGCACAGATAAAAGGTTGGGGAGGCCTAAATGTAGCGACGCGTTTGCCCGTCTTACTCACTCTGTCTGGGTAGCTGTCGGCGTTGTCGGGGACGATGAGGGCCATGAAGGGGCTGTGTTCGATGTCCACGTTGTCACAGGTCACATGGACGGCGTACTCTCCCGGCTCCGTGGGCCAGTAGGTCACGTTGCACGAGCCGTCGTCCTGGTCCTCGCACTCGATCTTGGCCTGGGAAGGTCCCTCGATGGCAAAACCTGAAGACAAAACCGGCTCTGATCTGTCCCTGTCCAACATCCCTGCGTAACGATTATGAAAGATCAAAAGGCTAATTAGCTCAACTCCACGGAAACAGCTGTGACTCACCCAGCACTCCGACCTCGGCGGCCACAGACTCCACGACAAAGATGGCCGCTCTGCCCACAACGCCTCCCTCCAGGCCGGGCCCCCAGGCCCGAATCTGCTGAGGCCCGGCCTCCTCCCCCACCGCCACTTCAAAGGGACTAAAGGAGGGAAAGGGAACCTTCAGAAGACGCCATCCTGCCTCCTGGGGAGACAAACGCTGCTTGACGGGCGGAGCAGAGCGAAGGGGTCACCTCTTTGGGATTTGTGTGCCCCCCCAGCTGATGGAGACGCTGTATTTTCCAGGGCTGCTGGGATGATACTCGTAATAAAACACACCGTCCTTGCTGGATATCTGCTTCACGGGCTCCTCCACACCGCCTGAACACACACGTAAGCACACAGGGCTTTAGGACAGCGGTCCCCAACCTGTGGGTCGTGGACCAGTACCGGTCCGCGGGTCATTGGTACCCGGCCGCAAAACACAAACAAATAAAAAAAACCCACTAAAACACTCACTTGGTCCTTTGATGAGCACCCTTAGGTCTCCACTGCCGGCGTTCCTGGTGTCCACCCTGAAGTCACCGTCCTGGTTCACCCTCATCCCCGTTGACTGCAGACCGCGACCCAACGCCCTGCAGGCCCCCGGCACACAGGCTGCAGAACCAGCGCAAAGGTTCAGGCGAGGCCCGATGGCGCACCTTCAACCGTGCTCGGGGGGTAACAGCCCTCACCAGGTCCGACGTCCACGCTAAACGGGCTCTTGGGGATGCCCACGCCTCCGAAGGTGACAGTGACGCCATGGGTGCCCGCCTGAGTGGGCCGGTAGGTGCAGCGATAGACGCCGTCACCTTTGTCCTCCATCATGACCTCCACGCTGTTTTGGCGGCCCTGCGGATCTCTGATCACGGCGGTTACGTCTCCTGTTCCGGCCCCTGCGAACATCAAACCACCATTTCAGACTCTGAATTCCAACACAGCTTTGGGCTTTATTATTTTTACTTCCTTATTTCATCTTAGTTTTTTCAGTTTCGCCCCATCTCTGGTTTGTTTTAAAACAAAGTTGGAAAAACTGAGGCCCAGGGGCCACATGTGGCCCACAGGTCAAGTCTTGTTGGACCAATTATCAGTCAATAGTGCATCAAGCACAGTTTGAATTAATTAATTTTTTTATTTTAATATTTGGGCAGTTAGCTTCCTGCACCACCTGACTGGCCCACCCTTTAGGCGTAATAATTAGCCACCCCAGCTCTAAAATAACAGCCCTTGACAAACTGATGCTATAAAAGTACATTCAGGTTCCTGTATTTGACCTAGCAGTTAGCGAGACAGAAGCAACTGCACATACCATCGACGGAATAACGCTAGTAAATTCCTGGCCAACCCCGACCTCGGATCAAAGGCCTCCATGTTGACTCAAGGCCGTGGCTGAGCGATAAACACACCCTCACCTGCTGCCGCCGCCGCCGCCGCCGCCACAGCAGCCAGACAGGAAGTTTTCCGGCTGTTTGCTGAGCTTTTTCATCTGGGCTCGGCTCGTTTGTGGGAGTAAACAAGAAATAATCCCAGAGTCCAACTTCCTCCCCAGTTCACACGAGGCTTCGCTCCCCTCCTGCCCATCGTAGCTACCGTCCTAGCGCGCTGCAGTTTCAGTATTCAGAGTTTGAGTTTTTGTGTTGGGCATTTCAGTTTTCCTGTTTTAGTTTTTGTGTTTAGTTTTTCGTATTTTAGTTTTGATCTTTCGGTATTTTAGCTTTCGTAGTTTCGGATTTTAGCTTGCGAGCTGTGTTTTCTCCACATGCTGTCTGGATGGGATCAACACGTGAAAAACAGGCTGTCAAAAGGGCGACAAAACCAATCAACCATCAGAGATGTAGCAACATCAGGGTGGAGGTTAGGCCGGCCTGACAGGCTCTGGTGACGACAAAGACGGGCAGTAACGCTACGCGCCACCTGCTAACGCGCCAACTACGATGCCACGGCTGACATCACTTCCTGTCTGGTGAAAGACTCTGATGTGGTGCGCTGGTGTGCGTCAGCCACCCCAGAGGTGTGTGTCGGTGTGTGTCCTCGGCGCTCGGGCTAGGCCCTCACCTGCGGTGCAAATGTCGAAGTAGGTGGGTTTGTTGGCCACGTTGCCCACGGGCTCCACCCCGGGGCCCTTCACGGTGACCTTGGAGGCGTCTCCGAGCGCCTTGTCCACGTTCACCTCAAACGGACTTTTAGGGATCTGCTGGCCTGCAAACAACACGGTCACCTAGGCAACAGAAAGCACAGTCATCCCCTGGGAAGATGGCGGCCATCAGCTCCTGGACAGGCGCACGAGCCTCACCCTGTGGGGACCCGTGACCTGGGGGACGTAGGACACGCTGTGGGTTTTCTTGCCCTCGTTCGGTTCCGCTTTCAGCTGCGCGCACACACACACACACACACACATACTCAGCTGACTCTTGAACACGAATGGCGTCCGTTTCTGCCGCCATGGTCGTCGGCGGTTACCTCCTCTCTGCTGCCGTCAGGATGATCCAGGTAGACGGTCACCTGACCCTGACCAGCGCTGAAGGTGTCCACCGTGAAGACAGCAGGACGCATCACTCTGTTCCCTGTGGGCTCGATACCTACACACACACACACACACACACGCACACAGTCCAGTGATGATGCAATACAGGAAAGGGCAAAATCTAAGATCTCTATGAATCTGAGTCTGACGTCACCGTATTGCAATAGCAGCATCACCATGGCAACCACATTGTTTACCTCTTGTCTTGATTAAATGGGCAGTGAACTATGGCTAGGATAACATGCTATGGCTAGGATAATATGCTATGGCTAGGATAACATGCTATGGCTAGGATAATATGCTATGGCTAGGATAATGCTATTTGATTCATCGTTTCAGGCCTGATCACGATGAATCGACATGTCGGCCTTTAATCTGATAAAAGATCCAGGCTCAGGAGAACAAAAGCTGCCTACTGAATCTAAGGAAACATCTGCTAGCCCGGCGGTGGGAAGCCCAAGCTAGCCGCGGGCTGGCGACCTTTGTTGAAACAGCTGCTCACTTCCTCCGATTGTCACAACAGCACAACAACACTCCTGAGCAACAACGGCGGGGAGGCACAGTCATCCCCTGGGAAGATGGCGGCCATCAGCTCCTGGACAGGCGCACGAGCCTCACCCTGTGGGGACCCGTGACCTGGGGGACGTAGGACACGCTGTGGGTTTTCTTGCCCTCGTTCGGTTCTGCTTTTCAGCTGCGCGCACACACACACACACACACACACACACACACACACATACTCAGGGTGACTCTTGAACACGAATGGCGTCCGTTTCTGCCGCCATGGTCGTCGGCGGTTACCTCCTCTCTGCTGCCGTCAGGATGATCCAGGTAGACGGTCACCTGACCCTGACCAGCGCTGAAGGTGTCCACCGTGAAGACAGCAGGATGCATCACTCTGTTCCCTGTGGGCTCGATACCTACACACACACACACACACACACACGACACACACACACACACACACACACACACACAGTCCAGTGATGATGCAATACAGGAAAGGGCAAAATCTAAGATCTCTATGAATCTGAGTCTGACGTCACCGTATTGCAATAGCAGCATCACCATGGCAACCACATTGTTTACCTCTTGTCTTGATTAAATGGGCAGTGAACTATGGTTAGGATAACATGCTATGGCTAGGATAACATGCTATGGCTAGGATAATATGCTATGGCTAGGATAATATGCTATTTGATTCATCGTTTCAGGCCTGATCACGATGAATCGACATGTCGGCCTTTAATCTGATAAAAGATCCAAGTTCACAAGTAGATTACTGCTGTTTTCTAAATAAATCTTTTAATTTCCTGCCCTCAAACCCTGGAGCAGCACCTAGAAGGCTCAGGAGAACAAAAGCTGCCTACTGAATCTAAGGAAACATCTGCTAGCCCGGCGGTGGGAAGCCCAAGCTAGCCGCGGGCTGGCGACCTTTGTTGAAACAGCTGCTCACTTCCTCCGATTGTCACAACAGCACAACAACACTCCTGAGCAACAACGGCGGGGAGGAGGGAGCCAAGCTCCTCCTCCTCCTCCTCCTCCTCCTCCTCCTCCTCCTCCTCCTCCTCCTCCTCCTCCTCCTACCTGGGCCGTAGGCTCGGGCCTTCTTGGGGTTGAGTTTGGGCTTGAGCGGCGCTCCGGGCTTCAGCTTGGCTTTGGGGAACTGCGACAGGTAGGTCATGACCGACTGCTCGTCCACGCTGGGGTCAATGATCTCCTCGGGAGCGATCACCTGCACGTGCACACAGTCGGTCAGTAGGTCAGGAGGAACAGTCGGTAAGCCATGACTCTGCTCCCCAGAGTTCCCGCTGAAAGAACTGTGAGCCTGCTTCCGTTTTAGCGGGCTAGCATCCTGCCATCAGGAAACCAGCGCTGCAACCCTAACCCTCGACCTTTGACCTTCCCAGGAAATACCACAACAGAGGGGGAAAAAAAAAAAACAGCCGCTCGGAGGAAAAGCGGGAAAACGCGCTCCGACCTGAGGGATGCCCAGCCAGTCGTCCGCCAGCTGCATGGCCTCGGTGGCATTCTCCACTGGTTTGACTGGATCCCAGCTCTCCCAGTCGGGGCACAGGCCTGGGTGGGGGAGGCAGAGGGAGGTCAGAGGCGGAGGGGCCCCAGCGGAGCGCCGGCGGGGCCCCAGCGGAGCGCCGGCGAGGCCCCAGCGGAGCGCCGGCGGGGCCGAAGTCGGCCTGTACCTGGGGCACAGCTGTCCACCAGTGCTCCCAGCGCTTTGCCGTTGCTCCAGTCGCGGCTGAAGTTGGTGATGGGGAGGTCGGGGACTTTGTGCTGGATCCAGCCCAGAAGGCGCTGCTTAGGCGTCTTAGACTCTGCCTGAGTAAAAAGAAAAAAAGAAGAAGAATCAGTTTTGAAGCGTGGCCCCGGGAGGCGGCGCTGATCCCAGCACCTCTTGGTCCTCGCCCTCCCAGGTTGGCATGGAGATGGAGTAGTGCAGGATCAGGGTCCAGACCAGACCCAGGATCAGCTTCAGGTTCCCGTCCACGATGGCCTTCGAGTCTGGGGGGACACAGAGGCAGCTGAGGTGAGCTAAAACCGCGCTAGGTGGCCCACTGGCCGAGAAAACATGGAGAAGAGCCGGGGTCCACCTAGAGGTGGATGATGAAGCTCCAAATGGAGTCTGGCCCCACCTTCTTGAGGGGATGTGTTAGCATGTTAGCTATAGGGGGGTCTGAACCTTTTCCTGACCCATCAAGCTCTTCATTTGGCTTCAGAAGAAAAGACAGTGAAGCCTCTGTGGGCCGGGTTAGGTAGTCCAGCGGGCCACATGTGGCCCCCGGGCCTTAGTTTGCCCACCTCTGTTCAAAATGTTTATAAAATTAAAATTGTTGTTTTCATACATATTTATATATTTGTTTTGGTTTTGCTTCAGTTTTTCATACTTTGGGTTGTTTGTTGGCGCCTGTTTCCAAGAAAATTCCATTAATAAGATAAATTAGTTTTATATCAATCCGAAATGGATAGAAAGACAAAAACAGAGCTTTAATCCAACCGTTTCAGTTCAGTTTAGTTAATTATCGTTTTTTTTTCCTTTTAGGTCAATTTTTGTTTATTTCAGTGAGCAAAAACAGGTTTTTAGTCCTAGTTTTGAGTGACTATGAGCTTGCTTCAGCCACTCTGTGTGTGTGTGTGTGTGTGTGTGTGTGTGTGTGTGTGTGTGTGTGTGTGTGTGTGTGTATGTTCAGGGGGAACGAGGCGTGTCTTAGAGTGGGAGAAATCTACCAGGAGTTTCCCCACCCTGGCTGCCATGTCAAAGAGAGAGAGAGGGGGGGGGGGAGAGAGATGCCACAGTACAAAGTCTCTGACACGCGCGCACACACACACACACAGCTAATCCTCCCCATTACATTCTCTCTCCCTCCCTTTAGCAAACACTTGTATATCCACTCCTTTTCTAGATCTCTCTTTCCCTCTCCCTCTCCTTTAGCTTTCTCTTGTTTCGGTTGCTCCTCTTCACCTCCTCTTTATTTGAGTTTGTTTTTTGGGAGCGCTCATGACTTCGGGCACCTCTCATCCTCGCTCTATTCATCCGTGTCCTTTCGCGGCAACCTTGTGTCAATAACGGGCCTGCTGTTTTCTGAAAACCGGTGAAAGAAGGAAAAAAAAAGGAAGGAGCGGGGTGAAAGAAAGACAAACGGAGAGGTGGGAAGGCAGTTCCCAACCAGAAGGAACCAGCGCTGCCCCTCAAAGTTTATCGCACCACCATCGGAGCAACAGCCGCCCCTACAGCCGAAACCTGCTGCTTTGTTGGCCGGTCGCCATGGAAACGGCACCAGGGCAACGAGGACGAGGGGAAGAAGGGAAGAGGGGGGAGGTTAAAGTGTAACTCTAGGAAGGGCGGAGAACGTCTGCGGGGAGAGGCAGAAGCCAGGAAAGAGAGATAAAGGCGGTCACATGACTGGCCAGCAGCACCAGGCCGGCGTCGCCCGACACCGAGGCCAAGAGCACCCCGGCAGGGTTGGGGGGGTGGACCCGTGACCGAGGGAGGAGGCTGGCGGCTGGCCCGCCCTCGCAGCGGAGGAGGAACAGCGTTCAGGTTGTTCATTCACCCACAAAGTGGCCTGAAAAACCTTTGAACCCGAGTCTGACGCCATCATTGAGCCAGTAGCAGTGCGCAGCGTCGCCACGGCAACCACGGGTTGTTTACCGCTCTGGAACGACAGAGAGCTGTGGCTAGGATAACATGCTATTGCTAGGATAATGTGCTATGGTTAGAATAACATGCTACAGCTAGGATAACATCCTACGGCTAGGATAACATCCTATGGCTAGGATAACGTGCTATGGCTAGGATAACACCAACATGGAGGAAGGGAAGCTTGTCCTGCTTCCTCACACCGCGACTCCATCACCAGCTAGCAAAAACACAGCGTTCTGCCTGTCAACTAGCAGTTAGCTAGCAACTGGTGCAGCTGGTCACACACAGCCGCCGGCGCCAAAACCGTCACCAATGAGGTTCATACTACAAAGATGATTTATAGATATAGAAATTGTCTCTAGGCGCTCTACAGAGGCAGAAACCAAGAGCTGGAACCTTCAGGTGAGCACAGGGGCAAGGAAAGACTCCCTTTTAACAGGGAGAAACCTTGAGCAGGACCAGGATCAAGATTGGTTTTAAACTGAACTTGTTGAGTCAAGACAGAAACGGCTAAAGAGTGGCGCTAGGAGCTAACCTGTTACAGCAGACAGAGGCTTTAGCCACGCTTCGTCTCATTACCACCTTCATCGTCACCACCTCACCTCCGCCTGTCGTCAACGCCAACTTCTGGGCGAGGCTGAACTGTGATTAAGACGATTACAACAGAAGCCTTCTGGGAGATTAGCCAACTTTAGCACTTAGCCTCATGCCTGGAAAATATGTCAAACCCAGCCCCTCCAAAAAAAGAAAAGAGAAGAAAATGTAGTTTAATGTGTCTATTGGGAGATGCAGTTAGCCTAGCATAACAGCACAACGCTGCAGCAGCTCCAAAGGAAACAGCAAGCTGAGCTAACGATAGTTAGCATAAATCTGCTGAAGACCAGAACAGGAGGTACCTGCAGTCACAAACAGGATGTGGACCTAGTGTGTGTGTGTGTGTGTGTGTGTGTGTTACAAAAAATAAAACACACGTGGACGCGCACACGCACGTGGACGTGCCCATAAAAAAAACGAGTGACAAGTGGGGCCTGA